>JAKTZE010000017.1:35748-380374 GCA_030578775.1 Sugiyamaella chiloensis | reverse complement strand
CATCATCAGTGCTTTCAAAGGTCACAGTGGTTTCCTGTTCTTCTAGTGAAGAATCATAATCCGAATCCTCCTCGAGGGGGGGATCCTTGCTTGCACTCCTAGTCCTAGCAACCATCCAGAGATTAGCATACATTCGGACCCCTAACCTAGATTTACCTTACCCATGTTAGGACGATTTAGTAAAAATCAAATCTCACTACTCCGGATTAGGCACTATGGCCGAGCGGTTAAGGCGAAAGATTAGAAATCTTTTGGGATTTTCCCGCGCAGGTTCGAGTCCTGCTGGTGTCGTTATATTTTTTTTTCTTCATAAAAATGATCTGTCAACAAGGTGTTCATTAATAATACAATGCCATTTGTTGACTACTTGTGTACAACATTGAGGAGGCCCTCTATAATATTAAATTACCTCTACATATGTTCAAAAGTTAGCTTGTTAGTTCGTACTGCCAGAATAAATCTGACAACAATTTCGATTTCCATGTTCCGGCGCCTATTCGAATATACAGTAATCTCTGATTCTTAATCAATCTTGATAGATGAATAGATCTTCCTTAAGAAAAAAAATGTCGCGATATATCCCACAGTTCCTGTCAAGACAAAGCATACGAAGCTCATGATCAGGCTGTATCCTAAGTAAAGAGCGTTTGAAGTAAATCCTCCCAATGACAATTTGCCCACCAGATAGACAATAGAGTTGATAAAGATATAAACGCTGCAAGAACCAGCTAGGAAAAAGCTTTGCCATTGCCAGTGATAGTTCTCAGCACACAAGCTATAGTATACTATGAGAATCGTTACTGTTGATGAGGTTACAATCATCAACAAGAAGCACACAAACAAAAAGCCAAACATATAGTAGATATTATGGGACCAAATCGAGCTGATAATGAAAAACAACTCCACAAAAATTGCACAGAATGGCAAAATTCCTGCCAGCAAAATGCTTGGAATTGGTTGCAGGTATTTGGGCTGGACAGGAATCTGTCTTGGGATCTGGTTGGTTCGAACTGGAGAGGCATAGCCGTCTCGCTTAAAAGCAAAAAAACCACCCAAAACAGATAATGGAACTGAAATGACAAACCACATGAGTACTAATGCCAACATAGTACCAAATGGTACAGCTCCTGAAGACTGAGCAAACACTAGCAAGAAATTCAACACAATGAACACTGCGAATACAACACCAGGAACAACAGCAGGAGTAAGGATGAGATTCAATTTCCAAGATTCTCCACCAAAAGTTTTATATGCCCGACCAGATACAAAACCACCAATTACACTGAACAAAGCGAATAATAAAATCATAACGGTTGACAAAGAGCCTCGATTAGAAGGAGACAGGAACCCGAGCAGAGCAAATACGAGAGTCACCAGACTCATAGCAAATAACTGGGAACCACTTCCTAATAATACAGACAGAAGCATGCGCTGCTTGGGTGTCCTGAATACATCTCCATGTACAAGCTTCCAGCCACTATCTTCTTGGACTTCTTCGCTAAGATCAACCTCATTGTATCTGGCAATATCTTTTCTGATAGCTCGGAGCAAAATTGCAGTGGCGATAACAGTGAGTAGTACCACTATGATAATAGAGTTAATAAGCGAGAACCAATGGATTTTGGGATCGTACACATGAAGATACTTATCCCAACGTGTTGCCCACGGAGTGTTGGATGGTATCCAATATACTGAGTAAGAGAATTGAGACTTGATTTCTCCTTCCTTGATATCTTTATCACTTAAAAACAATTCCGACTCTTCAACAGCACACGAATATTTGTCTTTCTCACCATGAGTGTTATGCTCAATGGATCGTGGATCGACAGTAACACCCACAACCCGATACTTGCCTTCCTTAGTCTGATGATACTCAATCCTGAAATCGTAATGATTGTGCAGCTTGACAAGTTGCTCATCGCTGTCAGACACAACCTCACCAAGAGGGAATCCTGCACTATAGAAGGTAGTTTCGGTACTTTCATCGTATACTTCATGGGCAACTGGCAGACCGTCAATTAGCCAGTTGAAGTTATACTGATGCCAGATTCGACGCATAAGGAAAGCAGCATGGTTTGCAGTGTAAACGGTGGGGTCACCGAGCAATTGACAAGTCTCATTTTTCAACATGTTTAGTTCAAATGGTGAGTTGAAAATTCGATCTCCAAATAAGATCGAGCCCAAGCTTTCGCTTTGTTTCTTGGGCCCACCAACGGGTTTAGTAAACTGGAAAGCTGGGAAGTAGTAATCATAAGAAACGACACTGCTGAGTTTGCCATTGCCATTGGCTGCTTGTTGATTGTTGGTAGCTGTTAGACTGTTGACAAACAGTGGCACTTTGCTGCCCTCATCATAATCAGTAGGGGCCACTCCCGGTAAGTAGAAAGCCGATGTCAATCTGACCAAAATCACCGCCCACACTAGGAATAATTTCGACATGATGTTATATACTATGGGTCGACCTTTTATTATTTCTTTTCAATCGCTTGTCTAGCCTCTGATATCTTGATTTTCAGGCACGACACGCAATTAGAGTCTGGCAAGTGCACGGAAAAAAAGAAATAAAAATAGCACACGATGCTCCGGATACGCGCGACAGACACGCCTTTACAATTTCAAAACCGATACCAATGTGTCCTTAACACGCTATGACGTATCTAGGAAAACGCAATTCGAAACCGGGGACAGCGTCACAATACCTCGATTAAATATCGGGATGTAATTTGGGGTGATGGGGGATGTCAGGCGTGACGCTATGTGAGTTGTTCACTTTATTTCAGGTATCAGTGCGGCACGTCAGGGCACACGCCAAGCGTGGGGCTGAGTGGAGCATGGAATCAACCACAACAGCATTAGACTCAACCCTGTGCTGTGTGGAAGAGGAAGGTCGCCATAAACCAGCACTAGATTGGTAGTAGTGTGGGGACGGTACAACTATAGAACAAAGGTCAAATAGGGGAAGGGAATGGATCAAGGATATTCGCAAGTTTCTCAGGAATGCAGGGATGTTATTTCGAGAGCTTTCTGTCCTAGCATCAGTGTCACCGAGTCGGAGGATCTTACTGAGTTGTGTCGAGATATAGGATATGGTTCGCTTCTGGAGCTCTTAAAGCCCTTTGGACATAATGTTTCTGGTCGAATAACTGTACGGGACTCGCAGGCTATCAGCAATTCGTACGATGATTTTTCGGTACGGTTCATAGGGCCTGGAGCTGGCAATGGGGGAGACCTTTTTGGCAGCCCCGAGCTCGAGACGTATCTGCGTCATCAGCTGGAACAGCTTCAGAAATCCGGGAATGAAATGCAACCTCATTCTTCTGATAGCCTTTATGTGGATCTGCTCAAGAAAGTGGTTTCATCAGATATGGTGAATTCGTTTGAAACCTTCAACCACCCAGTAGCAGGGACCATAGCTATATCGTCTCGCAATGAGAATCCGATTGAGACGCTTTCGAGATTATACAGCCAAAGCCACCAACCGGATGACAGCCCAGATTTTGTTAATAAGGATTATCTACGGTATTATATTTTAGTGCATGATGAACAAGGAGGGGATCTAGAGAAATCCATTACATTGTTCACCAAGATGAAGCGACATTTCGGACTTCATTGCCACATGATCCGAATCAACAGACCAAAGGTTCTACCATCCTCAAGTCAAGAGCAGCTTGGTACTGATGGTGGCGAGTTGGACGATTCAAAGGATGGTGGCCTTCACACTGAAGATGATGATGCATTGACTATATTTACACGCGAATTGGTTGTACAAAGTGTTGTACCATTTATGGAGAGATGCATAGCATCTTGGAATGATCAGGTTGCTGCAAGTAGAAGAGGTATCACTGGAAGGTTTTTTTCAGCATCAAAGAAGTACTTCTCATCATCAACCAGGGCTACCTCATCGATGTTGGCAAATGCTGGAAGCTTCCCATTTTCCGCAGCAGCTTCTGCGCCTGTCACGCCTACTACTTCTAGGTCTCCTACGCCGCCTAGTTCTCTTACCAGGGGTAACTATAGCTCTGCACAAGTGTCGTATAGTGCAGCTACTGCAGAGGCACAAATTCGAAAGCTCGCAGATTTTGCATTCATGTTACGAGACTATCGATTTGCATATTCAACCTATGATCTACTGAAACGAGACTTCCACAATGACAAAGCATGGGCCTATCTAGCATCTTGCCAGGAAATGGCTGCCATCAGTTATCTAATGTATAATACGGTTCTGCCTGCAAAGGTACGTCAGGACATTATTGATCCTTTATTGGATTCTGCCACATATTCTTATATCTCGCGTTGTGCCTTACCGTCATACGCACTTAGATGCATTTTAATGTCGTCCGAACTTTTATGCACCACCCGACCACCATCGTCTGCATCTGATGGAGCAACGAAATGGATTCTGAAGGCAGTTAACGAGAGATTAGTTGGCCGTCTTGGCTATGCTATGCTCATGGAGCGTATTAGTGGTGCGTACGCTGCATATGATGGCATGGTTGCTGCTGCTCTTGCGTCAAAATCACCTGGTACAGAAGAACCATTAAAAGAGTCAGTCCAAGATCCAAAGTTTAGCGGGGGTGTTGCTGCCGAGATTAAACTAAACAATTTACGAATGTCGACCACCAAGAGATCTCGAAAGGCGGCATTTTGGAAACTCTTGGCTGCCAGAGAATGGCATGACGCGAACATGCTCCAAAAGTCTATATTTTGTATTGACGAGGCAAATGAGTCTGTGTATCAAGAATTAGAATGGGCCCATCGACCTACGGGACTTTTAAAGAGGCTGCAAGCCAGCAATATTTAGATAGAACATTTTATTTTTAATAATTATTGATGTGATGCATGATGCATGTTGTTGTTTACTTATCTCTTTCAAAAAAATCTTTTTTTCTTAAATTTTATTCGATAAACTAATCGATAATATTTCGATAAATCGCATCAGCCATCTTGATAACTTCAGCCATTTGCTGCACATCATGAACCCGCACAATATCTGAACCTCCGGCTATCAGAGACGTCGTTGTAGCAGCAGTTCCCATGACCCTGTCAGAAGCATCAGCTTGATTGGTGATAGTTCCTATGAATCGCTTCCTGCTGGGTCCTACCAACCAGACCATACCTGATAATGACTCCCTTGATCTCAATCGCCCAAAGTGTCTTACAATTGCTAAATTATGAGATAGATTCTTGGCAAATCCAATGCCAGGGTCAATAATAAGTTGCCATCGTGGCAAACCTGCATCAATAGCCTCTTTAACACGCTGCTCTAACTCTTGGCCAACAATCTCAATCACAGCTTCATCACTGTTATCGATAATATCTGAATCGGGCACACTATAAGTGGCCAATTTATTCATTTGCTGAGGATTACCTCTGGTATGGTTGAGTATTATTGGTGCTTGGAACTCTTTAGCGACACTGAACATATTTTCATCCAATTGCCCCGCGCTGATATCATTTATTATGTCAGCACCAGCTTGAAGAGCAGCTTTAGCCACAGAGCTACGATACGTGTCAACTGAAATAGGGATTTCATTCAGCTCATGACACGCACGAAGAGCAGCAATAGCGGGCGCAACCCGGTTAAGCTCTTCTTTTTCACCTGGATCTACTGAATTTGGGTTTGTGGACATACCACCCACATCCAGAATAGTAGCTCCTTGCCTGACAAATTTCAGCGCGGTATCGACAATATTCTGACTGGTGATCTTTCCTCCATCAGAAAACGAATCGGGTGTCACATTTAGAATCGCCATGATCTGAGTGTGCTTTTGGTGGTGGATAGGATCATAGATCAATGCTGGTGCATGTGGAAGAGGAATGCATGTAGTTAAGGCCGAAGAAGTCTGCACATCACTAGAACCGGGAATCTGCAATAAATGGGACTGAAATGGTTCAGCAGTCAACGGGTGAACAAATGACGAAGTTACAAGATCGGTCAATGGTTGGAGGACGAAAGATCGAGAAAGCATTCCAATATGCGGTATATTCAATCGAGGATGGTTCATAACCAAATCGTCATACAGAAGAATATCCAGATCAATCGTTCGAGGACCATTATCTACAATCTTCACTCTTTTCAATGCATTGACTTCGATATCCTTGAGAGCATTGAGTAATGGCAAAGGCTCTAACGAGGTCTCACAATGAAACACCCCGTTATGAAATTTGTTCTGATCGGTTACAAACATTGGCTCCGACAAGTATAATGAAGAAGTATTCAGAACCTTAATGTCCCTCTTCTGAAGCTCAGAAATTGACTGACGGATGTTCTCTAGCGGATTTCCTTCGTTACTGCCAAACGCAATATAAACTTGATGAACGGATAGACCCGAAGAGATTCCAGATTGCGGGAACAAAGACACTTCAGAAGAGTTGGATCTGGGAGTAGCAATAGAAGAAGACAGGTCTTTTTCATCATTGCCCATTAAGCTGCCTCGAGTTCGGGTGATCTCGACTCCGGCAGCATCAGCAAACGTAAGTGCACTTGGCTTCTCTGCTCTAACCGTCACCTTTTCCACCCCAAAGGTAAACGCAACCTGAGCCACTGAAGTCACAAAAGCCTCTATGGTTTTGTAACTAGAATCTTCTACATGGCTAGAGATCGCTTCAACTATCTGTCTGAAGTCGTATCTCTTATTGTATGCAGAAGGATCATGAGCAGCGCCAGCCGACGAAGATGAGGTTGCATCTGGTAATTTAGGCTTGTATAAAGTGAGATCAATAACAACATTCTGCTTATGAACTCGTTCAATAGTATTCACTCCTATTATAGTCACCAATTGCAGCTTGTTGATCTTGACAACATCCGTGGTATTGGCAGCTCGGGTAATAGAAGACACCGAGGAGCCCTCAGGCTTTGACTTTTGCCTTGCAATGACAATTTCAGAAGAGTCAGCTCTAAGCAGCGCGCGAGGTTTCTTTACATGAATTGTAGCCCATTGGCCACCAGTACTATCGTGTAAGACGACTTCTGCCACCTTGGATGCCATCTCCTCCAAAGTCCTGAACCGACTCGACTCCACCATCTTTGTGACATTTCTGCTGATCACATCGTAATTGAGTGAATAACTTAAATGATCTGTTGTTCCCGCTTCAGCAACGCTCGTGTGAAGCCATATTGATATGCTGACAGGCTGGGGATGCTCCCTTTTCCAAGCATCTACACCAGTATTGGCTTTGACATAAAGTTCACGAACAAATACCAAATCCCGCGTAGACGAGTCTACAGGTTTATGATGATCTGACATCCTGTATGGCTGATAAGAGAACCTGCGATAGCCCCAACGAAATCCAATCCTGCCCACTATGGGCCTAGCAAATTTTAGACGCAGAATGGTGATACTGGTATATCAGGGTAGAGAGTTCGGCAAGATAGGCTCACAATCTACTGAATATATAGTGAAGGCAGGAAGGACGGCGAAAAAAAATACAAAACAACACCTTCAAAGGCAATAATAATAACACCCGCCGGAAAATGATTTCTTTTTCTCTTTAAAAAATAAACATTATCCAAATAAGCTGGGTGGATTAGATGTTTTAAGCATGTTATAATATCATTGTGTAGTCACCTATGACTGAGGACTCAACTCTCCAGCTGGAAAACAAGAAAGTACAGCTTTTGACTCTTAGGCTCGTTTGAATTTTAAGCGCTTCTCGCTTCTCGCATCAACCATAATATATTATATTATCAGATGCAGCTTGTTTTATGCTTATATTTTCATCTGACGTATGCAGTTATATCTCATCTCATCTCTAGATCTGTAGCCTCACCACGCCCCGCACAATTGCTGACAGCAGCAACGTGACATTCGCACATCAAAACAACGTCTAATTGACTACTAAAATGGACCAAACCGATAGGAAAAGTTCACCGCTATACGGAGTCCTGGACTTGGTTTACAAGTCAGGTCGTACGCCGCTACCAGCGGCCATGGCATCTGCTAGCTGTATGAAATAAATTCGAATCACAATAGTACTAACAAACAAGTGTTTGCAATGTGGCCGTTGACTAGCCGGCCCAATTTCAAGCCTGCTAGATTATCAATTGCAGGATTCGGATCCATTTTTGCACTAGGAGGTATGAAAGATTTATTGCCACGGATCATGATGGTGATAGTAACATAGGTTTCATTATTTTTGACGGGGATTTGGTTAATGGAGCAGGTTTCACATCTGGTAAGTCTGCATTGGTTATAGATAATAGAACCATTCTAACGAAGCGTGGAGTACGTTATATCTTATGGTGAATGGGCGAGTGACGCTTCGTCAGCTCCGAATTCTTCCCGTTTTAACGTCTGGACTCGTAGCATTCAATGCAGTCAACTACGGAAGAGAGTTCTTCTTTCCGGAAGGACCTCAGGATATTAATGAAGTAGTATAATGAATGAGATGAAATTTTAAACGCTATTCCAATGTTTCTTTTATTGATATTCTCTATAATTTCCATATTGAAAGTATTCCATTACATGTCAAACGAATCGTGTGGTATAACGAATCTCTGACGCCTACAGCCTCGGCGGGAGCTCGGCGCGGAGGCTTATCACACCGCTCGGAGATCTTAACTTGTCGACTTGCACTTGAACTTTGTTGAAAGATGACAAAATCATACTCAGAGCAGTACAGCACAATAAGACAGCATCCGTTTTTCGTAGACCTGGAAGAGTCAGGAAAGTATGACATTTCACACCCATATGACGTCGAAGATCAATCGGCAACGCATTCTCTGACTGCAGGGACACTAATCGGAGATGATCTGATAGCACATACTCCGATAACTCTGCTTTTGAAGGATGAGCTAATACAGCAGCAAAATATGTCCGAAATGTATGTATTTTACCATCTCGGATCAAAACTTTGTGGACACAAAGGCATCATCCATGGAGGTCTATTGGCGACGCTCGTAGATGAGTCTTTCTGCAGATGTGGATTCCCACTGCTTCCCAATAAACTAGGAGTTACTGCCAATCTCGAACTCAAATATTTGAGTCCTACCAAGGCAGACAGCATAGTCATTGTTCATGCTAAAACGACTGATGTGGATGGTCGTAAAATATGGATCAAAGGAGTTGTCCAACAGTTGCCTCCTGCACACGAGTATGTCAAGGATCAGCAGTTGGTTGTCTCGTTGGAAGCAAGTGTTTTGCTCGTTGAACCTCGATGGGTTGCGAAGCTGGAAATGGCTAGATCTAAGGAATCCAAAGAAGTTGATGAAACAGAGTCTACTGGTGAAGCAGCTCCTGCTACAGTTTGATGGACGTATTATATCATACAACCAGTTACATAAATTTCCAGCCTAGTCTTTTATATTTTATACACTTGCATTATCGGTATTCTTCTTCTTCGTATTACTATTATTGCTGCACCTTGAAATAATCGGTAGATTGCGTATAGGCTCTTCGTAAAGATACATTTTGATTCTGATTCTGTCCAGATGATGTTGGGGATGACACCATTGACGATGACGCAGACATGTCACCCGAAGCACTAGATATTCCTTCCGAAAGAACTTCCTCATAACTTGGTAGACCAGCCTCAGGATGGGCATCTTCTTCATGTATACGCTGTTTCGTGTCAGAGAGCGACGGCGGTGGAGGAGCAGACGGCCTTGGTCTAGTTGGCATAGAAGGAGGCCTCTCAGCTTGAATTCCTTGCTGAGCTTTCTCAAATTTGACCATGCCTGAACCAACCAAAATATTAGAAAATACATTGACATGATCAACAGGAAACTGCGGGCCACAGTTGAACCCAATATCAAGTTCAAGACTGTAAGTTCTTCTGATATTGCAAGTCTCAAAACTGGGACTAACATAATCTGGTAGAACCACCCCACTAAGTAAGCTATCGGGAATCCTAACTTCCCAGGTATTTTGGCCATTTCTTGTTTTAGTAACTGCATCCATTAGATTGACTGGAACCATCAAATCCCCCTTTTCAACGATTTTCAGCTTTCTGGGAATATCATCCTTATAAGCATGAGAAGAAATAGCAGTTTCAGCATAGAGGATGACTCTTAACGACGCAACGTATAATGTTTTAAACGTAGTTAAATTTGATGGTGGACTGTCAAAAACAGCAAACAGTTGCACAGGCAACTTTGTTGTCGGGATAAATAAAGCACCGCTTGAATATCTCATTTCGAATGAGAATGTCATCGTCTTCCCAGGCCAATGGTTCACACCCATTAATTGAGATACAGACGGATTTGACAAAAATTTGGAAAAGAATGAGCTTCCTTTAGCTGGCTCGACTGTTGGTCTATCATCAACAGCAATACCAACGGTGAGTGGTCTTCTCACAAACGAAAGCTTGTTATCATTGTAAGCCTTCGGATGGTCTAAAGGCAAAAACACAAATGGCTTGGTGTCACGAGCATTAATAGATAGCAGTCCAGACCTATTGACGGTAACTTTAACAAAGTACTTGATCGAGGCTTGGTCTCCAAAACCAGAAAATGACGGTGGGAGATATCCTTGGACATGAGAACTGGGAGCATGGGCATAGTCAATACCACTAGATGTAACCATGAGTTTGGGATTCTTGCCATTTACGAATGCCCCTAAAAATCCTTGAGCACCACCAGGCCCAAGTGGACCAGCAGGACGTCCTCCACCACCACCAGTTTCACGACCACATTCAGACTCTAAAGGGATTTTGAACGCAAAGTCGTATGTATAAGAACCTGCAGGAAGCGTGAACGACCCAGAGCTTGTAGAATTGCGAACATTGGCAGGTGGGAAAACTGTTTGAGTCCTGTACAAAACTTTATGCATTTCAATGGACATGCTATTTGAGCCATTTTTAGACCCCCGCCTGCGTCTTTCAGTAGTGTCGGTCTCGGGAATTTTGACCGAAGTTCGAGATATCCCCTCCATTTTCACAACAATTGACTTGATGGAAGTTTCAGATTTCAGGGTCAATTGCACTCGTCCATGAACAGTGTCGAGACTGGCAAAACAATCCCCACCTTTGGGAGGTTCCACTTTTGTTAACTACCACACAACAATAGGTTTCAACTTACACTCGACACTCGCAGAAACAGACGAAGACAGAGACATCGTGACACTCAATCAGAGATAAGAAGTCGACAAAACGATATCCTGAAATGCAAAATTACGCGAACAAATAAGATAAAGACAGATTCCAAGTTTAAGGCGCAGTGAGTTGCCGCAGTAGTATCGCCACTGAACTCTAAATATATCAGGAAAAGCCTCTATCGAGACTATCAACTCCTATTCAAAAAAATGAACCGGGAAATATGACAATTGATTGGCTTATTATTACTAGAGAAGATATAATATGTTTGGACTTGATCTAGTCTTTTCATTTCATTTGATAGGTATAATGCCATTTTACTTGGATGCGACATGAGTGCCTTTCTCACTTGACAGACAGGCTGCTAACAAACTTAAATCTTTAAATTAGGAGTAAAGCATGATTTAGGACAATTAATTCTAATCTAAAGGGTGAAATATCTATAATGATAACAAGTTATATCAAGCTACCCCACGAAAAAACACCTGGCCATGGGATATATCGTTAGCCACCCTTGCCTCTATCTATGCACCATGCACCTCTCTGCATAATTGCCAAGATCTCTATCTGGTCTTTCATAAAACTGGAGAAAAAAAAGATTGAATATTACTCCAACCAAAGTTGGTCACATAACTCTTGTTGATTTTTATAATACCCGCTTAAATACACCTTGATTGTATTCGAAATGAATTATTCCGACAGAACTGTGTAGGGAGAAATAGGTGCCAATTGTCGATATCAGGCCAGATATTTTATGATCAGAAATGACAAAAGAGCGACCAAATTGCAAATGCACATATTATTAGAAATATCGATACATAATTATCCTGCAATAAGGTTACTCCGAGACTAATGGCTATTTAGCCGCTTAGGTGCATATCTGACTCTCACAAGCATGTTTCAACGGGGGAAGACATTGGTAAGGAATATCCACGTTTTTCATGGGAAAGATGCTCTGTTGGAAGCGAGGAAGGCAGTTGAAAATGCGCAGAGAACAGCATCTGAATGGAGAAATACTCCTAATATCCGTAAAAGCGAAATTTTTCTGAAGACAGCAGAGATAATGGAGAACAAGATTGATCAGATATTGGATACTATGTTATCAGAAGCAGGAATTCCGAAAATCTCAGGCAGGGTATTTACCGAAGATGCTATCGATTCAGTCCGTGGACTAGGAAATATTCTTGCCCGGGGAAACCCGGGTGATCAAATGTTAGAATCGCTGAAGGGAAGGACTCCAATTGTTAGTAAGGAACCAATTGGGCCCGTTTTGGGGATTGTCCCCTGGAATGCACCTTCAGTGTTAGTTATGAGGGCTGCCTCGAATCCTTTGGCAGCTGGGTGTACATCAATTGTCAAAGTATCAGACCTCGTGCCACAATCCCAAGCTCTTTGCCTGGAATCGTTTCATGAAGCAGGACTACCACAGGGAGTTTTGAGCATAGTAGCGGTGGAGGCCAACGATGCTAAAAATGTCGTTGAAAGTATTATCAGCCACCCTGCAATCCGGAAAATTAATTTCACAGGTTCAAGGGAAGTGGGATCACAAGTGGCATCATTTGCTGGGAAATATCTAAAGCCAACTTTGCTTGAATTGGGAGGCAAAGGCACGGTAATTGTAGACGAAGGAGCAGATCTAAAAGCAGCAGCTATGGAGTCGCTGTTTGGAGCATGGATCAATTGTGGACAAATATGTATGGCAACAGAACGTGTTTTTGTTACGGAGGCAGTTTCAAACCAATTTCATTCTATTTTGCAGGAGATTGGCAGCGAATTGCTTAACAATACAGATATACAATCTCCACAGGCAAGGCCAGCTAACGCCCAGCGAGTAGAACGATTAGCCAGCGATGCCTTAGCTGGTGGTGCCAGGCGCATTTTGGGGCATGCCAAGTCAACAGGAAATTCTATTACTATGTCGGCATTGGCGGATGTCACACCGGATATGGACATCTATGACAATGAAACATTTGGACCGATTGCTTTCGTCAATACTGTCAAAGACATCCAAGATGCTGTAAATCATACGAACCAGAGCCAATATGGGCTAACCACAGCCCTTTGGATGGGCGATATTGCACAAGCAGTTGAAGTGGCCCGGAAACTAGAGTCCGGGATCGTGCACATCAATGGCAATACTGTGTTTGATGGTGGGCATATTCCTCATGGTGGAGTCAAATCTTCTGGATATGGTAGGTTTGGGGGCCAATGGGGTATAGACGAGTTTATGGTCACCAAACTAATAACCTACCCAGAGGCAAGCTAGATTAGATTAGTTCAAAAACCCCTTTCAGCAAGAGTGTCCATAATATGTAAATATAAAGCAACTGCATTGAACAATCGAGGAGTGAAAAGCTTGCTTAGCACTGACGACAATCCCACCATATTGACAACATCGAGATGATCACAGTTATCCAAAGTGCCCATATATAATCCCCACTGGGCAGAGGCAACTGACACCAGGCCATCATTATCACCTTCATACTTGGCTAGATACCTTCCAGGGTATTTAAGTGCGCTGAAAAATCCAGGGTGGAATCTTGCTCCGTAGCTCATATAATACACATCAGGATGATCTATAACTGATGGGTTGAATTCATTCTGCATATAGTCAGTAGTCAATTGGAAGATCCCCTCGGTATCATTGATGCCAATTCCACGTAACAGCTTTAACGCCGGCCGAACAACTAATGGATTTATAGTATCATCAACCAAAAGGTTTGCAAGCTTGGTTCCACGATGAGGTGTGACGACAGTAGTAAGGGAGGCCACCTGATACTGTTGAGGGTCAATAACACTGATCAGATATCGACCATCCAGACCACCCATGGAATGACCAACTAAGTTGAATTTCTTAATACCTTCATGTTTTAGTGCGTTGTGTAGAACCTCCGCCCGAGTCTGAATGCTTGCAGTTGGGGGGACAGCAACAGACATGACTTTAGTACCATACGATTCTATGACCTGTTTGATACCATGCCAGTATGAGATATCCTTGTAAGGTGTGGGAATAATATCCCATCCAAATAATCCATGACAGAGAACAATTGGGTATTTGGTGATACGATAAGAACACCTGATGGCTTGGAACTCCTTGGCAAGGAGTCGCATGCAACTTGGGTATTTATCAGTCAGGAATTGTCATTATAGGGTCTGCAGTATCAAGAAGCTACAAAACAAATTATGATTACGAACTAGTCAAAATACACGCACATATAATATTAAGTAATATGGAGTAATACGGAGTCAATTCATCATTTCTGCTAAAAGATATATTTTGTATATTTTTTGAAATTAAAAAAATCGAGAGCTAGGCTAGATGTTAGACAAGCAGCGAAATCTGTACAAGCTCCAAAGAATGGCGTACTGATTTGAGGGGTACACGCCTGCTGACCTTAAAACAGTAATTATATCTATTTGTGCCATGACCGGGGAGATGGAATCACCGATTTGGAATTAGCTTCGATCTTTTGTTGCAACTCATTTGGACGCATTCAAAGGTCCATTCGGGGCTTCCATGCAGGGTACTTGCATAACCCCGCATTCTCTAGTGGCTTCTAAAGAAGCGAAAGAAACTTTTCTAAGCAAAGCTGGTAGTTAGATTCGATCAGAGGCATTAGATTTTAAATGAGAGTAATGTAGTAGTGGTAGATATTCCTAGTCAATTCCTAGTCAGTTCCTGGTCATTGGTCTCTGGTATTTCACCTTTGATAACTCTGCCAGGCATTCGTCGATCAGGAACACTCCAGGAGCACATGATGACATCAATTCTGATCTATTTGAATACGTACATTCGAACCATAAAGGAAATTCTGAACAAGGAAATGCGGTTTTTTAGTGAAATCCTGGGTCGATAACAAAGTTCTTTAGGAAGCGGGGGATGCAGGCGTCTGCATGATCCATTTGATCTATGCTTCTATTGTTGCTCGCTCAACTAGGAGAGCTTCCTAAAGACGATATATAGAAAAGTAGTGTTGGTGTCGTATCAATTGAACTCGAGTAATTTTATCTTCTCAATTTCTTGAAAATCATCTCATTAATTGTTATTTTTACCATTGTGTATTGATTGTCATTGTTTTTATTGTGATAGAAGAAACATGTAGTTTTAGGCTACGTCCGCGGTGGCCCAAAAGGAAAGAGCAAACTAAAATGAAAAGAACTCAAGTGGGGTTTATTCGACGCACTTAGAACGCTCTAACTGGTATGCTAGTTCAATTCACCCCGCACGACTGTTGTCGATCAGATGATATTCATACCACGAATTAGTAATAGAATTTATTTTGGAGCCTAATTTGAATCTAGAGGTAGGGCACTGGCGACGTTCCGATATCACACGGGGATGCTTAGCCTTAGACCCACTTTGTGTAACACCGCACCGAGATCGACATCGGTAATATAATCATTGTGTTGTGAATCAACAAAGGCCGCTTTTCAGGGTGGTGACCTTATTCTTGAAATAAGTAAAGTTTTTATGATCCACAACAGCTAGGCTATCGGCAAAGCCAAATAGAAATAGACATATTTGGCCGTGGTGAGACATAAATCAATTTACTACTGCCGTCACCCTTTACGGCTAGTGCGATGGTCCCCACAAACCGCATGGTGGGGCGGAACTACGTCACAACATTTCCGGGACAACTAACATACTGACGTCATAGAGTTGGGCTAACTGAGAAGCGATTTATCATTTGCATCTTTGCTTATTACATCTCATTCAAATAGGTTGATATATTCCAAATACTCAGGTTCAAAAGCCCACAAAGGATGGCATCGCCTCCATTTTTACATACGCCATACCCAATATCTCAAATCACCCCTTCCACAATAGTGCTGGGGTCTTCAGGCTTCAGTGAAGAAGCTGCTAGCACTGCACAGGAGCTAGCCAAGTCGGTGGAATCAGCGCGACTAGATGCTTCAGGCATAAGCGAAACGGTCCCTGTGGCTGAACATGAGCTTGAACATGAGCCTGAAACTGAGCCTGAACATGAGCTTGAACCTGAAACTCCTCCTGCTTCAGACCCTGAGTCGGGTCCTGTGGAGACAACAGAGGAACCTCCAGAACGGTGTACGTCTCCACGGCGCGACAATGTAGCCATAGAAAAGATTGGCAGAGAGAAAGTTCAAGTGCTGCGACGTGAAGCGCAGATGATTCAACAGTCTCTGACTGATATACTTGATCGAATCATGCGAGTTAAAGACGATTATGATCGCCTAAGTGGAGAGAATCGGTTTTTACAGGACTACATTGGAAACCTCATGACCACCAGCAACATCCTCAATGCTAGCAGCAAGTCCTGATTGCATGTAATGATTTAATGTACAATAATGACACTTCACAGCTTGTACTCTTTTACTTTCACAGGGTTGAAAAGGTCGTAGCATGTAATATCAGTGTTTTGATCGATAGCTGTGACTAGACCTGTTATCGTCACTTTTTCTGTCTCTATCTCGGTACCGATGCTCTCTATTGTTCCGGTCAATGTCATTGCGCCGGTCATGATCTCGAGGTCGGTCACTGACTCTGTGCCCTCTATCCCTATCTCTGTCTCTGTCTCTGTCCCAGTCACGATCACGGTAGCGATCACTAGATCGATCATCCTCTCTATTCTTTCGATAGTCACGCCTTTCGTTATCCCTATGACGGCCATAATCACTGCCATATCTATCCCTATCACTCCTTTTACCATATGCATCCTGTTTTCGTTCATTGTCGTATCTTTGGTCCCTTTTTGATCCTCGAGTATCAGTTAACTTTGAATGGCGGTGTTCCAGTCTTTTTTTATTAGTCTCATCTCTCCACGCTCCACTAAGTCTCGAAACACTCTGAGAAAAATCCACATGAATTCGACTATCATCGATGAGCACACCTTCCATTTTAAAGTATGCCCTCTCACAATCCTCTTGCTTTTCGTATTCAATAAATGCATACTGTAGTGAATCACCACTAACTTGATCCCGGATAACCTCACAAGATATTATATTACCAAATCTTGAAAAAATCAATTCTAAATCCTCATCCTTGGTTACAGGATTAAGTTTGCATACAAAAAGGACATTCTCCATTGGCTTGACGTCTGCAAACGGCAAATCTCCAACTACTTCTAGAGTCAAAGCTTGAGACCTTGCAGTCTGATCTCGTATATTCCTTTGCTTCTTGTCGTCATCTTGCTCATCTTGTACACCTTCTTCTTCCTCACCAAGTCTCATAGTAGACAACTGGGTGCCGGACGGTTCAGGACTATGAGCAGGCTCAATAAGGCCCTCAGGATCATCAAAGGGATCATCAAGGATATAAGTGTGCTTTATTCGAATATCCGTTAGCGGCCTTCCATCTTGGTCGCAGAATGAATTGCTGAGTTTGTCGAGAACTTCTAATCCCTCCACAACGTGTCCAAATGGAGCTAGCCTTCCATCCAACTGATTAAGGTCTTGGCCTAGTGTTATGATGAACTGAGAGCCTGCTACTCTCACCCGCTGACCATCTTCTTCATTTATTTCATCAGTTTCGGTTGTAGCCATTGATACAGTGCCAATAATCTTGTGGTTATGCTTTCTGGCGTCTATCTCTGGTTTGAACAACTTGGATCGAGAACCTAACAGACCCCATATTGAAGAACCTCCATCCCCAACTGGATACTCTGGATCTCCACTTTGAAATGTGTATCCCTTTTGGACATTATATATCGGGCTGAAGTTGTAATACTTCACTTTGCACAACTTGATAAAGTTTGTACATGACCTTGGACAATCTTTCACTAAGAGATCGATAATTAAGTCTCCACAAGATGTCTCCACCAGGATACTCATAGTACGCCTATATATATATATATATATACAGAGAGAATCTCTTGTAAACAGACGCCCGCTTTGTCAAATTATAATACCACCTAGGTAATAGAGAAGTTATCGAAAATAACAAGTGGAATAGCTGACAAATTGCCGTTGAACAGAAAGAAACAACCAAAATAGATGGCACTGTTTCACTGCAACAAGTTAGCTTATAGTAGTGACATAAGCCGTAGCAAGTAGCCACACAGTGCGGTTACGAGCGATGCACTATTTAGGTAACCTGCAGATTGCATGCAATATTTTTTTTTCCAAGCTACTTGACATATGGAGTTGGAGCTTACGTCGCAGCAGCGACAGTTAATAGACGAGAAAAATGACTTGGTTGATATCACAGTAGGAAAGTATCGACTAGCTGGTCAGATCGCCCAGACTGGAATGGCCTATGTACAGGCGTTGATCCGAGACCAAACCTACAGGACCAAATCGGTTGGAGAGCTGTGCAGACTTGGAGACTCATTTTTGCAAAGAACAACCGACAGTGTGTTTAAAAAGAATATACAGGAGAAGGGAATAGCACTACCAGTGCAGATCGAAAAGGGAATGTTTGCTGGAGGAGTTTCTCCCGAGGAATCAGATGAGTTTCAGGCTGGCTACATCAACGATGGAGATGTGGTTAAAGTGACGCTTGGAGTCCACATTGATGGATACACAGCTCAGATCTCCCATAGCACCGTGGTGTGGGAAGATCAGCCCAAGCAGCCTTTGATGGGATCAGAGGCAGATGCCATGGTTGCAGCATATTTGGCTAATGAGGCCATCACCAGTCTCATTAGTATGGCTATCAACAGTAACCACCACCCAATAGTTGCAGAGTTGGGTCCAGTTACTGGCCGACGAATCCGTCGAATCGTTAATACTATTGCATCTACATTTCGAGTCAAAGTCGTGCCTGGTAGTCGAGTGCGACGGATCAGGCGATTTTTGGCTGGCCAGAGCCAGGTTGTACAGGAGCAAGATTTCAAGGGAGTTGAGTGGGGTCAAGAAGACGAAATCGAGCAGACATTGGCTCATGGAGATAGCTATGAAGTATTGGAAGAGAGCCAAGGAAATGACGTTGTTGTTTTGGGAGGTGAAGTGTGGTTGATAGACATCCAGATGGCAGCCACTGAAGGAGCTCGAGGAGTGCTTAGAAGGAAGCACGTCATGAACAGCGCAACTTCAACACTTTACAAGCCAAGCATTTTCAGCAGAGACTTCACCGTCACATATGGACTCAAGTTGAATGCATCTCGACAGTTGTTGTCAAAGTCTGATACTACTGGTTCAGTATATCCATTCAAGCTTTCACACATTGCTGATGATGACGCCGAGTACAAGTCATATCGACTAGGGCTTAATGAGATTGTGCAGCACCATATTTTCGTACCTCACAATGTTGAAGCCATTGAATTTGTGCCATTGGCAGCTCTACAGAATGGAAAACCACCTCGACATGGACAAGATGTAACGATTGCAAGAGAAATGTCTACTGTTGTGCTTGTTCCTTCTAATCGATCGCAGTCTGGATTTGCAGAGGCCATTCGATTGACTGGTGGACGAATCTGTCCTCCATCATGGATCCATAGCAAGTATGAAATCAATGATGCTGAAGTGGTTTCATTGCTATCATTGACTAAGGATAAGAAAACTACTGGAATCAGCTTCCAGGAAGTTCAAGCGTCTCCATTGACTGATGACATGTTTAATGAGATGGCTATGGAACTGAACTAGATTTATGTATTTTGTTATTAATTTACCGTGAAAATTCAACAGAGATCGTTTTTTATTGATCGTTTCTTGTACGTATATATTTATTTCATTGGTTTATTGTAACTTGACTAGTTTGCTGATTAAGCTATACATAGAAGACGGCATAACCTCATCGCATCGTCAATGATCGACGACGTAACTTAGTGCATGCATGCATGACACCACTCTTAATGGATGGCGTTAAACACACAACCACCACTGGCTAAATGGTGTCAGTCTACTTTTGCAAGTCGGCTTCGTCCTGCTTGAGCTTAGCAATCTCGGCCTCCTTCTTGGAAATCTGGTCTCGTAGAGCCTTGAGCTTTTCAGCTTCGTGCTGTCGAACATAATAGTCTTCATTGGCCTTCTCTCGTTTCTACGGTTAGTTTGGCCCTTGTCTGGTGAGTTTGTGTTGAAGAACATACGTTAAAAGCATCCTTGCTTTGCTCAGAACGAGGAGCTCCAACATCACCCTCAGTGAGTCGTCGCACAAAAGTCATTGAACCCTTGGGCTTGGAAATAACTCGACGGATTGAAAGCATTGTAAGATGGATGGATGGAATAGAATGCAACTTGTTAGGAGGCAAACATGCGGTTCGCTTATATACCCCACACCGCCGCATCTGAAGCGACTTTTTCCATCATTGCTATTAACGACCCACTGTAGCAAAAAGTTCATCAAGAGTCTCACAACTTTTTACTTTTCCGGGTCCGAAACTAGTTCGCGTTGGTGTGAAGACGATCTCAATAGTCAAATTATCATACACACATAGCCACGGGTTGTTGGTGAACTATGGCGAAAAATGTCCAGTCTGGGTCGCCTGCACCTAAAAAGGGTCGACCGCGACGAACCGACGATAACAAGAAAGCAGGAGGTGCAACGGTGCGAAAGAATGCAAAACAGGAGAAGAAGAAGAAAGCCACAAAGACAAAGGAAGTGGCTGTTGATGTCGAGAAGCAATGTGGAGTGCCGCTGCCTACAGGAGGTATGTGCGCACGATCTTTGACTTGTAAAACCCACTCGATGGGTGCCAAACGAGCGGTTCAGGGTCGATCCCAGCCATATGATGTGCTGCTGGCAGCGTATCAGAAGCGAAATCAAGTCAAGCAGGCCTCGTTGTCTACACAGCAACAACTGGATCTTGATAACGAGGCTCTCATGGATGAAAGTCCTCTGAATGAAGAAGAGGAATTTGAGCAGGTTATGGCAGGCGTTGTGCGTGCTTATCCAGTACCTCTGGAACGCAAAGTTTTAATGCCAACTCGGTTGAGGTCGCGATTTTTCCGGCTAAGAGAGACTCTTATTGGGTCCATCACTACTGTGCCCCCAGTTGCTTCCAGTGCATCACCACAACAAACAGGCCCTGATGGAGCCAATACATTTAATGCAGTTATGTCTGCTACAGGAGCAGTATTGGGTCGGACTATTGTGTTTGACACTGTGACCAAAGCTCAATATGCGCGACCTCCTCGAGTTTATGCCCAGCTCCAACGACAGGCGTTGCTGATGCGACAGAGGCAGATGATGCAGCAAGAGCCTGTGCTGAATCAGGCGAGATAATATTAACATAACCTAATGAGTTGACGACTAATGATCTAATAAAGAACTGTACACTAACCGAGAACTGATAATATAGATGGTGCCGATCCCGCTCATAGTATAGAGTAGTATAATATGGGCTGTTTTTTCTTCTTCTTTTCTTTCTTTGCTAGACAAATACCTATTTACAAATTTTACAGTCATAAACAATTACACACATAATAGGAATGGACGTTTATTGTATTCTACATTGTTCATTCCTGTTCATTCCAAACTATTGCAGATTAAATACTCTGTAAATATTATACTTCACACTGCACATTACAATGATTAAACTCAGTTATGTGATCCACCACATACGGTAGCTGGAGCCCGGCCGAGCCCTTACCCTATTGACAACAAAACAAGTCAACGCCAGCAACCCAGTTACTTTTGATATATCGACAGAGGTTTTGGAAAGATAGCGAATAGAAGTAAGTGCCATTGGCGGTGTAGAATTGTGTGCAAATGAATGAGATCGGCTAGAGGCAGCTTGTGGCGGTTGGTATTGTTAGGGCATATGAGGATTCGGCGAATCAAACCAAGAGTTCCTAGGGATGGGATTATATTAGGACATGACATCATCGGCGAATCGTAGTCAATCGTCGGAGGCGAATTGGCAATGGGGCAGCCAATTCCATGGCCGTCCGACAAGTTCACCAATAATATACAAAGGGTATTCGACATAATTACGACAAAATATTGAATAATTCAATGTGATATTGTATTATCGTTTTCTTTTAACTTTAATATTTTTAAAAACCGTCCACATGAAAGCCATCCACAAAGACGAGCAGCACGAGGAGAGAAAAAAAAAAAATTGCAAAAATATACGACCTGAAGCTAACGAAGTGTCCCGAGAAGATTCCGTTTACCTAGCCAAGCTCGCTGAGCAGGCAGAGCGATATGAGGAGATGGTCGAGAACATGAAGGCCGTAACCGCGTTGGGTGCAGAGCTCACCGTGGAGGAGCGAAACCTGTTGTCGGTCGCGTATAAGAACGTGATTGGAGCCCGACGGGCATCGTGGAGGATCGTGTCATCGATCGAGCAGAAGGAGGACAGTAAAGGAAATGAGCTCCATGTGTCATTGATCAAGGAATACCGTCAAAAGATCGAAGCCGAGCTTGCAAAGATTTGCGAGGACATTCTTGAAGTGTTGGCTGCCCATTTGATCCCATCTGCAAAGTCTGGCGAGTCCAAGGTGTTTTACTACAAGATGAAGGGAGATTACCACCGATACTTGGCCGAGTTTGCCATTGGTGACAAGCGAAAGGACTCTGCTGACCAGTCGTTGAAGTCTTATCAGTCGGCCTCTGACATTGCCGGAGTCGAGTTGCCTCCTACCCACCCTATTCGATTAGGTCTTGCCCTCAATTTCTCTGTTTTCTACTATGAGATCCTCAATTCTCCTGATAAGGCATGCCACCTTGCCAAGCTGGCGTTTGACGATGCTATTGCTGAGCTCGATACCCTGTCTGAGGAGAGTTACAAGGATTCCACCTTGATTATGCAATTGCTAAAGGATAACTTGACTCTTTGGACTGGCGATATGTCTGAAGTTGCTCCTGAACCTGCTGCCAGTGGTGCTGTCACTGCTGAATCTGGTGCTGCTGCCGATGCAAAGCCTGCTGCTGCTGATGAGCCAGCCGCTTAGTACTTTACCTTAGTTAACTCTTGATTGTTTACTGCCTTCAACTTCTTCACTACTAAATCCCGAAAAATGGAAGACCTATCCAACGTATTTCGTATTATCAACTTGGCTGTGGCGGTATTGACAGCATTGGGTGGACTATCCTTGGTGTTTACTTTTGATCCGTAGGTGTAATGTGTGTTAACTTTGCTAACTTCCAGACAACAGGTAGATATAAATAGATATAGACATAGACATAGACACAGCCATGGAACTAACTAGATCATTATTGCTATTTATGTGATTCTCTTTGGAGCTGGTATTGGAGCTCTTGGTATGCCGATTGGTTTTTTGTCCCATAGTATCTGTCAACTAACTCAGAATTCACCAGCCCCCCTCTAACCGCCAAATATGCATCGTTTCTGCTGTCGTTTGTGGGCCGTGGCGTGTGTAAGTACCAGCTCCTTTGCCTAACTTGATTATCTGAACGTGGCTAACAAGTCTATATCTTTATTGGAGCATTGCTCTCTGGTAGTGTATTGAGAATCATTGCTGGAGCTGTAATTGGCCTTGTGGGATTGGCGTATGCCATTCTAGAGTTTGTGCCTTCTGTGGAGCCTCCTGAGAACATGCGAACTTCGGCCGGTTTGGCAGATTATGAGCCAACTGACACTCTTTAAGTGACGGAACAATGACATCAACCTTGTGTATACAACGGAGGATACTGGACTATCGATTGATACATTGCTGTGATAAGTGGCATCAACTATTACTATTATATACTATACTCTATAACTGTAACCGATTCAATGATGGATTCAATGTTCGATTAAATGAACGATTAAATGAACGATTAAAATATCAGTTAATTGGCGAAATGCCAGCAAGCTAGGTCAATATCGAAATCCGATATCGACCTTCCATATTTCTCGAGTAGTCACCAAGTATAAGCAAAGCTATCGCTGACAGGTGTGTGACATGTCCAGCCCACATTAGGTTCAGTGCATATGCTGCTACAATATGCAATACTTCCGTCAATACATTTCTTTACCTTTGACTTTCACTTCACGCATCCTGGAATGTCGCTGGTCAAACGACCTCGTACTGACCTTCAAGTAGGTGAAATATCATCTGTTGAGTCTTCAGGATCATCGGCTTCGTGTATTGCACTGTCTGGCCACGAAGCAGAAGTTCTAGCAGTGCAATTTGATCCGTCTGGCCAACAGCTTGCGTCTGGATCTGCCGATAAATCGATTTTACTTTGGAATGTCCATGACCGACTAAACTATGGAATAATATCCGGTCACAAGTCGGCAGTTGTAGATATCAAATGGTCTCGAGACTCGCGACAAATCTTTTCTGCATCCGCTGATTTGACGGTGGGTGTATGGGACGTTGATTCAGGTCAAAGAATCCGAAAGCATGCGGGCCATAATGATATGGTCAATAGCCTAGCGGTAGTTCGAAGGGGAACAGAGCTCATAGTTTCTGGATCAGACGATGGATCTATTGGTATATGGGATCCTCGAGAAAAGGAAGCTATATCATACTTTGAGACTGATTACCCCATTATGGCGGTTGCAGTTGATTCAATTGGATCCCAAGTGTTTTCAAGTGGAGTGGAAGGAGATATCTCAGTGTGGGATCCTAGGAGTACCGAGGCTCCTCTATATAGGTTACAGGGCCACGGTGATCTCCAGCCCATCACAAGTCTGGCAGTGTCTCCTGATGATCAAACTCTTCTTTCTAATGGCATGGACAGCACCGTCCGAACTTGGGACATCCGTCCATTTGCGCCTAACGACCGAGCGCTCAAAGTATATGATGGTGCACCTCATGGAGTCGAGCATAATTTGCACCGGGCATGCTGGTCGAATGACGGATCAAAAATAGCTGCTGGTGGGTGCGACTCAACTGTAGCCATATGGGATACCATTTCTCGATCCCTGATACACAAGCTGCCTGGCCATTCGGGTAGTGTTAATGATGTGATGTTTTCTCCTGTCTCTAATTCCATAGCATCTGCTTCATCTGATCATACTGTCTTGTTAGGACAGTACTAATGGCTACGATTATGGGTTTGTATTATTATAGCTAGCATGCTGAATAAATATATATTATTATGTTATTTTATGTTATTTTTTAGCTTTCGGGGCCTTGCGACGAAGCCTCTGTGCATACTCCACCAGACTTCCTATGACCCCTTCGAATGTTTCTTTATCTTGTTGCTTAGCTTGCACCAATTCCTGCCATTGAATCGACATTTTTTGTGCTGCTTCTAGTGCCTGCTTGAGTGAGTCCACATGAGCAACCAATTCCTCCTCGCTCATTCCTTCTACCGCAATGTCTGATACTGAAGCCATTTGGTGCCATCCTGGCAGCTTATCGTCAGTCTCTTTACGAAGAGTGCTTGCTGGAGTTTGCGATTTCTCATCTTCACCATCATCATCTTCTTCCCCTCGTCGAATCTTTCGTGAAGTACTAGGCAATACAAGCTTCTTCGTATTTTTTTGAAAAATCTCGTCCAAGTCGAGAGGAATGCCTAAAGATACCAACAATAGTCTCCGAATAGATGATTTACGCCAATCAATGGGATTCACTGATCCTGAAGGTGCAACCAGCTGATTCCATAATGATGCGCTTCGCTCTGTAAAATATGAGTCTGAATGCTGTTTTACTTTTGCTCCGCTTCCCGGGGTCATTTGTTGGACGATTTTCAGAATCGAAGCTTGTAATTGTGGAGTGTTTTTGAATTGGTCCTCAGATATACCATATTTTCCAACTGCTCCAAAGTCCCCAAAATCCGTCGCTTTGGAATCATCTGCTCCCTCGAATTGCTCGAACTCGTCAAATTCGTCAAATTCGTCAAATTCATCAAAATCGTCGCCTTCTTCACCAGACGGTTCTGCCACCACCACTTCCTCTTCCTGACTGGGTTCGACCACCGCATCTTGCTCATGCTCCAAGGGGTCTAATTCAGAATCCTCTATTTGATCTCCATCAATTGGATTCTCATGCACTTTCTCGCCTATTTCAGCTGATATATCTACGTCATCTAGTGGCTTTTCGGGTTGTGACTCTGATTCTAATTCCGATACTGACGCTGGTGCTGGTGCTGATTCTGACTCCAACTCATCTCGATGGACTGAAGATTCCGGGTGATCTTCGACCTCTGACTCACTTGAGTCGGATTCTACATCCACACGCTCAGCTGGACTTGTTTCAGGCTCTGAACCAGCTCCAGATTCGTCATTGATTGCTGCCATGTTGTCCACCTCTTGTGAACTTGGGTGTGTATATCAAGAGGGGTTAGGCTGAAGCTAATTCACATAGGATTACAGCCTCTCAGCCAAGCTAACTTACTATAGAGTTAGCAGACTATAAATCTGGTTGAAATCCACAGATAATTTCTTGACAATTTAAGTTCAAAATTACGGCTGTGTTGGTATCATGTCGTCGAATGGACTTTTGTCAACACTAGGCTGGTTCTTTATACCGGGATTTGTCACGTCGTTCATCCAAAAGGCATACTACTCTACAACAGGAAAGGCATACTTGGCAACTAGCCCAATACACCAGCGTCATAGAAAGATCATTTTCACTCTGGTTATTGTAGCATACTTGATTTATTCTACATGGGACGCGTACTGGTCTGTATTCAATGAAGGCTCTGCAGTTTCGGGGTCTGGCAGAGGTCTGTATTCTGTGTTAGGTGTCGATCCCAATGCATCAAATCAACTCATCAAGACAGCATATAGAAAGCTAAGTGTCCAGCACCATCCTGACAAGGCTGGTTCTCAGGATCACTGGATGATACTCAAAACTGCATATGAAGTGTTGTCGGATCCCATTTTGAAATTTGGCTACGATAGATTTGGACTTCAAGTTCAATCTTGGATGCCGACTGGAGAAAACTTACCAAAGATGACAAAGAGCCAGATTATCAACAAGGGATTATCATCTTCACTTGTGAGTTATTATATCACAACACTTTTATCACTGATGGTTGTGAATTTCTTCAATTTTGGTAAGGCAGGAAGGCACTGGCGTTATTATCTGTTGGCAGTTGCATTGGTGGTGGAAGTTACACTTGTGACCCAGGCCAACCCAGCTGAGATGTTTCTTGGGGTTAAATACCTGCCATTCCAAACTATTATGTTGATGAAACGACTTTTGGTTAGTTTGTTTGTTGGAATCAATCAAATTGCCCCACTTTTTGAGCCACCAGCTTCTGATGCTAAGGGAGTTGATACTGAGCTTCGAAACCTCGAACTTCTTGTAAAGGATCTAGCACGCGAGGCAACTACTGCTACAAGTTTCGAATATGCTCCTTTCAGTAATGACACGGATGTAATTAAAGAAAAGCTGGTTGATCATATGGCCGAGATTCAATTACGCAATGATCCAGAGGTGTTGGATGCTCAAACCAACTAACGGGAAAGCCCAAACGAAGGCATTTGATGAAACGATCCACACTATCTCATGATTAGATATGAAAACATAAGGATTTGACTGTCGTTTACAACAGGATCTAGCTTATGTGTAAAATTAGTAATATATAACTATATATATTGATGCATTTATTTTTATCCGCTCCATTATGGCCTTAATCAAGGAACTGTAATGGACAGGATTTTCACATCTGGAGACTCTGGAGGGATAAAGTAACGACAGTCTTCAAATGGTGACTGGTAGATGTGTAGTGTTTCATGACACAAACCAGCCGAGTCGCACTCAGCAATGAACTTGTCAAAGGTTGCCTGGGACCGGATCGTAGCAGATAAAATAGCCCTTTTAGAGACATCAAGTAATAAAAAGCCTTTTATACATTCCACCAAACTAGAAAATAACTGGTCATCGTAGGTGACATCAGCAGCCAAGACGACTTGTGCTTGGTCCTGGCCGCAGTTATCAGTTACCTTAATAGGCTTATCGCGTCCCCACCACAGAGGTTGACATATGCACCTCAATTCATTTAGTTGTACATTGCGACTAAGGGTTTGTACAACATTATCGTCCCCGTCGGTTAGAACCACTTGGCCGACAAGAGGAAGTTTGGCAGCAACTATACCAACCAGTCCAGTACCTGCTCCTAGCTCTATGATATCGCAGTTGTTAATTAATTGTTGATTGTTGATTAAATAATCCGACAATGCTACCGCAGCCTCCCATGTGCGATGCCCTGTCGAACCTTCACTGGCGATCACAAACGGCTGTTCCAATAACCTAACACAGTTGTCAGCAGTACCAGTACTACTGGTATCAGCACAGTCAGCACAGCCGTTTTGCTGACTGCAGCCCAGTTGTTTTTCATTCGATGGTAGCCAATATGTCACTTGCATCATCTTGTTATCAGAGCCGGACATCACTGCATATGCATAAGCCTCAGCAACATCTTCATGAAGCTCGGCTGAGGATGACGATTGGTGCTCAACAAGCACCACGAACTGCTGGAGTACTAGCCGGCGATATTCTTCAGATGCATTTTGCAAATAACCCAGTATTAGTGGTTGTTTCTCATATTCGGTGACCTGTTTCAACCGGTCTTTTAGATATATTGGATGTACATGCTGGCCGATGAGCTGAGCTAGCTCAGGTGGGCTCATTGTTTTGTGATGAGATGAACCCCGAGTCGGTACCGATCACCTCGGCTAACGAAAATCAAAAAAGTAAAAAAAAAAAAAAAAAAAAGTGTAGCCAACAAACAACAAGATGACCCGCAAATATCCGCAAAAAGACGGACGTTATTCAACAAAAAATAAAATACCAACGATAACAAGAATAGCAACTTGAGAGATCTGTATCGAAATGCTAATGCAACAATCAGCAGATTTTAATTAGAATTCAACGTTGAGTGAGTGGCAACTGCAAAGCTCCGGTCCTTCTCCTACCCCGATGCAGGTTTAATAGTTGTGAGAGGGTGAGTGGTGTTGCTCCCCTGCTCCTCGGTGCGGCCTGTTGGGAATCAGTCCCAACATGTCATTATTACTTTTTGCAGGCACACCATGCATGGCACGATAATCGCATCCCATAAAAAGCTGGTGGTTTAAAAGGCCGGTCAATTCCTCAAGGAATACCTTTTTTATTCTTATCCATTTATTGCGTTGACTAGACTCACATAACTGAATCAATCATGTCTGCAGTCGATGCTGTTAAGGCTGAGGAGCTCGAGGCTATTGCCTCGGGTGTTGAGACTCGTTCCAAGATTAATATCAACAGTCTAAGTTCTAAACCCAAGGATGGTGGTGCTAATGTTGCTCCTGGCCAACAAGAGCGAAAGAAGCATATAAGTGAAATGCCATTCACCTTCGGCAACTGGTATCAACACATCAACTGGATTAACACAACACTAATTATCATCTATCCTGCTATTGGATTTCTGTGTGTGCCATTTGTGTCACTTCAGTTGAAGACTTTTTTGTGGGCTTTCCTCTACTATGTATACACTGGTCTTGGAATTACTGCTGGTTATCATCGAATGTGGGCTCACCGATCGTATGCTGCAAGTCTTCCTCTGCAAGTCTTTTTGATGCTTGCTGGATCTGGTGCTGGTGAAGGTTCAATCAAGTGGTGGTCTAACGGACATCGAACTCACCACCGATTTACTGATACCGAGAAGGATCCCTATGATGCTAGAAGGGGATTCTGGTTCTCTCATTTCGGATGGATGGTTTTCCTGTCCAACCCTAAGCTGAAGGGAAGAACTGATATTTCTGATTTGTTGTCTGACCCTCTTGTTAAAATCCAGCACAAGCACTATTTATTTTTCTTGTTTGGAATGGCATACGTTTTCCCAGCTGCTGTAGCAGGAATTTTGTGGGGTGACTGGGTTGGAGGATTACTGTATGCTGGAGTGTTGCGATTATTCGTTGTCCACCAGTCTACCTTCTGTGTCAACTCTCTTGCCCACTGGATTGGAGAGCAGCCATTTGATGACCGACGAACTCCTCGAGACCATTTCTTGACTGCTTTGGTCAGTTTCGGTGAGGGTTACCACAACTTCCATCACGAGTTCCCATCTGACTACCGAAATGCTCTCAAGTGGTACCAATACGATCCCACCAAGGCATTCATCTGGTCTATGAAACAGCTTGGTTTTGCCTCTAACCTCCAGAAGTTTTCTCAGAATGCTATCGAGCAGGGTATCGTGCAGCAAAAGCAGAAGAAGCTTGACAAGTGGCGAGCTCGACTTAACTGGGGTGTTCCAATTGAGCAGCTACCAGTAGTAGACTTCGATGACTTCAAGCAACAGTGCAGTGAAGGCAAGAGCCTTGTGTTGATCAGTGGAATTGTTCACGACATTAGCGATTTTGTGGAGCGACACCCAGGTGGAAGAGCTCTCATCAAGTCTGCAATTGGAAAGGATGGTACTGCTGTATTCAATGGAGGTGTTTACAAGCACTCCAATGCTGCTCATAACCTGTTGGCTACTATGAGAGTAGCCGTTATCCGAGGAGGAATGGAAGTTGAAGTTTGGAAGAAGGCCCAATCTGAGAAGAAGGAGGTCAATATTGTGACCAGCTCTAGCGGTGATCGAATTGTTCGTGCCGGTGAGCAGGCCACGCGGGATGGTCAGACTGGTGAGTTTGGTCGAGCTGCTTAAGTTATTGCATAGAAGGTTGGATGGGTGCTTCTTCATATATTGATTTACTATTATCTTCTGATCTCAATTATTCTATTTGAAAAATATATATTCGTTTTCTGTTACAAATTTTTTTTTTTGATTTTGTAATTTAGAGTGTAGTTAGGTTTATACGCCCAGTATATCTGCCAGTACTTCGCAACTTGAGTCAATAGCCTTACTCGGGTATTGGATTGCTCTATTGTTGGAGGACTTATCTGTTGTTAGAAAATTGACTTGCAGTATGTTCATTGTCGGTTGGCAGCTTAAGGACAAGCATGTTCTTGTAATTGGAGGGGGAGACGTTGCCAGTGGGCGTATTGAAACAGCCTTAAAAGCTGGAGGCATTGTCACAATTGTGTCTCCAACTCTTACTTCACAATTGCAGCAACTTGTGGATTCTGGCAAGATCCATCGGTACTATTCCAGACAGGTTGATCTGGCTAATGACTTTGATCTTGAATCGTTTTCTCTTGCATTCTCAGCTATAGATGATCGTCAACTTTCTCATCTCATATATGAAGAGTCCAAAAAACGGAAGATTCCCATCAATGTAGCAGACATTCCCGCGGAATGTGATTTCTATTGTGGGTCTTTGATTGAGAAGGGTCCATTGCAAGTCATGGTATCTACAGGTGGCCAAGCTCCTAGATTGGCCAAGCGTATTAGAGAAGAAATTGAAAGTCGACTAGATCAGCTGAATCTTCCTGATGCTATAGGCCAAGTGGGAAACCTTCGTGCCAAGTTGCGAAAGCTGACTACTACGGAGGACGGGACTACAGGATATGACAAACAGACAATCGATACTAGAATGAAATGGTTATCAAATGTATGTGATGAGCTTGACTTTGTTGAAATGGCTGCTCTATCCGATTCAGATATTGATACCCTTCTTCACATATATCCTAAGCCTGTCGACAAAGCCTGGATCAAGTCTAATTTGAAGCTTGAAAATTAATGCAACAAAAAAAACAAATAAAGCATCTGGTCACAACTAACAGGATGCTCTTAATAATAGTTATTTATGATTACCTACATCCCTGCCATTAAAGATCTAATCTAATTAATCCCATTCCTGCCGAAGGCATCTACTAATATAAAGCCTGACATATTTCCGCTTGCAGAAGCAGACTTCCGCTCCCGACATGCGAGTCAAAATCAAAACTCCAGAATCAACTTTCTGGTGGCCAGTAGACAAGGCAACTCGCAAATTAACAGTGGATGCGTTTGTGAGGAAGATTATCGGGAAAGATGGGTACCAAGCGTTGGTTGATGGGGTTCCTTTATGGCCGGATCATAAAATCAAACACTTGATTGAAGGAGATGATCTGGTAGAGATCGTTGAAAGCAGGGACAAAGCTAGTGCTTTAACTGCCGGTACAATGAGACATACTGGGACTAAGGCTTCTACAAGGGCTCGTAATTTGCGTCGCAAGAAGCTTCGAGAGAGGATTTCTCAGTCAAATATCAGGGATATCGTTGATGCGAATCCTGTGCATCAAGAATTGCTGTGGAGACAGCGAGAGTTTCCAGGTTGGACATTTGGAGCCATTGAATGCCATGAGCCTGATCAATTCAGAGCTTTGGTTCCACCATATCCTTATCGACATGTGAAGAGACAGTTTATATCCGCAAAGAGATCACGATCTGTTCAAGTGGTATCTGTGGATGACGAAGAAAGTGGATCTGGTGATATAAGCATAGAGCATTCGGATCTTCCCTACGGTTATTATAATGGTCAAGGCGAAGAACAAGGAGAAGAACAAGGAGAAGAACAAGGAGAAGAACAAGCAGACGAACAAGAAGAAGATCAAGAGGAAGAGGAAGAGGAAGAGGAAGAGGAAGATATTGAAGATATTGAAGATATTGAAGATATTGAAGATATTGAAGATATTAAAGATATTGAAGATATTGAAGATATTGAAGATATTAAAGATATTGAAGATATTGAAGATATTGAAGATATTAATGACAATGAAGCCGGAAACAGCCATGAATATAGTCACTCGGATGACAGGGTACTGGATGAAGTCAGCAATATACAGAAACATGATGGAGATAACGATGATCATGAAGATGAGCAAAGCTCTGCTTTGGCATTAGTTGATGTTACTTTACTAAAACCTCCTGGAAAGACTGCTGATGAGATTATGAATGAGATGCATATTAATATTAAAAAGGTTGAACAGTTGTGTCCTGCTATCGAGTTTGGCAAAATAAGTGTCGGAGATGTGCTACTGCTAGAAGCACTTATGTACTTTCCAGGAACATATGAGCCGGGAACATATAAGCTGATATGCCAATGCGTCGACTTCAGGCTCGATGAAGTTGTAGTTTATGTTGACCAGCGACATATGAATAAGCGTCAAAAGGAATCCTCTTCATTCTACTCATTAATGGTGAGCTCTGTACGAAAAGTCCAGAAAATCGACACTGCTCCGCCCAGAGAGGCCTCTGAGTTCAGATACCATCCGTCGCCTGGTTCAATTCCGAGCTAGTCATATCAGGCTCTGATAGGACAGGCTCTGATAATATAGGCTCTGAGTCCACAGAATCGGGGACCACATCATCATCTATGCGAGACTTGCTAACTACGTTAGAGTGCAGCAAAGCATCTTCTCCATCGCCATCGCCATCTCCATCCTCATGTCGGATTTCATCTTGTTCAGTTTCTGGTACAACTATTTCGGAATCTGGTTTTCGCGAAGATTCCTCTTCTGGCGCAGAGTCACTGTCACCATGTTTATCATTTCCATCAGCCTGTGTAATTTCGTCGATCTCAACTCTGTCAACATTGTTATTGCTGCTGTTGCTATTTTTGTTATCATCACCATCATTATCGCTGTCGCTATTGCTATCACTATTGCTGTCACTGTCGCTACTGCTTTCGCTACTGCTTTCGCTACTGCTTTCAATCACAGCATAGCCATCCACACTTCCGACAATGATAGTTGGATATTCTAAAACCGTCTTGCCTTCGATTTGAGATATCAAAGTCTGTGACTCGTCCAACTGGACAACTTGTAGATTGTTGGCAGGACAATCTACCAACTTTAAATATATGGGTTGTTGCACTCCCAAATGCATTTGTATCACATCTTTTAGAATTTCATTTTCCTCGACTTCCTTGACTAGACTTTGTCCATTGAGAACAAACTCCACAGACCAATAATATTTATTTTTGTTTCGACCGGATTTATTCGAAACAGACCGTTGCATTCCCTGTGGTGCATTACGAACATGGACTCCATTAATATCCAGCTCTCGTTTTCCAAATGGCCTTCTTCTATGATTGTTGCGTCTTGGCGCTGTCAAAACATCCCCCGCCGACCGTTTTCCCAAAACTACATTGCGATCCATCGACATAAGGAAACTATAGTCACGATTAATAGTCAACGGAGAAGTACCTATTTCCTCTCGAGGAACATATCCAGTGGGATCAATCTTGCCAGTACAAAGTGTTCGGATCTTATGAGCTTTGGAACACTCTAACGAGCAGGTCTTGATCCCACAAGCAGGACATTTGTACCTAAATACATTTCTACGACAGGACTCGCACAGATCCATTCAAAAAAGCCAAGGTTTCTTTTATAACTCTGATTGTCTTTTTTTGGGTTCCTTTTGTGTCCAAGATGTCCAAATACTATGGCTGAAATAATTGATATGAAATATACAAAATATATTTGTGTGCAGGCAGCGATATGCGTTACTCCTTGCAGTTCAATCACGTGCCTACGTTTTGACCCTACACTTAACCCTCTTTCAACTTGTTACAAGCCATTGCAACGAATGGTAGGTTGAAACGACCCACAAATGGCCAAGAAACTTCTAACATAGTCAGCACAGAACTCAGCAGGAATTCAGACTCTTTTGGAGGCAAGTATGAGATATTGTGGAGCTCCTACTAACGCAGGCCGAGCGACGAGCTCATGAGGTCGTTCAGAATGCCCGAGCTTGTAAGTGTTTTGGTTTGAATCCAGTTACAATTGAAATATATGAATGACTCTAACATTTAGACCGAACTCAAAAGCTCAAGGCTGCCAAGACTGATGCTGCCAAGGAGATCGAGGAATACAAGAAGGACAAGGAGGGAGAGTTCCAGAAGAAGGAGTCTCAGGTATGCAACAACGACGACTATCAATGGCCATTTATGCTAACCAAGAACTCGGGATCTACCTCCAAAGCCAGCCAGGAGGCCGAGACAACTATCCAGTCCGAGCTTGAGAAGATCAAGGTTGATTCTACCAAGGGAAGGACTGATATCATCAAGAAGATGTTGGATGCCGTTGCTAACCCCAAGCCAGCTCCTCATATTAACGCCTAGTCAACTCGACCCCCGGCATTGCTGGCACTGTAATAGATTCATTTGTTTAACTCTTTTTCGTAGACTGTAGGAACACACTTTGGTAGTGCCATGATAATCAATATTGTTATTAAGAAGTCAATTGGCCATTGGGTTGATGAACTGATGATGGGATTAATGGCCAATTGACATTTCTGTCTGTGGCTTTTTGCCTTGTAATGCGTGCTGCGAACCTTAACCAGCCTTACATGATGTCGTCCCAACGTGTCTTCATGATACTACCGGAGCTGTCGATAGCTGTGCTATTGATTTTGATCCCGTCAGTATATTACGTGACTAGGAGGTTCAGAGATATAAAGCGTCAAGAGCGAGGCAAATCATTTCATTTGATCACTCCAGAAGAAGCTCTTCCCCATTGGAAAGGTAAGAGACTGTCACCAGTTTCAATATATGTTGTGAATGATCCAGACAACATACAATGCTATTGCCCGGCAACAGGACAGTCATTGGGAAAATTTCCTATTGACAGTCGCGAGGATATGGACACTAAGATATCGGAAGCTAGAGCAGCTCAATTGGAATGGAAGAAATCCTCATTTAGTGATCGTCGAAGGGTGCTGAATACCATAGCCAAGTATATCACCGATCATCAGGATGATATTGCACGAGTCGCATGTCGAGATACTGGCAAAACCATGATTGATGCTTCGTTAGGAGAAATCTTGGTGACTCTCGAAAAGATCCAATGGATCGTAACTCACGGCGAAGCTGCGCTAACAGTCTCGAAGCGTCCAGGACCAACCAATATTCTAATGTCATATAAAGGAGCTGAGGTGAGATACGAACCTCTTGGCTTAGTGGCTGCCATGGTATCATGGAACTATCCTCTTCACAATCTAATGGGGCCTCTAGTAGCAGGGTTGTTTAGTGGTAATGCGGTACTAATCAAGTGCTCAGAGGCTGTTGTATGGTCATCAGCTCATTTCCTTGAGATTGCAAAAGAAGCACTGCGAATCAATGGATTCAGCGATAAAATCATCCAACTAGTTGCTTGTTGGCCAACAGATGCTGATTATTTGACATCCCACCCTGGGATCAATCACATCACTTTCATAGGGTCTCGTCCTGTTGCACATAAAGTAGCAGCTGCAGCAGCACTTTCGCTCACTCCTGTCGTATGTGAACTAGGAGGGAAAGACCCATTGATAATTCTAGACGATGTGAAAAGTGTTTCAGAAGTTGCATCCATTGTTTTGAGAGGAACTTTCCAAAATGCTGGCCAGAATTGTATTGGAGTTGAGAGAGTCATTGCATTGCCCAAGACATATGCTAAGCTGGTTAATATAGTCGAAAAGGCTGTCAAGGAGCTGAGAGTTGGCTCATCCATAGACCAGCAAGAAGACATAGATATGGGAGCAATTATAAGTGGAGCACGATTTGAAATCTTGGAGAAGCAGATCTCTGATGCTGTTAGTCAAGGTGCAAAATTGCTTTATGGCGGCCAAAGGTATAACCATCCTAAATACCCACAGGGCCACTATTTCACTCCTACTTTGTTGATAGATGTGACTGCAGATATGGAAATTGCTCAAGAAGAGGTATTCGGACCTGTAATGCTATTATTCAAAGCTGATGATGTGGATCATGCTATATCAATAGCAAACTCCACAAATTACGGCCTTGCAGCATCGGTGTTTGGATCATCGAAAACCAACCTTGCCAAGGTTGCAAACGATGTAGAATGTGGTAATGTTGCCATAAACGATTTTGCAACCTTCCACCTATGTCAGCTGCCATTTGGAGGTGTTAAGGGAAGCGGATATGGAAAATTCGGAGGGGTTGAGGGACTAAGAGGTTTGTGTGTCGAGAAAAGTATATGTTATGATCGTTTCCCATTGATTCATACCAAAGTACCGAGACCATTAGATTATCCAATTCCAGATACAAAGAAGGCATGGGATATGATCAGAGATATCAATGAGGTAGGATATGGTGCTGGAGCATGGGGAAAGTTGCGAGCATTACAGAGACTAGCAAGAGCTTGAACGCATGTATATAATAGTCATATCTAGACATACACATACACACACATACATGTATATAAACATATATATATATTGCTATTTACATATCTGATGGTGCAGGCTGCTGGTACCCTAAGGAGAGACAGTTTTGTGCGCCTGACTCAATTTATCACTGTACTCCTTGAATGCCTTTTCGGCCGTTTGGCTCAATTTTTTGAATGTTTCATTATCAATGGACTTTGACTTAAGGGCCTTCTTTAGTTCTGCAAGACCATCAGCTCTGATCTGGGTCAGTGAATGCCTTGAAGACGAGTTTCGGAAATGATCATGAAGAGACTTGATCTCCTTGAGCTGGTTGGCCTTAGTATCAGCAGAGTCCATATCTAGTGGTACAATAATTGTCTGAGCATCTTTAGCATCAGGCTGAGGTGAAATACCCAGATTAGATACTACTGAAGACATGACATATTTGACATGTTTTGGATCAAACACTACAATGGAAACTCGATTTCCTCGAAGCTGGCAAGTAGCGACTTCCTGTAGATCATGAGCTTCTCCGTGCTGCAAAGAAACTTTAAGCTTGTTGAATTTATCGAGGTTTGTTCTACTTTTTTTAATTTCCTTAACCTTTTCGTTGAATGATTGGATAGACTTTTGAAATTTTGACTCGAGAACTGCAAGATCTACAAGGTCGCTTTCATCGGCCTGTGCAGCTGGTTCGCGGGGTTCTTTCGTTTTCTGCTTTTGCTTCTTCAATATAAAACTAGTTGCAGAGAATTGTCTTAGCGAAATAGGGTCATAACTAACCCAAGACCGCTGTATAGATGGCTTTATAGCCGGTATCACTCGACGTAACATGTCAGATGGAATAGATGAGTCGGTTAGCGCAATATGCATGCGGCTACAAGCATTTCGAGATGACACCTCCCCAGATTAACATTAACTTATACTCCAAATATCAGCAGTGACGTAACAGCCATATATCATTATAGATTAAGATATGACAGGGTAGATTGGGCGGGATCGCCAACATTTGCAACATTGACGGGTATTAAGTCAAGGCGACTATGCAACATCACATCTGACCCGAGCAACTTAATTAACCACAGCCAGCAATGCGTTTCGTAAAGTTTATGCACGATGTCGACGTCATAACTATATATAGTACTGGACTAGCAAACTTGAAGCTAGTAGATTTTACGAATAAAGCAAAATTGTTTGGTGAGTTAAACGGTTTTGGGGGACATAAATGATGTTCAAAATAAATAAATAATGATTTGGAAAATAGTTGGATGCGGGGTCCGAAGGTTTCTCAGGTGCTTAGCATATGTTCAAAAAGTCTTATTGGCCTGACGAGCAAAGTCGAATCGAAGCACGCCTTCTGAATGTTGCATGAAATGTTCCAAATATAATAAGGCAAGGCAAGAATCATTAAGTTACGCAAGTTACAGCCCTGAAAGGCACTACGAATGGGGCGTGGCCATGCGGGTAGCGGGGGTCAGGAACCGAACATGTGGAATTGGAGGTGGAGGATTGCATGACCGGCTTACAGGTCATTGATAGCTTATCAGGTACACACCACTAGCAGCTGTACGTGAAGTATTCAATACGTGGAGAGTGTCAGTTCTATACCCCAACTTGGGTGTTATGGTAGGTACGTGATGACATAGCGCCTGAGCCTTGGCGCCATCTTATCACAATGGGTTATCTTAAGTGGCATGCATCTCACTTTCCTAGTTGGGCCAGTCCAGTACAAAAAACTTTGATGCTGCATGCCTAACAGGGATGTTGGCCACCTCATTGGGAGTATCACCCCTGCCCGCTTGCATGTTTTTCAGGCACCACTGTCCATCACTAACCACCGCAAACAGCAATCTCTTAGCTGATTGTCATTGTTTTGTGGCTGAACTACAACCATTATTTTTTCTTCTTTCTTTTTCAAACCAAAAAAACGTAATTTCTTTTGTATCCGCTAACGTTTAGGCCTGCAGATCGGTAACCTGGATCTTTCTGTCCTCCACAACCTTGGATAAAGCAAAACTGTGAGACAGAGCAATACCCCTCTTCCCGCCGCAAAAAAAACCTTGTCTTTTTAAATATTAAGAGAGATTTTATTGACATTTCATTTCAGCCCGCATCCTTTTCGTTTGCCCCGGTTATACGACTCGGTTTGAGTGAGTGATTGTGTGTGTGTGTTTGTTGCCAATAGAATTACAAGATCGAGCATTGCTGTACGGTACCTGTCTGCCGCTTGTTCTCTGCACGATCGCTTTGTTGCATTTGAAACTGCCCTGCTGCATATTATTCCACCTTGGGCGTGCACGACTTCGATTCTCGGACATTTGTGTAGTCGCAGAGGTAACTAACTGGACATAATCTACACTTGTTTTGTGCATTTGTCCGTTAATTATCCGCTGCTTTAATCGTTTTTTGTTGACGTGGTTAGATTTTCTTGATACCAACAAGTTGTTTGGTGGTTTTGCTCCTCAGCTATTTATAATTTTAGTACCGGACGGAACCTCTTAGTGCGTGTGTGGTTGTTTACTATATTTTTAGTTACTTTGTGCTTCCTCCGACCCGACCGCAAAACTGATAGATGCTTGTGACAGCATAACCGCTCGTTTATTCCCATATTTCATTCGTTGATTGTCCTACAATGTCGACATCCCTGATACCTCAACCGGTATTAAATGACCGACAGGGACAACCTAACAAACTGATATACCAACTGCATGAAACCACCAATGTTGGCGGTGACGACGATGGTGAAGATGTTGACAACTCTGGCACAGGCACTTTCAAACCAGATTCAATCTCCATCGGCCTCCAGGCTACTACCCACCGGTTACCGCCGTCTTATGGTTCGATATTGAGACGGCCAGCGTCATTTCTAGATGTTCATCAACCCCTGGAACGCAAAACGTCCAGGTCATCATTTATGTCGTTCCAATCCCGGCGGGACGACCCGGATTTCGACTTTACAGACTTTAATAGCTCGCCTTCGTTGTCACCATTTTCATCTTCGGCTTCATCATTCACAGCCAGCCCTAATGCCACAACAATATCATCCCACGAATCTTCTTTCCCTCATTCGTTAAATCTTGCATCCGACTCGAGTTCAATAATTGGATACCGCACTGACTCTGGGGTCAATACACCATCAAGATCTCATCGGCACTCGGCAATTACCCGATCTTCTCTGAAAGACCAAAGATGGTATAAAGATTTTCGAGTTCTCGAAAACGAGTTTTCAAAATTCATGTCCAAATCCGGTGTTAATAAGGCTAATGTTCTTCGACTTGTATTGTTACCTTTTTTGCGTCAACACCGAGGTGAGTGCAAAACTCTGCCCGAAAATAATTCATATCGCATTAGGATTCTCCAGAAATGGTGGACATGTATATTGGATGCTATTAAAGAGAACTCTTTGGTGTCTGGATCGGATCGGTCTGCATATTTGGAAGGATTGTCGGGCCTTGTCACTAGAGTTGAGTGGATGCAAAATTTGGACCTGTATGATGACTTATTAAACCAGACTATGCGACTCGTCATTAGCAAGCTGTGTTTGAAAAATGTACCATTATCTATAGCTGCGTTTTCGGGAAAAATCTTGGCATATGCATTTTTCTATTGCCGTGGGGTAGCTCCTGTTTTACTTCATTTGCTGGCATGCCCTCAAGAAGACATTGATCGTATAGTGTGTGTGTCGTTTACTGATAACGAGCTTTGCGATCTTTCTGCTGCTTGTGATTACGCAGCCACCAGTGGAAATATCCCATCTCATTTGGCCGCGCTGATAGGGTCATGTGAAGGACGAAAGAACAGAAACTCTAATTGTGGATCTGCACCGCCTGTGCCGCGAAACATGGACTCCATTTATGGTCCATGGTCTCGGCGATGGGCCTCGTCCAACAGCGATGTATTTATTGCGTTTTTAAAGCACTATTACACTATTATGTCTGGGTTAATCCCAAAAGACATGCCATGGAATGCTCATCTAGCATGTCCAGGTTTAATAATCCTCCATGCATTTGTTTTGGGCAGCCTGGATTTTGTTGTACATCCCAAGAAAACTTCATTAAAGTGAGTATCCACCGAGAAAGGAAATATTGTGACTATGTAGTGAACTAACTCAGACCACTAGAAGGGGATGATCTGGATTCCGTGGCCGTAAATCCGATCCCGGCAGCTCGTGTACGTAGACGAGTGGATCAACTTAAAGTATTGTACGTCATTCGGGAAATCCTTCATAATGATGACATTTGCACACCGTTTTATGAACCATATTGTCGACAGTTTGAAAGAATTCTTCATGCCGTTGCGTTACGAACCAGCGTATATGATGTTGAGAGCTGTGTTGTCCTAGCGGACTTGGTTGAAGAATACCTTTCAAGCTTAATACTATCGCACTCTTTGACTAAGCACACAGTTGAAATCCAAAAGGACAAAGTGATTGACTGGGAATTTTGGATCCATGTTGTTCAGAGAATGCTTTCGAGCGAAAACAGCCATACAGAATTGCGGGCTCTAGCGTTCCTGTTCAATGTCTGGGAAAATATACCCCTAAGCTGTGGACTTAATAGTTCATGTTTTGTGCCCGGTGACCGGACTCAGGATAATCTTCGGTTCATATCTGATGAAGACGAAGGCCTAAGATGGAGCTGCACGATGTGGCTCCTATCTCCTCCTATGTGGAAACGATATTTTTGCCATTGGCAACCACTTGTACGAGCATATTACCATCGACTTGTCTGCTGGAGAGTGGCGTCTGTTGGCCCAGAGAGCGATCTGTTATCATCTGTACTGCTTTCGAATTGTAATGCTGATTCCAGGTTATTACTTGGCAAAATGTTGGATTATACCTTTTCAAAAGTCTCTTCTTCAATTGATCGTGCCAAAGCTACAGGAGTTGCTGTAATGAATATGACACCAGCCCCCCCTGTTGTGAATCGGAAGTTATCGGTATTGCTTAATCCAGCCTCTGCAATAGCTCCTATACAGGTACTATTTACTGGTGAGAATGCTGCTGTACCATTTCTTTTGCCCACAGCATCTGATGGGTATAACAATGGTCTAAATGCGTCAACGGCAATAATCGGTGGACAGCATCTTCATCGGGTTAACCCATTCGATGTATTTGATGATTTCGCATATTCATACCCTCCTATGGCGTCCCCTGTCGATAGCCTGTTCCCCACAGCGCCAGATAACCATGGACTGAGCCACCATCCAAAATCAGATAGGAGTTCGGCGTCTGGTTATTTCGATTCAGTATCTGTTAACACTGTGACTAAGAAGAAGTTTGGCTTTTTGAGGGCTGCTTCGCTGAAAAGGTATTTTTCAACTGACCGAATGCGAGTATCTTCAGCACCAAGTTTAAGCTCTGCCAGCACATCTTCGAATGAGACGACTCCAAGAACATCGACAGCTGATGATGGTAACAAAAGTCAACAGCAAAAAGAGCCAATATCACCTTCTCGAACACGAAGCCAATCATCCAAAAATGTTCAACAGTCATTGACTATGTCATTGGTTCCTCCTCCACCGCAATTACTTCGCGAACGACCAGAAGTATCACGGCCGTTGTATAAATTTTGCCTTGAGTTTGATGAACGTACAGCTCGAAAGCAAATAGAGCTTTTGGTTCAAAAGAAGAAAGGTATTTCTGTTAAACCAGGGGTTGACTCTGGTGTTTTGATTCGTCCGCGGATGCCCTTTTCGTATTTGGGCGGGAGTGGTGACAAGACATTCTTCTTAGGCGGTGAGTCGGATGACGGAGATTCTAGTTACAACACTTGCGGATCTGATGTTGAAGAGTCTCCACATATTGACAAGTCTATTTATAGAGAGAGCCCTGATGACATCAAATATTGGCAGTACGCAGGCCGTTCTCTAGCAGAATGGATGGAGACTGTTCACCAATTCGAAGAATTTGTAAGAACTAGAAAAATGATGGTTGGTGTTTCTCGACTCGAAGATGTTGGAGTACCATTCCTAGTCGCAGAGATTCATCCTCGAGCATTAGCTACATAAATATAGTGACGAGCAGTGCATGCATTTTTATTTATTAATATTATTTTGATTATTATTATTATGACTTTGACAAAAGATAACCAAAAAAAAGATATTTTTAAAGATTAAGTTAATATTTTTTTAGTTTTGCTTTTTTTCCTCCTTGAGGTGACGCATACATACGCGAGCGCCAGGGATAATATATTTTTAGTCACTGTCGTCATAATCAGGAGCAGGTGTTGCAGCAGGAGTAGGAAGTGACTCGCCAGGATCGGGCCCCAGAACATCCAAGAGACTTAATAGAGGTCTCTGAAGAAGTTGTGAAGTGGAGGTCTTTTCAATCTGCATTTGTGGAGCAGCTACTGTTTCGCTATACTCTGATTCCAACTCTGATTCAAATTCAGTCCCAAATTCTGAATCGGCTACCGACACTCCATCGTATTCCTCAGGAGATTCTTCTTCAGGAATATCTCGAAGATTATTATACACATACCATGCTACTAATAACATAGCAATTGTCTCGACGAACCAAAAAATAAAAGTTCCAAACACAAACATTGTTAGTCGATAATGCTGCATGTAATATCGGAGGCCCTCCCACTTGACAGACCAAATCAGCCGAGCATTGTTCAAATTTACAGCACGATCAAACTCGACAACCACCGACTTTGAAATTTTGGTTGCAGCTAAGGGCCAATCCATCATATCAATTTTAATAAGAGATCGCTGGGTCATGACCCCAGACAAATACCAGGAACTAAATAAATAGGTATCAAGAGTCTCTAGTTGTTCACTTCGATAAGGTAGTATCGCTGGCTTAGTGCATGTTGTCAGGCCAGGAATCCTGTCAAAAGCATAGCGACCACTATGAGTTAGAGGCCATCTAGTAGGTATCTTGTCTTCATAAGAATGGAACGGATTATCAGAAATAAAACTGTCCAAGGTATCGTTAACCACCGATAATCGGACCATGAAATTGCCAAGATCTTGATTGTAAGAATCCCGTGGCATGTCGAGCTCCACCGAGATCCGGTATGGCACTTGGGCCAATGCAACATGAGAAACGTCGACCGCAGCGTAAGCACCATCTCCCATAAAAGAATAGTCCATAAATAATGGCGATATCACTGATGCATAGGGAATGTAATAATAGTAAGCACCAATATATGATATAGCAGCCATCATGAGAAGCACATACACTGCGATGGTAGTAACCACTACAAACATCCATGATCGTGCTCTACTTGGATTCAACAAGTAGTTGGCTGTTTCGTGCACAAACTCCATAGTATCTCCCTCATAAGCGTTCCAGCCAACCCAAACTTTTTTAATTTTTGTTATTTGGAGGTATCCCTCTGTAATCGCTTATTAAGATCCTTTTAATGGTTATCCCCCCTCCTTTCTCAAAACCGACAATCCCTCCTTTTGCTTTAATTTTCCTGCCACTGCAATATAGTTGAGAGTACTAATTTGGTCCTAAAGGGAACTTCCTCAACCCTCCCCGCCTTTCATTCCTGAAGTCACCTACTTACCCACATACCCATTGCAGATATAAACAAGCGAGGGAGAGACGTGCAGAGATAGTAAAGGTTTTTTTGCAGCACGCAGTCGTTTGGAATCACATTTATTAGACTTTTGTTTAGAGCAGGAATTTCAGTTTGAACAATTCACTTGGCATTAGGATTATTGTTTTGTCATGGAAGAGCAAGAACGGCCGTCAACACCAGTAGATAGTGGTAGCGACGTGACTGGCAGTACCAGCGCCTCGTCGGCCACCACTACACCAGGCAGCGATAAGGTGGTGGTGAGCCCGGAAGCTGACAAAGATGGCCATAATATCAACTATGGACGAATTCGACGGTCGCGAACCGAAAAGCCTGGATCTGCATCATCTATGGACTCGGTTCATAGTACGACAAGCAATGGGTCGACAGATTCTTTAGGTTCAGCTGCACCACCCACTATAGGATCGGTCGCGAATCCTAATCGGCTGACGCGATTGGAACGCATCAATACCACGACATCAACTCCAACAGTTCGGAAAAAGCGATTAAGTATGAATTTTGCACCTCTGCCGGTTGTTTCTTCATCGTCTCCTGCCATAGTTGCACAGCCCTCAAACAGTGCTGTACAGCCAGTGTCTATCAACAACAGCGGATCAGCATCCACAACATCCAATGCATTAATGTCATCATCAGCAGCAGCGACAGCGACTGGAGCAATATCAGTTCGTCCTAGTTCACCTAAGCGATCAGTTTCGGGAATTGTACCGTCATCGCCTCCTCGTACTAGGAACTATTCCAACTCTTTGAGCAGTGTTAATGGACCACCAGGCCATTCGAGTGCAGGCCATGGTGCGCATAGTCATAACTCAACCACCAGTCCTTCCGATAAAACACAGACACCGGCACGAGCTACAACATCTATGGATGAATATCTCAGTCATCTGGCCGCAAAAGAGCGCAAAGTGGTTGAGTTAAAAGATGAGTTAAAGAGAGTCCAAGATGCGCTTCGCCGGGCGGAAGTCGAATTGAAGGTTTTTAGAGAAGGTGCCAGCCAGGCTCTCGCGCCGTCACCTGCCTCCAATGTTACTTCGCCAAATGGAAACAACGTTGGCTTCAGTGTTGGCGCTCTCAGTTCAGCACTTGGTGGTTCTGGCTCTAGTTCGGCAGGGTTGAAGTCGGGACCTACTCCTGCTCAATTGTTGTCTCCATCCAATCCATCTGTAACTTCTGCATCTGCTACCGGCAAACCTTCTGCATATCCCTCCAGCAGCTCAGTCAGCAGGAGAAATAGACTGTCTACTTATATCGCTATGGACGAAGAGATTGAAAAGCCCAGGACCGTTAGCTCTGGGTCATATGGAGCATGTCTTGATCCCGATAGATCTCCTCCTAACCAAAAGAGGATTACCAGTCGCAACTATATATCCCAAGATATAGAACGATCAAGGCCTCATTTCCCACCACCTGATGATGTTATCAATATGGGCCGACGAGTAGTCGAAGAATTGGGAACGCATTTCTGGGGTATCGTTGAAGATATTAAGAGTGCTACAATTGGAGAAGAAGTATCGCAAGACCGACCAGAAAACCGGCGTGAATCCAACAGGCAAAACTCAAATAGCATATATATGCTCTAGCATTTGAGCCATCTATATTTATTAGTCTAAATAACATAAGTTTTTGTTAACATTATTTATCAAGAAAAATTATCAAGAAAATTATCAAGAAAGAGCAACCACCCAAGGAGGAATGGCTCCAGGTAGAGAAGCCACAGATCCAAATAGTCCCACATGAGCATCCTCAAGGAATCCATTTGTGGTAGACCAGTGGACAGTAAGCGGTAACCACGCCAAGTTGACAATAAATGGCATAAGAAGACCCTTCTCACCAAGCACCTTACGCCGAGCGATCTTGACGAGCTCTAACTGGACATGTAAAGCCCAGAAGACACATGAGTAGATCCAGATCTTGCCCTCCGTTGCACCTGACAAGTTCAGTACCTTTTTGGATGACAAGTATGCAATATCTTCCAGTACTTGATACAGTGTCCCTGCCACTGCCTGGATATATGTACACCCCTTGATGATAGTGTCTGATGAACCTGGATTTTGTAAAGTGTCTAAAGTCCATTCCAATGTTGCAACAGTACCCCACATTCGCCAAAACATTCTAAAGTCGCTAATCATCGAATATAAACTTTTCAAGTTCGTTCCGAGGCCCACATTGCCGTATTTTTTGAGAATCGCTGACAATAGTAGAGTGGAATATCCAATGCCTCCCAGAGTTGAATCCATCTTGGATGCCATCACTGCAGACACCTTTCGAGTGTGTTTGAGCAGCACTGATAACAGCTTGTGTGCTCTCAGTAAACTACAAGCATCCACGGGTTTCTTGTTCGTTTTTTTATTATCGTCAGAAGAAGAGCTCTTATTTTCAGGACTTGGCAACTCCTTTATATTGTCTGTCATGATTTGATCAAGCTGTTTATATGTGTGTATTGAGTTCAGAAGAGAGTCTATGAAAGTAGATCGGCTTATATGCGCGCCGAGGTTGACCCATTAAACCTTACATTAACCTAAAAAAAATCCCCATATACATAAATATATAAATAAATATTATTATTTGTAACCCCAAAAAACGAAAGCACCCGGAAAAAATATTATTCCCTAAGACGATGTAGTTGAACCATCATCAGAGATCATCATGCGAAACCATGGGTGCGATAGTGCTTCCCTAGCAGATATACGCTTAGCTGGATCAAACACAAATATCTTGTGGAGTAAGTCTAAAAATGATGACCAAAATTGGCGATCTCGAGAATACGCAACACTCGAATGGATCATCTTGTCAAACGTCTTCATCTGGCCGACATACTGACGACTTACGTCTTGTAGTGACGCATTGGGGTAATTGAGACTACATGTCCTTCTATCGAAATAATCAGCTCTAAGGCTATGTCTCAGAACCTGCTGAACCACCGACTTGTCAAATTTCGAACCAATCACCTTTTCCATGAGTGCCAAGTGTTCTAGATTATCATGTGTCTGAAACAAAGCTTCCCCTGTACAAAGCTCAACCAGAATGCAGCCGATTGACCATATATCGCAAGGGAATGACCAACCAATACCCAGAATGATCTCTGGCGCTCTATAATGGCGCGTTGAGACAACAGAGCTATGGTGTTCATCATTAAAGATCGCCGACCCAAAATCTATAAGGTAGATTGAAGTTGATCGCAATATATTTCTTGACTTGCAACTCTTATTCCGCTTATAAGGTAGCGATACACTGTCACTGCTTGACAAAAGGATGTTCTCTGGCTTCAGATCAGTATGAACAAGATGAAGATCATGCAAGAATGCAACACTCTTAAAAAGCTGGAATGCAAAGTTCTGGATATGACTTCCTGGGAATGGCAAGAAATTATTCGACTTTAAGAAGTCGTAGATGCTGATTCCCAAAAGGTCTGTAACTATGCATATATGGTTTCGATAATCAAAGCATTCTCGCAAATGAATACACTTGTAAGAGTTGTGCTTATCATAATTTGACAAAGTTGTTAGAACCCGCAATTCGATCCGACTGGCCTCTCGGTACTTTTCGACAGCACGTATGATTTTGATAGCACAGTGAGATCTGGTCTTTTTGTCAAAAGCAGCAACCACCTTGCCAAAAGTACCTTGTCCAAGGAGTTTTGTAATATGATACCGGTCAGCGATGACGAAATGCTCCTTGACGACAAAATGACCGTCTGAATCGTCACACATGTCAGCTGTTGTCGCACCATGCCCCGATCTTTCAAAGATAGGAGGAACTACTACTTCTCGCGCCTTTACAATGGGCTTTGCAGGAGGGACATATCCTGTATGATCGAATCTGGAGCCCGAGTCCCCTGAAATCACACGTTTCCGTTTCTTGACCTTGAATGATCCAGAACTCGTAGTCGATCTCGACGTGGCCGGAACGGCTATAGATCCAGAAGTCAAAGATCCAGAAGTTAAAGAATCGGCCGAGTCCATCATTGAGAATTCGGTATAATAAGGTGATGTAGTTGCTTCATTATCATAATTCATATCCACGCTATCAGAGTCCAAAAGACTGCGAGTTTGGTCGTAAAGGTCATCGTCATCCATATCCCCAAGAACATCATCGTCATAATCGTCGTCAGCATTGTTTTGATCATGTTGGTCTGTGTCCATACGATGCTGTAGCTGGTCGTTTTGGAGAGCCAGCTGAGAACCACTCAGTCCAGGGACAATACGGTCGCCCAGGAAGCCTGAAAAGCTGAACTTGCGACGAGGTCGCTTCGAGCCACTGGATTCCCCATCCAGATGTTGTTGAAACCTGCCAAGCCTATAGTCACTTCGTGCTTTCAGGGTCGAAGAAGACCTTGAAGACAACCCATGAGAGCTTCCACTATCCTCTTCGTCATCCGAGATGACTATAACTTCGGAAGGAAGCCCATTTGAATAAAAGGTATTCCAATCAGGTTGCCGAACCCGAGTGCGTCGCAACGGGTACCGAGACGACGACGCTGAAGGCGACGGATGCACTGCGGTCGACATTGATAGGAGACCTGCAGCTTAACTGCTATATACAACTATCGTTCACAAGTACTATGTGGGCAATCCGTTACCAAGAACCTTGCTCGGCTGGGGATCGAAATATATATATGTGGGCTGCCACAGTTGGAGTTTGGTCGTTGCCGAATCAGTTGGACACGAACGGTCCACCACGATTCTTGTTATTTAAGTTGTTGCACCCCGTATGCCCAACAACGACCAGCGGCGTGGATCACAGCAAGTGAGCCGTAGGTTTTTCGTTGTAGATGTCAGTTTAACCGGGGCTATTGTTGTGCACAAATAGACACCCAAAAAGGAATCGTCGTTCCGATTACTAGCTTGTAAATATTACTGATAATCAGGTTGCTGAAACTGTTGCACAAGGGCTATATTAATGGCCCTCCCGTCCCCTCATCCCCATAGCGTTATCAACCCATAACCTGTGTGCAGCCTGGCGATTACGCATGGAGGGTAGGGCGGTCATGATAGGTTGCGATGTGGATTGTGGAGAATTACGATGGGTTGGACGAGGTGGCAAGAGACGGTTGAAAGTGCATTCCGGCAATGCATAGCCTAGTTTAGAAACAGATTTGTATATTTTTGTCCCATTTTTGCCAGTTTCGTCCTCTAAACAGAGGTTAGGACCGACGATGCCGACTCTTTGACAAGAAATCTGTGGTTATGTTTTCCCCTATGCGGGCAATGCGGTTGCACTGCGTCAATTAAGCGTCAACTTATGCACAAATATACTGAGTTGCCAGCTCTGTAGGTCAGTGTGTATAGCAGTCGGCTTGTGAGCGCCTGGACTGTGTATGCAGGTCCATCTGAGTGAGTGAATTGATGACTCCACCTAGTCTCCCACAGTCAGATCTCAACTGCCTAAAATATGAGAACTGAAATGGGAAGTATAATTTATCATCGATTCGTATCTGCAAATCTATCAATATTTAAATTTTGTATATTTTCATTCTATTCATTGTTATCCCACGCCACATACCATTTTACTGCTACTCTATTACTTTTGCTATTATTGAGATTATTATTGATTGTTGTTATTATTATCTGCTAGTTTTTATAGCCATTTGATTTCTCGGTACATCTCGTACCACAACATGCACCTAATTAACTTAAGTAATAACTGGCATGTAATAAAATTATCATGTGATGCACAATTCAATCATTGATTGCATCCGCTACCCATGGCATTCACCGTGACAACAACACCTAGGTAATAATAGTAATAAGCTAATACAGTAGTAAATTTACAGTACGACCCAAATGCGCAGCCGGTTTGCCATTTGGCAGTGCCATTTGGCAGGTCTAAGAGAGGCTGTTGCTGCATACAGTCCCAAACGTCACGTGCCGTTCCCACAGCCCTGAAAATACTCTAAAAAAAATCCTGCGAAGCTTTTTGACCACCTCCCTGTTGTATCAGTTGAGTATTAGGTCATTGCTCAACAACACCACGGTACAAGCCATAGTCACCTAGTACTTTTGAACTAGAACTTGGCTCTTTAGTGGTTGGAGGATACTAATTAAACGAATCAGTATCTTTATAGGCTGTTTCGACAAAGATGCAAAACGGAAATCATAACTCGCCTGGCCAGTTCAAGCAACCCACTTATGTGGCCGGCACTCCTTATAGGCCCAATATGGGACGACAAAATGCCCAAGGCAACCAGACTCCTCAAGGTCAAATGTCAACCCCACCTGCTCAAGGCCAGTACTTAGCTCCCCAGATGTTCAATCCTGCTGCCGCTGCTCATTACGGCTATCAGTACGCGCCAATGTACCCAGGTGCCCCCATGATCCCATCTCCCTATTATGGTGTTGGCCCTGCTGGTTCTCCTTACTCACCTAGCCATGGACATGCTCATGCTGCTTCTTCTGTTGATGGATCTGGTGCCGGCGCTGGTGCTGGTGGACCTCCTCCTGGGTCCCCTTTGCATAACAACTCCCCGGTAGCTATCCGTTCTATGCCTCGGACTCACACTCCAATCAAGCTTACTGACCCTGTTTCTCATAAGCCTATTGAGCTCACAAGGTCTCCTGTTATATCCAGATCAACTGTTTCTGCCTCCAGCGCTTCGCCCAAAGTAGTATCTGCTGCTACAACCGTCGCAGGCTCTAGTGGTACTGCTTCGTCAGCATCTCCATCTCCGAAGCCTTCAGCTGCGACTCCTGCTCGAGCTGGTAATGTTGAACTCAGAAATCAATTCATGGAGCAAATTAAGGAGAAACTTCGTCTTGAAAAAGAAGAAAAGGAGCAACAACAACGAGAGTTGAAAGAAAAGGAGCTCAAAGAAAAAGAGGCAAAGGAAAAACTGCAACGAGAGGAAACCGAGGCAAAGGAGGCCAAAGAGCGTCTTGAACGTGAGCAACGTGAGAAAGAAGAGCAAGAAGAAAAGGCTCGACTCGACAAAGAACAAAAGGAATCTGAAGAAAAATTGCGTCTAGAAAAAGAAGAAAAGGACCTTGCTGAGAAAGGCGACGAAGAGCAACAACAACAACAACAAGAAGAATCCCAGAAGTCACTGGAAGATGATGTTAATGCTCGTCTCGAATCGGTTAACGGTAAAATAATGAACAAGATTAGAGAGGCTTCTACTCCTTCTCCTACTTCATCGCCTATTCTAGCCCCTGTTACTCCTGCTGGAACCGGTCTATTGGCCAAGGCTGATAGGCCCGCCGCCGATGATATGGATGCTATTACATATCCTGGTTCTGTCAACTCTCCTGCCGTCAAGTCAGCTAAATCTTCGTACAAGTATGATGTTGACTTCTTGCTGCAGTTCCAAAATGTCGTGGACTTTCCTCCTGTAGACAACTGGGACACTATCAAGGCCGTCATGACTCTTGATGGTGGAAAGTCGTATTCAAACAAACCATTTGGTAAGAACGCTTCTGGACGAAATCCTTCCAATGTTGGACATCAACAGGCGATGGGATCGTTTGGGTCTGGTGGTGGCAGCGGTTTTGGCCGATCTGTATCCACTGCTGGAAACAATTCATTCATGGGTAAAGGTGGTCTCAACCGTATGGGATCGTCTACTAATCTTGGTGCTTCCATGGGATCTAAAAGTGGCAGACAAGGTTCTGCTCGGCGCAGAGGTGGTGAGCGAAATGGCTCTAACAGAGGAGGCGACCATCATGGTAATGATTCTAATGATGGTGGCTCTGGCGCTCCTGCTGCACCTGCCGTGCCTCTTGTACGATCTGCCAATGCGTGGGTTCCTCGTGCACGAACTGCCAAACCTGAAGACGATGGTAAGCTCAGCCCTGAAGATGTTCAACGACAGGTCAACTCGTTGCTTAATAAGATGACTCTGGAGAATTTTGATAGAATTACAAGACAGATCATGGATATTGCTGCTCAGTCTAAAGAGGAGACCGATGGACGTACGTTACGCCAGATCATCGAGCTCACCTTTGCAAAGGCCGTCGATGAACCTCATTGGTCCAAGATTTACGCTCAATTCTGCCGACAGATGACATCTAATGTTGATCCTGAAATCACTGATTCCAAGATCTCTGATTCTAAGGGTAACCTGCTCAAGGGTGGTGCTTTGTTCAGAAAGTATTTGTTGACTAGATGTCAGGAGGAGTTCGAGAAGGGATGGACTGATAAGCTTCCCACAAACGCCGATGGCTCACCAATTGATCCTGATCTTATGTCTGACGAGTACTACCAGGTGGTTACTGCTAAGCGAAGAGGTCTTGGTCTCATTCGATTTATTGGTGAGCTTTTCATGCTCGAGTTGTTGTCAGAGAAGATTATCCACTCTTGTCTTACAAAGCTCTGTCATTCCGATGATCCTAGTGAGGAAGTTATTGAGTCTCTTTGCCAGCTTATGACTACTGTTGGTGGACAGATTGAGAAGTCTTCTCAAAATAAGGATCTATTGGATATCTATTTCAAGAGAATGTACGCTTTCCAGACCAAGGAGTCATTTCCAAGTCGATTGCGATTTATGCTTATGGACGTTGGTGATTTGCGACGATCTCACTGGGTTAACAAGGATCAAGATAAGGGTCCCAAGACTTTGTCAGAGATCCACCATGAAGCTGCTCAAAAGCAACAGGCCGATGAGGCGGCTCGTGCAATGAGAGGTAACCGAGGTGGTATGATGAGAGGTAACATGGGACGTGACCAAAGGGCTAGCAATATGATGGCTGGCGATCTTAGTAAGCTCGGTCAGTTTCGAAGCCAGAGTGGTCACAGTACTTTGAGTCCCAGTTCCATGTTGAACCGAGATCATAGTGGTAGCAACGGTAGCAGGCGATCTGGATCATCTGCAGGTGTGTCTATGTCAAATGAAGGGTCTCGAAATCCTAGCCAAAATACCCGTGTCAATATGTATGAACACTTGAATGATGACGACGAGACAGCCAGCTCTGAGGCAAAGGATGGCGAAGAAGCCCCTGAGTCGGATGTCACTGCATCTTCGCCAAAGGATGAGTGAAGCAAAAATAAAAGAGGCGCACTCCAACCCATTAGTATATAAAATATGGAGATAAGCGTTGAAAAATTTTGTTGCATTGTTGGTCTAATATATGTGACGTTTGGTTAAAATGTACTAGTATTGGAAATAAGTTTGATCCACATTTTATAGAGAGTGAGTTATATCCAAGGATGGTGTGATTTTGTTTTAGTACGTATTTTTGTGTCACCCAACTCGGCGACTCTTCCTAGCTGACCTCGTGTATTGTTCCAATAATGCCCTGTTCATGGGTTTTAAAAGTATTTTGAATCGAGAGGGCAGCGGAGGGGTGTCTAATAAACCAGGATTCGTTCTTGGATTACTTTCCCGCAATTTCTGGTTTATCAAAAGCTCGGAAACTCCTCCTCCTCCTCCTCCTCCAACTGCTCCATCGCTCACTCCATGGATCGGGACCTTTGCCCATTTCCCTATAGAATTACTATCATCACCATCAATATATACATTTTTAGGCAATTGCAACTTGGTAAGCTGGGCAGCAGTTGACACATTGAAGCCGTTTTTTAATAGTTTTAAGACAATACCCACATCGAGGTTCAATGATGAGTCGTCCGTGCCATCCTCACCAAACCTATAAGTTGAAGCGCATTTGCAATATTCACGCAGCCAATATGTTACTATTATGATCCATTGTAAAGGGAACAGAAACACATAATAAGCTATTGACAAATTGAATGCCACAAAGTCCCGTAGAGCAAATATGGCCCTGACAATTAGCACTTGTACTAGCTGGGCAAAATACTCAACCAATTGACCAGTCCACCATGACCAAGTGGTTCGGAACCTTCTCTCAGCAGCAATCAGCAAGTCTTGGTATTCATGGTCTTCATGCATGATGTCGAACCGATGGCAGGCTCTCAGCGCATAATGTAATAAAAGTGTCATAACCAAGCGAGACATTAACTCAGTATATACTCCATTAATTCTGCCTCCCAACCAATCGGCTCAATCTATCTTTATAACGATTAAATGCTGCCAGTCCCAGCAAGCTAGCAGTAATGATCATAAACGAATAAATGAACATCTGGTCTTTAATAGACTCTCTTTGGAAACACGATGTCATGATGGCAGTCGCATCTGTATTCTTGCACACTGGAGATCTTTCCTGGCAAAACTTTCGAGTACAGTTGCTACACGGAAGAGATATGCCATTATCAATAAGATCTTCAACAGAGTAATCAAGTGCACAATCACATCTACATAGTTGCATATATGCGGTGGCCGGAACTATCAGCCATCCCAGCACTGACACCCATAGCGGAAACAAGTTCATTATGATCCAATAGTAATAACAATATTGAAATTGATTATATGAATTGACAGTTTCAGTCAATGACGAATACTTCCTTTCTTTTTGGCAGTAGATATGATGTGCTCTAATGTGGTAATCGTGGTAGTAGCTATCAACCACATAGCCGCATGTATGTTAGAGCCGTTTAGAGAATATTCCCTAACTTCCCATTACTTGCTTACATTACACCCTCCGTTTCTGTACTTCCTGACATACAATGACAACAGCGGTCGCGCCAGCAGTGGCGTCACAGAGTGGAATTGCTCCGGTAAGTAGATCAGGAAATAAATTGGTTACTGACTCAGTTCTTTGCGCAACAAATTGAAGAGGCGGAATTTCGAATCAATGAGAAAACACAGAATCTACGACGTCTGGAAGCTCAAAGAAACGCTCTAAATGCCAAGGTTCGCCTTCTGAAAGAGGAGCTTCAACTACTCCAGGAGCCCGGATCATACGTTGGAGAGGTTGTTAAGGTGATGGGTAAAGAGAAGGTGTTGGTTAAGGTTAATCCTGAAGGCAAATATGTTGTCGACATTGGACCAGACATAGATATCAAGAAGGTCACGCCAAGCTTGCGAGTTTGCCTGAGATCCGATTCATATGAGCTTCATCAGATACTCCCTAACAAAGTGGATCCATTGGTTTCACTGATGATGGTTGAGAAGGTTCCTGACAGTACGTTTGATATGGTAGGTGGTCTTGATCAACAGATCAAGGAGATCAAAGAGGTGATTGAATTGCCTGTGAAGCACCCTGAATTGTTTGAATCTTTAGGAATTGCTCAGCCAAAGGGTGTTATTTTGTATGGACCTCCTGGTACTGGAAAAACGTTACTGGCCAGAGCAGTGGCCCATCATACAGAATGTAAGTTTATTCGAGTGAGTGGTTCAGAACTCGTCCAAAAGTATATCGGTGAAGGTTCTCGAATGGTTCGAGAGCTCTTCGTGATGGCTCGAGAACATGCTCCTAGTATTATTTTCATGGATGAAATCGATTCCATTGGTTCCAGTCGAGTGGAGGGAAATAGTGGAGGAGACTCTGAAGTACAGCGAACAATGTTGGAGTTGCTTAATCAGCTTGATGGTTTTGAGTCTTCAAAGGATATTAAGATCATTATGGCAACCAATCGTTTGGATATTTTGGATCCTGCATTGTTGCGACCAGGTCGAATTGACAGAAAGATCGAGTTTCCACCACCAACAGTTGAAGCGAGAACCGATATTTTGAGAATTCATTCTAGGTCTATGAATTTGACTCGAGGAATCAACCTCCGAAAGGTTGCCGAGAAGATGAACGGATGTTCTGGTGCCGAAGTGAAGGGTGTCTGTACAGAGGCTGGAATGTACGCTCTGCGTGAGCGACGAATTCACGTTAACCAAGAGGACTTGTAAGTTGCCTGTTTTTTTTTGTATCTGTTTTACGATTTTACTAACCTATAGTGAACTTGCTGTTGCCAAAGTCATGTCCCGTAACGACGAAGGACAAATCTCTCTGGCCAAGTTCTTCAAATAGAAGGGTGCCCGGTTATAATAATGCATTACCACTGTAAACTATACTTCTGTGCGTTTGATAGAATTAAACTCCAGCCACTTCCGGGCTTCTGACTCATTGCCCTTGGCTTCTTCTATGGCTTGTGCCAGCCAAGGCTTGTCATATTGCCCCAAATCCGCTTCCAAAGTGACAAACATCAATCTTTTGGTAGCTGACTCATCCACACACAACCAGAATTTCTTATTGCCAACAGCCAAGAGTAATTCCTTGAGATCTCCAGCCATAAGTTGAGCCATTAACATTCCAGGGCGGGGATTTCCTGTAGCACAGTACTTGTTCTGACACCATCCATTTCCACAACCTCTAGTCAGTTGGATGACGTACTTTCTTTCGATTCTTTGTCGGAGCTTTGAACCATTGGTATCAAGTAAAGTGGAATGTAATGGCCCAAAGCAAATAGAGCAAAGACCCAAATCATTATTCACTCTTTTCACAATCCTAGGACAGTTTTCGTTACGGCACATTGCTGGCACCGGCTTTGATAACCTGTCTAAATTGTGAAATTCCATATGCGATTGGATGTCTCTGAGTCTAACTGCTCGCTTGCATTGATCACAGTCTGTAGTCCTGTTACCACAATATGATTCATGTCCACTAAATCCCTGGAGCACATCTACTGGTGATGCGGTCTCTTGTGGTAGCAGCAAGTGGCAGAACCGACAAATATGTAATTTCTCCGGGCAAGTGGTAGCCCTATGAAATGCGCATGACTTAAAGTCAGTAAACTGTTGATGGCAATCATGACAACTTGTAGATGTATGAAGCACTCTATTGTGAACCTTAAAAGATTCTTCGCTGTCTCCATACTGCTTGTCACAAATCGAGCAATGCCAATGAGAGTCGGGAATTCCTTCTGCTTTTCTGAAAACAGTTCCACATCCCTGGGGGCAGATAAGATTATTCCGGATGCAAAATGTTGTATGCAGTTGTAATGATTGTTTTGGTATCATCTGATGACAGTTTCCGCATTGTACAACTTTTTCATCAGTTTTTGTAGATCCAGTAACACGATCTGCATAAGATGCAACTAAGGAGAAAGAAGTCGAAGACTTTGGAGAATGGATCACGATATAAAGTTCATCAGAATTATCCAAATTGACATCTTCTCCGTTAATAAATACTTCAGGGCTGTTATTTGTCAAACTCGTCCAAAGGAATGCGTTAGCAGACGTTGCATGCTCAGATACACCAACAAAGATTCCTAAAGATCTAAAGTCTTTCGTTCCATCATCAAACTTGACATCATATGCAGATATTTTCAACGTCTTCATCTTGACCAAATTCCTTAGGATAAACTTGACATCAACACCCGCATCCATATCTTGAATTTGAACGGATTGCTCAGGGGATATCACGACCGTTTCGAGCTTCTTCGATGCAATTGTTTTGGAAGCTGCAGCTCGACTCGGCATTTCAGCAAACTCTAGATCAAGATCCGTATCAACTATACAAATGGCATCCTCTGGCTTCAGATCGTGGATAATGAAATCAAAAGTCCTATCCTTATTGGAAGGGTGAGGAATGCTCAAGACATCATCCTTTGTAAGAGTAGTGAAAGATCCATGAAGCCTAGCCTCCAAAAGTGCTTTCCAATCAATATTTTCATCACCTGGCTCTTCTACTGATGCTGGCCTAAGAGTTAAGGCTGTCCCTTTTCGGAGCGAAACAAGTTTAGCTATCACTAGATCGGAGGCCCTCAGAGATAAGTTTCTAGCAACACCAACTGGAATATGTACCATTCCTTCATCAGCCGAAAATTCACGTACACCAACATGCGTATATTTCCCATTAGAAGGATTGGTCAGCCTGAACACTAGAGGAGACGGTAATTCTTCAGAGTCAATAACCTGATCTATAAGACTGTTTAATGTTGATGCTGGTAGGATGATCTTGTCAGAGAAAGGTACGATCGTTGATTCCACTCTTGCTGCAGGTGAATCCAGCTGATCTGGCACATATGCCCTTAGCTGTGATGACCATGCTATCGGAATTATATCGTTTGTCATTTTAAAGCTGGCGCTTGTTAGGAAATCAAGTTAATTTGTGGCAAGCGTAGGCTCCATAGTGATTTATAATTGCACGGCTGTTCATCGATGGGGTTCGAGGTGGAGAATGGGGCGTCGACGCATTTGGTATCCCATAGAAGATTTCCTATTTTGTTCCTTGGATGTACGGAAATCAAACGAAACCATACATACAACCAATCATCTTACTAATACTTGAACTCTGTGAACAGATTCACCTAAATTTGTGTATCACAGTCGTGAAAAATTAAAATATGTAAAGACTAAAATATTATATCCCATAATGAGAAAACAATTCAGAGGGCTTTAATGCAGCAACAGAACATAAAATCTTTCAAACAAGAACAATCTTGTTCAGTGCAGTAGTCATTCAACATTTGACCATCATTTGAGGGCCCTTGAAAGAATAACGTGATGCCATAAGCAAAGCAGTAGAAATTGTTACGCTTATAGCAGATAACAATTTGGCATAGAGGTAACTTCCGTCGTCATCCTTTATCAATGCGCCCGCTGTAGGTCCACCTATGAGAATACCAAATGCCACAACAAAGAATAACATTCCGAGTCTAGTACCGTATTTCCCCATATTTTGCGTCATAACAGAAACAACAGATGGGTTAAGAGAAACGAAACTCCCTGAGAAGAATCCAAAGAGAGCGGAGAATATATAGACGCCTGCCAATGAATCTACTGCTATCCAAGTCCACAATACAATTGTCAAAATGGCGGCAGTTGGAACCCATGTATTGAGAGGTCCGATTTTATCGGCCAGCATATTTGGCACCAACCTCCCAAAGAAAGATCCTGCATTCATAACAGATGACATGTAAAAGGAAGTGCTATCATCGATTCCCAGTTGAAGGCTCCAAGATGTTACATAAAATATTGGGATATACACACCAATGAAACCAAATAACCCGGCAAAAGCAAGTAATAGATAAGGGACATCAGAAAGCGATTCACGGTCTATCAAAGGTCCAGATTTTCGAGCCGGTATTCGTGCCTTAAGGATAATGCAGCTGAGGAGACTGGTTACAAGTGCCGTGAACCCCACTATTCGGGCTGTCCAAGGGAATCCAACAAGTATGATAAGTCTTCTGGTCATTATTGGATATATCACTCCACCAATTGATGAGCCAGTCATCATTATTCCAATGGCAGTGGATCTCCTTGTTGAGAAGTACTGCGGGACAATAGAAGTCCCTGCCATGAATTGAAAATTACAACCAATACCGATGCATATCCCTTGAGACAAAATGAGCTGGTAATATTCTGATCCTAAACTCGTCATCATAAACCCAAAAGAAACCAAAAATGTACCAGCGTATGCAATATGTCTATAATATCCAGCATCGATTAATCTACCGGTAAATATCCCAAGTAATATGATACAGAATCCCTGCAGTGATCCTATCCAGGAAATTGCCGAGCTTGACTCATCCTTCAATAGAGCCTGCTGGTAATACGCTTCAAAAGGACCAAAGGCATTCAACACGCCCCAAGAGTTCATAAGCAAAAAGAATCCTGCAACAACTTGCATCCATGCAAGAAGTCCTCCATTTGGAGCCTCAGACACTGTTTGTGGAACTTGGTGCTCATCCTCACGTTCCAAACTAGTATTCGGTGTCATTGGCACCTCATTTTCCTCGTCAGACTCAGAACCCATTATAACTTCTCTTTTAATACACAGAGCATTCACTCTTTGTAACCTGGCCTGAATGCGGTATATAAATATGCGTAAGCATGCTCGGGTACGCAGCTCCATCAAAGCTTTAAAATATGGAAATCTTTGCCTAATTAGGATTGGAGATAGTCGGGGCTAGTAAGTTCCGACCGATGCTTAAAGTCTCCCTCCGGGACTCCAATAATGTCAGAATATTGTCGAAGTCTCAATCAAAATAGAAGAAAGAAAGGTACAAGACGGATCAATTATATATATATATATATATGTAGGATAAACAAGGGGGCAAAATGACTTCACCTTTACAGTTGGAAAAGGACTAACAGGGATCGACACTGCCGATGGGCACAGGACGCATATGGTCAATGGAAAGAAAGAAAATGACTCATGACCATTGGGTATCATGTTCGTCAGCCTATTAGAATATAGTTGTATGTTATCTGATTTCAAACGTTCCTGGATTGATACTGGTATGAATTGCTCTATATTCTGATAGGGTACATCAAGGCCCGCTATGCAGCTGCCAACCGGGCATATATGTCCGGCGTGACATGCTGATATCAATCGGGCAATAATTATGTCAAAACTAGTCAATAGGATGTATATGTCCGGAGATATGAGAAGCCGTATACATTATTAACTTATGTAATGCATCCCAGGACTTACTGGGCCGAGATCTCACAAACTAACAGAAAAATTATTAACATTTTACCCATGCAAATCCCTTGAAGGTATATCGACAAACAAGAAGCAATAATGTAGATATCGTAAGGCCAGTAGCAGCAAGTATCTTTGCATAATAGAAATTTCCGTTATCGTCCCTTTCTAAGGCACCTCCCGAAGGAGCTCCTATCAGTAATCCAAAACCTGCAATAAAAAACATCATTCCAATCCTGGTGCTAAATTTCCTGAGATCAGGAGTCATCGTTGCAATCACCGATGGAGGAAGTGATACGAAGCTCCCAGAGAAGAAACCAAAAAGTGCGGCAAATATATATATTACAGTCAAACTCTCAACCGCCAACCAACTCCACAATACTATACATAATGCGGTAGCACATGGTATGAAAGTATTCAAGGCACCAATCCTATCAGCAATTATATTAGGTATCAATCTGCCTGCAACTGCTCCAGCATTAAGTACAGAAGACATGTAAAATGCTGTGTTCGCATTGTTGCCCAAACTCAAAGTCCACGAAGAAATATAAAAAATTGGAATGTAAAGTCCCATGAACCCGAACAAACCACTAAACGCTAATAGCATATATGGGGTATCATGAAGTGACTCGATATCTATAATGGGCCCGGATTTCCTCGGTGGGATTCGCGACTTGAGAATCAGACATGATAAACCGCTTGTCGCCAAGGAAGTGAAGCCAACAATTCTAGCAGTCCAGCCAAACCCGACTATATCAAGGAGTCGTCTTGTCATAATGGGGTAAATTACCCTCCAATCGAAGATCCTGTTGTCACTATGCCAATCGCAGTGGCTCTTCTTGTTGAAAAATATGGTGGTACAATAGATGCACCAACCATGAACTGCAAATTACAACCAATACCTATTACCAACCCTTGGGCAAGAATTATCTGGTAATATTCGTTACCAAGGCTTGTCATCATAAATCCAAACGTGACAAGAAAAGTTCCTATGAGAATCACATATCTATAGTGACCTGCATCAATAATTCTTCCAGTAAGGATTCCCAACGAAATAATGCAGTATCCCTGAATTGATCCAATCCACGATATAGTCGAACTAGACTCATTTTTTAACAATTCTTGCTGGTAATATGCTTCAAATGGGCCAAATGCATTTACAATACCCCAGGAATTAAATAAAACAAAAACCCCACCCAATACCTGTAACCAAGCTGCGGTTCCCCTGTTAGGAGGAGGAGGAAGTGCAGCTGGTGTACCAACAGGGGATGAAAGAGCTTCCCTCTGATTTGATTCCTTATCAGACATTCACAGTTCGGTAAGGATATATTAGCTACAGCTAGATCATCGTTCTTATTTTGGAAACAGCTTTGCTTTTATGTGAGCTTAACAAAGTCCGCGGGCTATTCTAAGCGGGGTAGATAATGTGGCTTCGGATAAATAGCACAACAACCCTGGATAAATTACAAATCATTCAGTTCCGCGGCCATTGAAGAGAAACCCTTATGTTAAAAGTATGAAATTTCATAATATAAGTTAACAATGCATTTCTTAAACTAAGGGAAGAAGATTCTGTTCTCTGCAAGACTGTCTACACAGAGGGCATTCTGGCTTTTCCCGACACCATTCACTCACGCATGTCCAGCAAAATACATGTCCGCACAATGTCGTAGTTGGAGACGTCATATACTCGAGACACAAAGTGCATTTACGCGATGACTCAGGGATGTATGGCAAAGCATCTGCATCCTCGAGGTTTATCTCTTTTTTCTGGACGGCTTGTGTCTCAGGTTCACTGATCTTGATTTGATTATCGTTTGCGCTTATGATATCTCTCATTTCAGCAAACAATCTGGATGAAAATTGAAAAGCGATCAATAATCCTAAAAATTCGTAACCTCCGCGAACTTCTAGTGGGTTCACTTTATGTCCAAAAGACTTGTTGTTAGCTTGATCAAAAAATGCGCTAAGGAAGTTCTTCAAAGAAACATACATATCTAAGGCCGGTCAATCGTTTGGAAACATTGTAATATGACCCATAAAAATAGAATATTGCCAAATGAAGAGTGAGTATAGCCTCATCTGTTAGAGTCTCCAAAGTGGCTTTAATTATTCGAAGCAACTTGGCTACTGAACCAGATGTGTTTTCAGATAAACGACCGTTGATTCTTCCGAGCAGTGAGGCCCTCAATTTGGCTGAATATCTATGAATCACCGCACCACCAAATGAGCTAAACAGTATGAAAGCTGATTTTCGAGCTGGAGATGGAAGTTGGCCGTTGGCCGTTGTGTAATACAAATCACAGTATTCCTCTCCAAGAGTTCGAGACCCTATTAAGGTTGTCAGTGCTAGGTATAATGCAGTAGATACTGTTGATATTTTGGAATCATGATTGTGGACGAACCTCGAGCCTTTCAACCGCCGGACCACCGATTCGAGAGAATCTTTGAGAACTGCTTCCACATGTGCATCCTTCTGGTTTGCTCGAACTAGTTAGCATTGAAAACCATAACAATGTGGGGTAAAAGATACTTACTTATTTCAGGAGCACTGGCCAAAGGGAATACCTCTGACATGCTGTATGATTTGATTGACCTGAAAATATGGAATATATGTATATATTATATAGGGATCAAGTAGACTACCCCTTATATAAAGTTTGTCATAAACTCACAGTACTAAGCCAGTGTAAGTTGAATTGTGGTGCTCATAAGAGTGAGGTAGTGAAAGCAGTACTGTGATGTAGAGGTGTATATTGTGTTATAGGGGTATTATCCCTATACCGGACTATCGAATGCGGATATTCGTCGGGATCCGGACCTCGGCAGACTCCTTGCGCCGGTCGGCCATGTGAAATGTGACATGCTTACCGAGTCTTATCACGATGTTTGTTAACCATTCAGTTGCCGGTTTTAGTGTCAATACCTGATGAGAATTACTTGAATACAGGACTAGTGCTGCGGATTATTTCACCATTTTTTTAGCCTCGATCCCATAATACAATGGCTACCACAAGGGGCATGGCCAGGCGACGCGGGCTTTCTCAATGCTCCCCACACCCAAACCAATCCGTACCCATCGCTCGATTGCAGCGACCCGAGGCTGACGCAACTCGGCTCTTCTCCAGACTTTAGGTGGTCACATCCCCACACGCATATATAAAGGACCGATTGCCCTGTGGGGAAGTTAGCTATTTCTGCATTTTCACGTCAAACTCTGTCATCACACAACACAATGGTGGGAGAACTGCGATATGACAATAAAGTTGTTGTCGTCACCGGAGCAGGTGGTGGTCTTGGAAAGGCCTACGCCTTGTTCTTTGGTGCACGAGGTGCTTCCGTGGTCGTCAATGACCTCGGAGGAAGTTTAAAGGGAGAGGCCGAATCAAACTCTGGAAAGCGAGTTGCTGATTTGGTTGTCGACGAAATTATCAATCTCGGTGGTAAGGCTGTTGCCAACTACGACTCTGTTGAGCAAGGAGACAAGATTGTCGAGACTGCTATCAAGGCCTTCGGAACTGTACACATTGTCATCAACAACGCCGGTATTCTCCGAGATGTTTCATTCAAGAACATGAGTGACAAAGATTTCAAGTTTGTTAATACCGTTCACGTATACGGATCTTACAAGGTTACTAAGGCAGCTTGGCCATACATGCGAAAGCAGAAGTTTGGTCGTGTCATCAACACTGCTTCTGCTGCTGGTTTGTATGGAAACTTCGGTCAGACCAATTACTCTGCTGCCAAACTTGGTCTAATTGGTTTCACTGAAACCTTGGCTAAGGAGGGTGCTAAATACAACATCACTGCCAATGCCATTGTTCCTTTGGCTGCTTCTCGAATGACTGAGACCATTCTTCCTCCAGATATTCTTGAGAAACTCAAGCCCGAGTATGTCGTCCCAGTTGTCGGATACTTGGTTCACGAGAATACTGAGGATACTTGGGGTATTTATGAAGTTGGAGCTGGTGCTGTAACCAAGCTCCGATGGGAGAGATCCAATGGTGTTATTTTCAAGAATGATGAAACGTACACTCCATCAGCTGTTCTCAAGCGATTCGAAGAGATTGAGGATTTCTCCGCGGGTTCTGAGTTCCCCAATGGCCCCAAGGATTTGCTTGCCGTTATTGAGCAATCCTCTGGTCTTTCTTCTAATGCACAGGGTGAGCCTGTTGACTTCAAGGACAAGGTTGCTATTGTCACTGGAGGTGGTGCTGGTATCGGAAAGGCCTATTCCCTTCTGCTAGCCAAGCTTGGTGCTAAGGTTGTTGTCAACGATTTGGGTAACCCAGATGAAACTGTAGCCGAAATCAAGGCTGCTGGTGGTATTGCTGTTGCTGACAAGAACAATGTTGTTAACGGTGCTGCTGTCGTCCAGACTGCCATTGATAACTTCGGTACTGTCCATATTGTTCTTAACAACGCTGGTATTATTCGAGATAAATCATTTGCCAATGTGACTGATGCCGAGTGGAACATCATTCAGGATGTCCACTTGTTTGGTACATTCTCTGTTACCAAGGCTGCTTGGCCCTATTTCTTGAAGCAGAAGTACGGTCGAGTTGTGAACACTGCATCTACCTCTGGTATTTACGGTAACTTCGGTCAGGCTAACTATGCTACTGCTAAGCTTTCCATTCTTGGTCTTTCTAAGACTCTTTCCCTCGAGGGTAAGAAGTACAACATCTTGGTTAATGCCATTGCACCCACTGCTGGTACTGGTATGACCAGCGGTGTCTTCACTGAGGAGATGCTTGAGCAGTTCAAGCCTCAATACATTGCTCCTCTTGTTACTCTTCTTGTTTCTGACAAGCTTGAAGTCACCGGTCAGCTCTATGAGCTTGGTGCTGGTTGGGTTGGTAAGACCCGATGGCAACGAACTGGAGGACACGCATTCAATGTATCCAATGGTCTCCCAGTGGAGAGCATTGCTGCTAACTGGGCCAAGATCACTGATTTCGAGGATGGAAGGGCGACCAACCCTGAATCTGCTCAGGAGAGTAACATGGCTCTCTTTGAGATGGCTGCTGATGCAGAGGAGTTGGCTCCTGAGCCTTCCCCTGTTCCTCAAGAAACGGGTCTTTATGAGTATGACCAAAATACTATTGTCCTTTACAACCTCGGTGTTGGAGCTGGTGCCAAGGATCTCCACTACACTTACGAAGCACACGATGATTTCGGACCTGTTCCATCCATTGGTGTTATTCCATCTTTCACCGTGTCTCCTAATATCAACGACTTGGTGCCAAATTTCAACCCAATGAAGCTTCTGCATGGTGAGCAGTTCCTCGAGGTTAAGAAGTGGCCTATACCTCCCGCTGCTACCCTCGAAACTTCTTACAATGTCCTTGATGTTGTTGACAAGGGCAAGGCTGCTGTTGTAGTCACTGAGTACACTTCTCGAGATAAGGAGACTGGTGAAGCTATCTTTTATAATGTTAGCTCAGTCTTCCTTAGAGGTAGCGGTGGTTTCAATGGTAAGACAAAGGGTGAAGACCGAGGTGCTATCACTGCTGCCAACACCCCTCCCAGCCGAGCTCCTGACTATACTGTCGACTTCAAGACCTCTGAGGACCAGGCCGCTCTCTACCGACTTTCTGGTGATTTCAACCCTCTTCACATTGACCCCGACTTTGCCGCTGTTGGCAACTTCCCCAAGCCTATTCTCCACGGATTGTGCACTATGGGTATTTCTGCTCGTTTACTTGTTGAGAAGTTTGGTGTGTTCAAGAATATCAAGGTTCGATTCTCTGGACATGTCTTCCCTGGTGAGACTCTACGAGTCTCTGCATGGAGAGAAGGAAGCAAGATTGTCTTCGAGACTAAGGTTGTTGAGCGAAACAGTCCTGCTATTTCTGCTGCCGCCATTGAGCTTTTCACCAACGGTGCTCCTAAGCTGTAAATAGTCTAATTCATGGGAATGAGAAATAATGATTGACTGGTGAATGTGTTTTTAAAATTTATACGTATCCCAGAATAAATATATATATATCTAGTTGTTAATATGGTGTTAAAACCTATTAGAATAGATTAGTTCATTTTTTTAGAGAATTATAGAATATAGCGGAATTTGTGGTTAAGCTCATCAGATATTGCAGTGACTTTCTTTCCAGGGGCTACCTTTCCATACTTCAGGTCCAAACGCTTGTTCAGACATGACAAGTACCATCTGTTTATCAAAGCAACTGCTGCTGAAAATATCAGAGAACCAGCACATATCCAGCATCCCTTTGAGTAGAATGGCTGGTCAGATTTAGGGAAAAGCCTTGTCCCCAATATAGGTCCTAGTTCACCAACCACATGCATTAATACATATCCAGCTCCCTTTTTTGAGTCGGATCCCTGGTTATCACCAGCCCATGCCATGTTGACAGGCTGTGAACAATATACGCCTATAGTAGCTAGAAATATTCCTACAAGCCTGGGAGCAGGCTCCCGTTCAGCACCTAATAGAATGTAACCAACAGCTCCAACTAGCGAAACTCCAGTAACGAAAATACCTCTTTGTAGTACCTTGTCAGATAAATAGCACACTATTATCATTCCTATTATTGACACAATATAAGGAGGAACAGTGAATGCTTCAGCTAGAGCTCGATCATAGCCAAAACCTTCGATAATGACGGGCATGAAAACAGGAAGAGAAGCCGACGCAACATTGTGGGATAAGCATATCAAAGTGGTAAGCCATATCTTTAAATCTATCAGTGTTTTGGCAATTTCCTTGAAATTAAGCCGAGCTCCTCCCCGATCTTCGGAACCAGCTTGCTCAATCGTTCTATAGGCAACTACCGCAGCCTGCTGTTTTGAAAGAAAACGTGCCTGGTCAGGCTTATTCACAATAGCATAGAATCCCGCCAATCCGATAATCACACCCGGAGCACCGCAAACTATAAATATCAGCTCCCAGGGAGGGACAGATTTTACCGGATACTTTGTAATGATATAAGACAGAACCCCAGTTAGAGCGGCAGCAAGAGGAGAGAAAGACATGTAGATGGCAATGCGCCTGGCAATCTCGGTTCTCAGATAGAAAAAGCTAAGATAATAGTAGACTCCTGGGTTGAAACACGCTTGAAGTCCACCGACTAGGAATCGCAATATCACAAGAACATAAAACATCCGCACCATTGCGGTACACATTGATAATATACTCCAGCATATTATAACAACTGGTATATATTGCTTTGGCTTTCCAGTTTTCCATAAGAAGATAGTCCATTGCATCACAATATAAGCAACATAATAAGCTGTAAGCAGATCAGTATATTTTGCACTCGACATGTGAATATAACTAGACATCCCAGCAGCTTCAGCATTTCCAATATTATTCCTAGTCATGCAAGATGATAAATAAGCAATGCAAACATAAATCAATATGTATCTGTCAAATGCAGATACAACTGCTCTCTCATCGCGGGCATCAAAAGGATGACGAAAAGGCTTTTTTCTCAGAACCCGTTCGGAGAGATCGATTTCTATAAAATCAGTCCCATCCCTCGAGTTTGATTCTTCTACTTCTTCGAAAAGCTTTTCCAGGCCGCCAAATTCCATGCTCGTGTCTGTCATTTCTAAAAATTAACGGTCAGAAATTGACCACACTGACTAGACTGTCTTTTTCCCGACATAGTGGTGGTGAGACTGGGGTATCATTCAAATTGAGAAAACAAACTTTATTTGATTAACCTTTTTAAGCGGGAACCAGATAGTATGTCAAAAAGAATCCACCTAACCATAATAGTCCCTGTGATCCATTCAAAACAGCAGATACAACTCCCGGACCTGGGCATATTCCAGATAATCCCCAACCAATTCCAAATAGCGCTGATCCAAGTATGAATTTAATGGGAATTTCGGTCTTAGTGGGAAGATTAAACTTCTCTACAGCAGCACCTTTAGGTAACTTGTAACCCGTGATAGTAATCTCAAGCAAATTTGGAACAATTCCCAAAAGGATAACCATCGCTAGAGATGGATCAAAGTTCGGTGGGACTAATGACAGAAACCCGAGAGTTTTGGCAGGAGAAGCTAATCCTGAAGTCAGTAGTCCAAGAGCGAACACGGTACCAGAATACACTGAAATAATGGTTTGAGACATGGCACCCTTTCCGACAACATTCCTGATCAGTCGCGAGATTCCGAAGTTTACGAATGCCAGACTAAGTAGTTGAACCACGACCTCCTTTGAAGGGCTAACAATCGTATGACAAGGAACTGATCCACAAGAAGGAGCAGTTCCAAAGTACCATGCCACAAAAGCAGCTACAGACGAGAATGTCATAGTGGCTACCAAAGATCTCACAGAGAGTCTAGCCAACCCACAAAGCATATGACCAGAAGTGCAACCTGATCCCCATTTTGTCCCTATACCAGTGAATAGTCCTGCAATTAATGTGGTATATAAGCCAAATGGCGCTTGTGCAGCGACAGTTGAGTAATCTGGCAGATACTGAGGGAAATAGTACTTTACAGACACTGTTCCCAGAACCATTCCGAGTATCACAGGTAGATTGAATGTTGACGGGTTCACCACAGAGTTAAAGAGGATCGATGAACATCCCAAGACTCTGCCATTGCCATACAGAAACGTTGATGTTGACAAATGCAATAAGAAAGCTCCTATTCCCGACTGGAAATATGTAAACATCACTAAGAGAATGTGTAGGACTCGAGGTCTACCGTCTTAGAAATAGCTGCCGGTCGGGGTTTGATCTGGATATTAGGGCATGCGTTTCGGGGTCTGGTTACTCATTGTGGGGATGATATCTTGAAGCAGAACACCAGTGGGAACTAACAACACCAAGTTTATTAATTGCAAAGGTTGCATAGATATATTAATTATTCACCTCACAAAGTATCAAGCAAATTCGATATTGCACGCCAATAGTAGATATTTTCTATATCATCTAGACCCTAAACAGAATTCCGTTATAGAGACATTAAATGACGAGCATATCAATGATATCATATGTGAGATTCTATTTTGATAGCCATTAAACAACTTGGAAACAATCCTTTTCACAAACATATGAGGAATTCACCTTGGCTATGTGTGCATAAATAATTTTTTATTTAGTATAAGATGAACAGCTCATTTCTCGGATGTACTGGATCTGCAGTAGTGGACGTTCCGGGGTAGATGCGACTAAGCAATGCACAGGTGACCTGGTGTACTCCGATCACCACCGGATCAGACCGAACAAGCTAAAAATAACAAGTATTTACCCTAGATCAATTAATAAATATGATTAAATACGAACCAATGAACAAATTAGGACACTAATGGCTCATGACTCCCAGTGTGGAACTTTGCAGGTGATAATGACTGAAGCTATTCTATAACCGTAACTGGCGAGTATCATTGCATGCTTTTTGTATTTTCCGAAGTCGACTTGAATGGACTGGTCTTTCGATCGCCATTTTTAAACAAAACATGAGTTTTCACATCCTTTGAATCCGATTCTTCTGAAAAATGGTTGTTGATAGCTGACGAAATTGTCTGCCGTTCTGCCTGATTTACAGGTGGATTGCCATTCTGCTTGCAGAGCTTGGCTTTAAGTTAATACAAAACACAGCCAATAAACCAAAACCAAAGAGCTTACAAGACATAAATAAAAGTTGATGGTAAATAGAACGACTTATACGCGTTGGGAAATCATTTATATATACATGGCCTATCCTATTCTGTAAAATGTGGCGCACTATGTCATGGGATTAAGGTCATTTCCCCCACAAAATACATGCGGGTTGCGGTGTGACCGTACAAAGCCACTCGCATCCCGAAAACAGCTGTCACATGCAGCGATAAGACGGAAATTTTATTTTATACATACACATGGGACCACTATTATTAGGAAGCTGAAGAAGAGTTCCGTGTCTAGCCGTAATGCAGAGCACCACTGTGCTTAACGCTGAGCCGATTTATCCTTTTGCTTTTTTTTGTTTACGACAAATAAATGCGGGTCAGATCGTTATTTTTGTAACAATGGCACAAATGAACAATTTCACCGGAGACCAAAGTCCGAATTTTCGAGCGTATAAAAGCGTATTGTTTCTAGGGCACACCTGCCGACAAATTCGGTCATAGCTTGCCAGTTGTAATCTGGGGCCAACCCCATTTGGGAACACGTTTATGCGGCAGAGGCTATCTTGCATGACGATTGAATTACAACTGTCAGACGTCAGAAGTCGGGAACATGACTGAATAGCAGTCCGATTGTGACAAATTGCTGTTACGGAAAAAGCCATGAATACCCAGCGTACTTCTATGAAGTGGAAACCTTCTATAATGTAAACTGCTGTGATAACCGAGAACTTTATTATTCAAAATTGCATAGAAAAAATACCAATTATTACTCTTTGAAGAATTATTAAGCACGAGAACAAAAAAAAAGAAAAAGATCTAAAAAATCTGAAAAGACCAGCAGAATGAGAGCTGATCAACAATTGGAAGCATAATCAGCATAGCCCATTTAGTAATGCTGACCTCTCAATTTAGGCACGTACGTCAGCCGAGTATCGGTGGCAGGTTTTAGTCCACCCAAATCAAACAAAGACATCTAGATGACTATCAATCGGAACTCAACGATCGAACTTGGATTCTTAACATTTGGTGATGAAATCAATATAATGCCTAGTATGGCAGCTGTGGTTATTGTGAATTAGACCCACTAGTAACGTATTCGATGAAACTTGGGGTTGGTGATCAGAGATGTGGGTCCGGCATGCATTGAATACCCACTGATCCACTTTGGAGGTGGATATGCGTCGCCAAATGCCCGGGAGGGCGATAAGTGAAATCCATCCAAAAGCTTAATGCTTTGAGACACGAGCCAATCATTTGGATAAATGCAATAATTTCGCGACTTTTATTTGGTAACATTAAGCTCTGACTGTGTCTGAGGATAAGATCTACAATCTATGGTAGGAACATCAGGGGATTGTCATGACATGCACATAGACGACAACGTTAATAATATTTTTGACAGATGCTGCTAGTTAATTGCTGGGTACCGACGACAGATAGTTTTGTTGTCCCTTGAATCGGATAACCTCGCATCAGATCAAATATGGAAGAGTGTGTGGATGCGCGTGGATGCGGGGATACTGAACCGTATCGAAATAAAACGGGCAAGACAATAGAAATTAGCGCGATGCACTAGTCCCAACTGAGTAAAGTTTAGGCGTTCGATCTAATCCGAAATGCTAGTGATGTGCAACAGGATATTGGTGCCTTGCCCGTCCCGCTACTAACGCATCTATGTTGATTGTCGATAGACATGCATGTAATCGAGATTAGTGTGCGGAGGCGGCATGAAAACGACAGATCTTGGTGTAGATCGTTTGAGAATGTCGACATATTGACAAAATGTGCTCGGTCAGTATTCTCACGGCGAGTTTCAGCTTCTGCACAGGAAGTGGGCCAGCACTGACTGCTACCAGTATTTATTCTGTCTGGGTTTAATTCGTGCATAACCCCTGCATATATTCTACCGAGCTGTTGACAGCCTTTACTCCTTTGGGAGCACACAACCAGCCGTCAACAACAGAATCTCTGATGGCACCTTTGGATGGAATGAGATAACCTAGCAGAACGATTCGATCGATCCCAACATGATCTGCTGATCCATATATTCCTCACCTATACTCGTCATCATGCTTATACGCGCTAAAGCTACTGACACGACAGACGTATGGCGGTATTTCTTTTACAATTTTTTTTGTTTTGATATTGTTCGTTCGTCGAGAGAGCTTCATTTCTTTTTGATTAATAATGTGCATAGTGGATATTCAGGGCCCAATTCAGGGAGTTGATGCCATATTTGGTTAATTCACCACCATGGAACCATCTGTGCAGACACTTCGCCCTCATCTGCGGGTCGCAATATTGCCGTTCCAAAAAAGCAACTATATGATGTACAGCTACATACGAAAGGGATGGTGCGCGTTTTCGCGACATCCGGATCTGTTAAATGGGCTATTTGCAGCGAGTATGAAACAAAAAGGAGACGGAAAAAAGCAAACTGCAAAGCTATAGAGGAACCGCTATGTGTAAGTGGATCTATAATTAGGTTGCTGATGCTGGTTAATTATAGTGAGCACATGGCTGTAATTGATTTCTTTTTCGTCCAGGGCAATTTGGGTTGTGTTTTGTAGAGTGAGCGGCGGAAAAGTGGATCCATGATGCCGAACATGGAAGCACCTGCAGTTACGAGTGGACTACTATGCGCAAAAGGTACACCAAAATGTTGCGAGTATCAACAATGGTTTGATTGACACTCTTCACGCCTGAGGTAGCCGTGGAAAAGAATTGAAAGCAAAATAAATTAAAACAGCTGCCGATTTGGCTGACAAGGTTGCTAGGGCGGGCATTGCGTGTAGAGTAGTACCATGTAATGTCACACGGCCTTGAATGCCCCTCCCTGTGGGGCCAGGTACCGAAAGGTTGCGTTGCTTTTAGCTACATTGTACCAAGTTTGAAACTCTATGCTTGGTAGTGTGCAGGCAATATGCGAGGTCTAGGGCACTAGCCGTTGGAAAATCAATTTACTTTTTTCTGCTGATAACCTCCCATATCTGAACAGAAGGCTTTAGTCACCAAAGGGGCCCATTCAAGCATATTGCACCAGGTAAAGTGGGCTAACCTGCGGGACAATGTATGTGGTGCTGTAGTATGCGTGCTGCAAACATTCATTTAGGGGGTATTGGACCCGATCGTATCTGGGTGGACAATCTTCGCAGTTCATCGCATCTACTCAACACCACACGCACACCCACCCTGCTTCCCTGCCCCTTCATCTGGAGGTGTACCTCCCTTCTTCCCCCTCACTTCTACGTTTGATTAAAATAATATCTGGGAGTACTATTTTTACCCCTTAATTTGTTCGCGGTTGCCAATATTATTATTTGTGTTAATATCTGCTGATTGTGTCTGCTTTTTTGGTGACATCTACGACACATTGCATTCCAAAAGAAACGTTTGGGCATATTAAATTACTAGTTGCTTTTGGATCTTGATTTGGCTAGATAAGTGCAAGACTCTACTTTTGATGCTCATCGCCACAGGTTTGGTATGTTATTGTTTATTTGATTTGAGATTGAGTTGTGGATAGCTTTTGATGATATGGTTTTGTTAGCATTCATTGCTATGGCACCACAACACTATGAACACGCGGTTAAGGTAGTTAAGGTTAAGCTCAAAGGGTAAACAGGCGCATGATTATGAAGTGAAAAATCTAAAAGCATGGCGACTTTATGGCTGCTGAGTTAATGGGGGCGGTATTGGATCGCACAGAAACGCCTGGCTTGTAACCATTGCGGAGTTGCGTCGAGTTCGAGGAGAAGTGGCACCAAAAGCTTCATAGTGTTTTGTATCAACTTACCCCCCTTGGCTTGCACCGCTTAAAAAAGGCTCGTTTACATTTGGTGGAAGCAGTTCAATGCGCTGAAGGAAAAAAGCAACTTCACATGTTTACATGTGTTTATTTACTGATTGCTACAGCTACAAATCATTGTGATCATGCTGGTCTCAGATACATATTTGCCGTTTGAACAATAATTGTGTGCCCTTAGTACTTTGTCCTGCCGAGATCTCCTTCCTTGTGTGATTCATATTTGCGTTTTATTGCCTGTTACTAACATTTCGGTAAAGCATTCATAGTGTGGGTAATTACAGGTCGTTTCCATTATTGTTATTCTTAATTTTTTCACTGCCCGTCTGGTAAGTCGGTGAAATTGATTTCATATTGCGGTTTTATTTCCCATTATTTGTTGTTCCCCTTGTTATTCTCATCTTGGATTAGACAAGTTAAGTCGGATTGGCAACTTTTCTGTCCATTTCTCACACTCCAATAGAGATCTACTTGGTGGTTGTGATAGCACAGGGAGGGTTGTTGGAAAATATCGTTTTGATCTTTGTTGATTTTTGGTTGGGCAATTAGGCAACTGGTTTTACAACAATTGTCTTGATCAACACAGACTAGCAACGGTTCTAAACCTATCACTGTTGTTTTCCTTTATGTTGGCATACGACTCAGTGCTTTATCCGTGTATTTTTTCTTTTTGCATTCACATATCCGTATGTGTACAACGGTCATTACCTCCTATGAACCATTTTGCATCAGAACCAACGATTATCATCAGCGACTTTTGATATTGTACTATTATTGTTCAAAAATACCTGTCAGTTAACTTCCGGAGCATTAAAACTCCAACCGGAGATTTTCAATTGCCAGGGCCGCCTTCTAATAGAGGTATGACGGATCCTGGTCAAAGTGATGACCAAAATGCCCTTCTTGCCTTTGCGCGCTACGACAACAATGGTTCACAGGAACAGTCTCAACAAACTCATGACGTACAACAGCTTTCATCTATTCAACAACAGCAACAGCAACAGCAGCAACAGCAACAGCAGCAACAGCAACAGCAGCAACAGCAACAGCAGCAGCAACAACAACAACAACATCAGCATCAACAATCATCTCCCACCCATCACCATCACCAGCATGTTGATGCCTCACCTGAACATCAGCAGTTTCTAAGTTCACATCAGAGGTCTCCAGTGATACATGGTCCGGGATTTCATTCAGCGGATACAGATCAACATTCTCAACCGCTTCATTCGTCTCAGACCACACCTCAATCTTTGCATAGACATCAACAGTCACCTCAGCAGTCACATGCGTTAGCTCATCATGCTTCTTCTTATGCTTATGGACCATATTCCGATTTAGGGGGAGGCCCCAGTCATGTTAACATTGGTGATGATGGGGAAGGTGGTTCTGATGCGACCAGTGCCAGTGGTGCAGTAATTGAAAGCACAGGCGGGGATAATATTGTTCCCCGCCAGCATGCTCACTCAGCAGTCCTAGGGTCTCCTACGTCAGTACTTCACAATCAACCTACGCATTATGGACCTTACGTGAGAAGGCATCCTATGATGTCTCCTCCTGGTACTCATATTAGAGGGCCGTCGTATGGAGTTCCTCAAGAAGCGCCGGTAATGCAACATTACACGCAGGCAGCGTTGATTGGTGGTGGTGGCCCAGGACCGTCTCAACAGCAGTTTTATACAGCAGCCCTGCCTTCCCCTCCTGTGGGAGGTTATGGTGGTCCTGGACAAATTCCAGTACCTGGCTCTATGGTATATGGTGGTGGCCCTCAATGGATTGTCCCTGGACAGCCTGTTGGGACTACAGCAGTACCTCATCATAGTCCTGTTGTAACAGTCCCGGTACAGCCTTTTCAATATACTCCAACTTTTGCATCTATAACACCAGTCGGTAGCTCGAGTAGAGCACCCCCGCCTGGTATAAGAGGACCCCGGCGACGAAGGACGGCGTCAAAGAGAACTATCGAAGATATGATCATAGACTCTTCCACATCTACAGCATTGCCAATATTCACGGGTAGTAATCAAGAGTCGCGCGCAAGATGGCAGAGACCAGTAGGCTTAATAACACCTTCAGAGTCAGAGCTATCTCCGGCAGGAGATTTTGCTCGTCCTACAGTTCTACCTCTTAATGTCCCTCAGCCACCATTGGTGTCAGCAGTGCCAACCAACCCCATTGCCATGCAACCAGACCAGCAGACGAGAAATAAGAAGAAAAGCAAATATTCTCCTGTTCAGGACTCTATTATACTACAGCAGAAAAGTGAGGGCAAGTCTTGGCCTCATATTGCTGAAGCCGCCAGTATTTCTTCTGCTTTGGCAGCTCGAAACCGTTATCAGGTACTTATTGGCCAGCAAGGAGGTGGGGCAGTTGTGTGGGAGAGTGAGGATGTTCAAGGACTTAAGACGATGCTTGAGGATGGAGAGAAGGCGAAATGGGATTACATAGCAACAGAACTTTCAAGAATAAGGTCTAAAAGTGTTACCGCTGAAGCATGCAGACAGAAGATCAAACGGCTATTTGATGAAAGGCCTGATCTTTTTGGTATTGTTGTAGGTGGAGATGTGCCTAATCCTTCCATGCCATATGGGGAAGGTATGATGATGCCACCAGGATTAAATCCTGTCAACTTACCGTCTCCATCAGCTAGAAACGTATCGTTAGGGCCAGGATCGGCACCAGGACCTAGCGGTGTTGGTATGGGGAATCCTGAGATGTCACATCATTCTCCTGTCAGGCCCAGCGATGCACATCTAATGTCGGGACAGTTTGGTCAACCTCCGGAGTATCAACATAGATGAAAGTAATGGAGCAAGGAGAAGTGAGTGGAGATAAAAGAAAGATCAGAAAGAATTATATCTCACACATATATCTTATACCTCAATGGTCGACTTTACTATAGGCATGTTGTGATTTGTTTAATTTGGTTTGGGTAGTTGGGATGAATGTTACGGGAATAATAGGTAGACAGACTCGAAATCTCCAGTGGGATTTCGACAGTTCTTTTAATGACGACTATTGTGCAAATGAAGTATTATTGCAGTGCTGGCAAGACAGTGGTGAACACTATGACTTATTATATTTTTTTATGGATCCAGATGAAGATTTATATATGGATTATCTGGATCTGGACTTGTTTTACTATTCGCTTTTATATATTAGTATTATTTTTGTTTTAATATTTAAATAATTTTTTGTCTTATGCGTTCAGTGAACAATATGTTACACCCACTGTCACGCACCACTAACTACCACTACAAAAGAAATATTATACAGTTATGCTAGTTCGCCAAAGTCAGATCGTAGGAAAGTAGTTCCTTTGCTTTGCTTTTCAATTCGATAATACTCTTGGCGAAGATTTCACCAGGAGGCATAGCTCCAACCGATTCAACGTTAAAGATGAAGTAATCCTTTCTTCGGCCCAACCTGACTCGACCGTTGAATTCCTCATGCCGAAGCACCTCTCTTGATACGGTGTCTTTTCGAGCATCCGCTACAAAAGCATAACCCTTGTCACTAATCTCAACCACTCCAGGAGGAAAGCACTTTTGAAACTTCTTGGCAAGATCACCCTTTAGAGGCTCACCCACTATATCAATGACTGGCATCAATCTATAAGATGCAGTAGCAACAGGACTGAACTTGGCATGATCAGAGCCGACACCAAGAATGGCATATGCTGTCAAAGCGATTTCCTGACCAGGTCGAAGTTTAGCTAGAAGAATGTCTGGGTTGCAAACAGTCGGGGTGGGAATCATGATTGACTTTTGCTGCTCCAATGCAACGTATGTAAGGTCTCGAGCATACACATTGGAGTTAATATATAGTTCATTAGGATCGGTTGAATCTTTGGGGGCATCTGGGTTTCTTTCACACTTGACGTTAAGTTGGAACACAACGGTGTTTGAAGTAGTGAAGTTATCTTCAATGGCCTCTTCCTCTGAATAAGATTGCTCAGGGTCTAACCATGAAAGCAAATCAGGAGATATTTTAATAGGCACCAGGCCAAGACGTTGGGCCAAAATCTCGTCATGGATAATAGAAGTATTTTTCCAAATGTTTACAGTCTCTATAGCCACTGAAGGAACATCTGCAATCATGATACGTCTGAATGCATTTGCAACCGAGGCATCCACACCAATCAAATCAAAATTGATGGTTGTATCAGTCCTATGCGAGATCTTGACATCGAACTTTTCTTTAAATTTCTCGACATCCCAAGAATTATCTTCACCGGGGAAATGTCCAGGGAAGTCAGTCGCTGACACCTGAGGTTAGACAGACTATCATCATATCTACTTACATTTGTTACTCGGTCATGCTCTATACCGGCGATATTACGGTCAGGCATCTTGTAATATCTATCTTATGCTAAGCAGTTTCAACGTTCAAAATATTTTTTGCAGAAAATGAAATATCCTGTAGACTATCATCACGTGATGTATTTTATGAAACTGTAAGAAATGGCTTTGCCACGATTTGCACGGCTGTCTTCGCAACCGACAGTTAGTTGGCGTCACGTTTGTTTGATTTATAATGGGCAAACTGGCAGTTTTGACCTCACAAAACGAGGTGGACAATATCCTTAAAAACAATGGGTTGGCGGTAATCAAGTTTACTGCTGCATGGTGTGGACCGTGCAAGAAAATCGCTCCGATCGTGGAGGGGTTGGCAGACCAGCATAAGAATGTATATTTCGGTGAGGTTGACGTCGATAACTCGAACGCGGTGGCACAGAAATATGGTATCACGGCCATGCCAACATTTGCATTTTTCCATCAAGGAAAGGAAGTGCAAAGGATCCGTGGTGCTGATGTTCATGGTATCAGAACCGCTGTTGCTGATCTGGCATCTAAGAGTGGGGGCACCGCGAGCACCAGTACTAATGCTGAGTCTTCTTCGTCCTCATCATCTACAAAAAATGTTCCTGAAGATCTGGCGGCATTGCGAAAGATCATTGACAGCTCCAAGTTGGAAGTTCTTAATGATGAAATTAATTTCAAGGAAGGTGAGGTATTGAATGTTAAAAGTGAGGATGCTGCCAAAGATCTCCGAGGTGTTTTTTCGGTATCAGAAAGCGAATGGGCATCAGCCCGATTCGAATCGGACGTTGATTCGCAGGTTATGGTTTACATTCCATTTCATCACTTTTGTAGCATTCGTGCCATTTATATCAAGTCGACTACAAGTGGTGGTAGCGATGGCGATGCGGATGAAGATATCCAGACCGCTACGAGAGTTAAGGTGTGGGCAGGAAACCCCAGTACGATTTCGTTTGATGATGCAAACAATGATGGCGTCAAGCCATTGCATAACGCAGATATTGCTGCTCCGGTGAATGGGTGGAGCGAGATTCAACTTCGGTTTGTAAACTTCCAGAATGTTTCTTCTTTCCAGCTGCTATTAGACGGAGATGATGAAGATGCTTCGACGATTATTAACAAGATTTGCATTTTGGGGGTTAAGGGAGAGAAAACCGAGCAGGCTCCATTGTCCAAGATAGATTCGCATTAATCTCATACAGAACCCTAAAACGGAATAACAACCATGTATTGAATTTGTAAAGATGAATTGAGCTGATCTAGCTATCTACAGTACAGTTACTAATGTTGCTTCCAAATTAAGCCAGACATACAATGTATACTACAGTGTAGGTGTTTTTCCGTGGTGGCAGCCACACGCGTTGTGGGCGCACAATCAAAAAACTTAATTCAGCAGAGCCCATACCCTAACAGAGGGTAACAAAATTTTTCAGACTCCCGCTAATTCTTTTTTTTTTTTCCTCTTCACCCTTTCTTAGAGCTATCTACATTTCATTTTAGTAGATATATCTATACCGGAAGACTCGTGTATATTCAGAGTTTTCCTTGTTTAATTGAGTAGTTTCTTTTTGAATACTCCAGGAACACACTTACCAACGGTAAAAAAAAGTTCATCATGTCTGAGGGATTGACTGATATCGATGCTGGACAAATTGTCACCAACTACGACGAGGTTGTCGACTCGTTTGATGCTCTTAACTTGAAGGAGCCTTTGTTGCGAGGTATCTTTGCTCACGGTTTCGAGCACCCCTCTTCTATTCAACAGCGAGCCATTCTGCCCGTTATCAAGGGTCACGATGTGCTTGCTCAGTCCCAGTCTGGTACTGGTAAGACCGCCACCTTTTCCATCTCTGTTCTGCAGAACATTGATACCAACCTTAAGGCAGCTCAGGCTTTGATTCTCGCCCCCACCCGAGAGTTGGCTCTGCAGATCCAGAAGGTCGTCCTCGGTCTCGGTGACTTCCTTGAGGTCAAGTGCCATGCTTGCATTGGTGGAACCAACATCCAGGAGGACATCCAGTCTCTTCGAGAGGGTGCCCAGGTCATTGTCGGAACTCCTGGCCGAGTTAACGATATGATCCAGCGACGACATTTGCGAACTGACCGAATCAAGATGTTTGTTCTTGATGAAGCCGATGAGATGTTGTCTCGAGGTTTCAAGAGTCAGATTTACGATGTTTTCAAGCTCCTTCCTCAGGACATCCAGGTTGTTTTGCTTTCTGCTACCATGCCTGGCCCTGTCTTGGATGTTACCTCCAAGTTCATGCGAGAGCCCATTCGAATCCTCGTCAAGAAGGATGAGTTGACTCTTGAAGGTATCAAGCAGTTCTACATCGATGTCGGTGAGGAGGTGTTTAAGATTGACGTGTTGATTGACTTGTACGAGACCATCACTGTTACCCAGGCCGTTATCTTCTGCAATACCCGAAGAAAGGTCGAGTTTGTGCAGCGAGCTCTTACCGAGAAGGACTTCACTGTGTCTGCTATGCACGGAGATATGGACCAGTCTCAGCGAGACACCATTATGAAGGAGTTCCGAACTGGATCCACTCGAATCCTTATTTCCACTGATTTGCTTGCTCGAGGTATCGATGTCCAGCAGGTTTCTTTGGTTATCAACTACGACTTGCCCACCAACCAGGAGAACTACATTCACCGAATTGGTCGAGGTGGTCGATTTGGTCGAAAGGGTGTTGCTATCAACTTTGTCACCAAGGATGATATCCAAGCTATGCGAGATATTGAGATGTTCTACTCTACTCAGATTGATGAGATGCCTATGAACATTGCTGATCTCATCTAATGACGAGGTACGTACTGAAAAAGAAAATGCAACCAAATTGAAGTAATGGTAGCCATGTCAGAGATTGGCTGTGCATGCAAAAAGTGGTTTTGTCGTTATGTATTGAATTCTGGAAGTTAAACTAAACTAAACTAAGCTGAGTTAAAATGCCCTGTAGAGATCCATTTTCTCCCCCAATTCTGTCGTTATATTAATTGGGTTTATTACACAGTACATCGTGGTAGTTTAAATGTAACTTCACTGATACTAAGTTAATTCTAGACGTAGGCGTCTGCAATGAGCCTCAATTCAATCATGCATGCATTCATTGGTCCTCCCCTGCCCACGATTCGATTCGTGCAGCACCTTAAATCTCGACCACCACTAAGCAAGGCGCACGTCATATCGCATCGCATGAACTTCAAGGCTGGAACAGTGCCTCTGCACTTTTATCCACATATAACAGTAAGAGAGTGAACCCATAGAAAGGGAATTGATAAATAGACATTGCAAAATAAAAGAAATCCTTCGTCAACCAATAGTCGATTTGATTTTCTTGTTTTGACCTCATTCCGACCCCGGCGGCACCTGCCAAGCCTCCGCCGCGTCACAGGAAAAAGCAAAACGAAGATTATCATAGATTATATAAACTCGTATATACCAACCCTAAGGCTGGTGCATAAGACAGCCAAGAATTGAGTTCTATTCTTGACTGTTTGTAGACTTTAGCTAATAAGGTCGCCAAGAAGCGTGCTTTCCCCCCCCTTTTCCTTTATAGACATTGCTATCGGACTACTTTCTGCTCCTGGTATTGGGTGTATTGTGATATTTTAGTTTCTGTTTCAGATTAGGATTTCTGTCCGCAGTTAACTGGTTCCGACAAAGCTGAACATTGAAATCGGTGTATTCCCTTTTGATAACAACAGTAAAAGGATTTGCTGGAATGAATTTCAGTTGTTATTAATCTATTTTGTGCATTATCTTTTATTGTACTGTTCGTTTCTCTACCTGTCTTGTTTTATAATTATTATTGTTTCATATTGTTATCAACAGTTGCATCATCATAATGGCGTGGGATCAATTATGGATTGATAAACCCCATCTTGCCTATGCTCTTATTGGATGGTTCGTCACAGTGTTTTCGTTGATCTCGCTTTTCGTCAAGGAGAAACTTTATATCGGTGAAGCTACTGTTGCTGCCATTTTCGGACTTGTCGTGGGACCGCACTGTCTCAACTGGTTCGCTCCGACAACATGGGGCAATTCGGATTACATCACCATTGAGGTATCACGAATTGTTTTAATTGTTCAGATCTTTGCGGTTGCTGTTGAGTTGCCAAAGAAATATATGTTGAAGCATTGGGTTTCAGTGTTCATTTTACTTCTTCCTGTCATGACATTTGGATGGCTCATCTCTTCAGTTTTCATTTGGAAGCTGGTTCCCACTCTCACTTGGATTCAAGGGCTAGCTATTGCTGCATGTGTAACTGCTACAGATCCTGTCTTAGCATCCGCAGTGGTAGGTAAAGGTAAGTTTTCACGACGAGTTCCTGGACATTTGCGAAATCTTCTCTCCGCAGAATCCGGATGCAATGACGGCATGGCTTTCCCTTTCGCTTATTTAGCGCTCAACATTATTAAATACGCTGGCGACCAGAAAAAGATTGCCTTTGAATTTATCGTCATTACATGTCTTTATGAATGTGTTTTTGGCTGTGTTCTGGGTGCAGCTATTGGATATTGTGGTCGTCATCTCATCAAGTTTGCCGAGTCGAAGAATCTTATCGACAGAGAATCGTTCCTTGTTTTTTATTTCGTACTTGCATTGTTCTGCACTGGTGTGGGAACTATTATTGGTGTTGATGATCTTCTTGTTGCCTTTGCTGCTGGAACTGCATTCTCCTGGGATGGCTGGTTTGCCAAGAAGACCGAGGAATCTCACGTTTCAAACGTTATTGACTTATTATTGAATATGGCATATTTTGTATATTTTGGTGCCATTATACCCTGGGAGAATTTTAATAACTTCGAACTTGGAATAAAGGCCTGGAAATTGGTGCTTATTACTATCTTAATCATGGTATTCAGGCGTTTACCCATCGTGCTAGCCATGAAACCAATTACGCCCGACATTAGAACTTGGCGAGAAGCTTTATTTTGTGGTCATTTTGGACCTATTGGTGTTGGTGCTGTCTTTATCAGTATCCTGGCCCGTGCGGAATTGGAACATGGCGAACCTACTCCTTTGGCAGAGCTGCCTCCTCCTGGCTCTCCCAACTACTATGCAATTGCCACTATTTGGCCTATAACTACATTCTTGGTAATGTCGTCCATTATTATCCATGGTTCTTCTATTGCCGTCTTCACTCTTGGAAAGAGACTGAATAACATGACTCTTACCATGTCCTACACTACTGGTGGTAATAATCAAACATGGTTATCACGATTACCCAGAATTGAGAGCGGTAGAACATTATCATTGCACAAAGTTGATACGGAAGAGCCAGGAAGATTGAAGATTGGCACTACCGCTAAGCCTGCTGGGGGTATGCATCGTAGAAAGAAGGGTAGTCGAAGAACTGATGAACCGGTACGAGAGGAGATTGACCTTGGTGCTGTGCGCCTTGCTGGTGAATCTGAAGAAACCAGAGAAGAAAGAGTTAATGACGGAATCACTGCATTCGAAGAGGGCCATGATATTATCATCGAAGATGCTCAAGGCGAAGTGATTGATACCGTTAAAACAAACACATCTCACCCTCCTCAAGACGAGGCAGGTTCAAGTACTGCAACATCTTCAGGAGAACTTAGATCACCCAGTCCTTCAACTCATGTCCCCGAGAAGCGGCCAGGCCATAAAACAGAGTCTAGCCATGCTGCTGAGAGGTCAGGAAAGAAGGTCACCGCATATCAATTGGATGATGATATTATCGTTGAAAATGAAGAGGGTGAAATTATCCGAAGATACAAAATCAATCGGCGCCCATCCATTGCCCATCCCGAAGACCATTCTGGCCGGGCGCGATCCCAATCTGTTTTGGCACATGGCCTTGGCAGAACTCTTTCTTGGGTTGGTATCAATAAGTGGTCAGGCAGTGGTGAATCTCCAGAGAAGCATGACAATTACAATGAAAATGCTGATGTAGAGAAGAACCAGAATAATGACCTTGTTGAAGTTGACGAACATGCTGAGCACGATCGACATTATCATGAAGATGATATTATTCGAGAGAGATTGAAAGAACTATTAAACACCGAGGGCCAAGGGCCACAACGATTGCAACGGAAATCTGACGATACTGAAAGGAGGCAGAGTCACGAAAGTGAAAATGCAGCCCATCTAACTGATTCAAGAAGCCAGATGCATACTATGTCAGGGCACATGCCTCGAAATTTCCTCGGCCGCATTCATGATGAAGCAGACACTGCCAGGGAATCATCTTTCTCAAGAGTCAATTACGGGAACAACGATGAAGATGATGGTAATGAAGAAGAAGAAGATGATGATGATGAGGAAGAGGAGACTGCAGTTGAAAGGAAACGACGGTTGGCTGCTTTAGGTTTACTGGATGGTAACAACCAGGATGATGACGACGATGAAGAAGAGTCTGGGTTAACAATGCCGGCCATCGCAAGATCAAGGGTCTTGAATCGATCTCCTCCGCCTCCAGTGATCCCTGAGGAAGATGAGGAAGATGATGAAACGGAATCGTCAACGTCAAATGGTGGGGCAGGAGGTGTTCAATGGAGTACTGATGTGAAACGTGCCAACTCATGATGGATATTTTGTTATATTTTGTGCCTACGGAAAGCTGTATTGCCATCGTCAATGCAGTGTTGTTATATTCATTAGTTAATAATAATAATAATACATGGTTTTTACATTGTTGTAAATGCTCTCTTCTTAAGGCTTCGCTCGGAGTTTTCTTTATGCTCAGCATCATCTAGGAATTCTTTAGTATGATCAAGATCCCAAAGCTGTTTTATAAATTTAAGTCCAGCAACGTTGAATCCAATCTGTTCACGCGACTTTTTGAGTGCTATATTCAGATTGTGATTCAACCTTTCAAGATTCGGCCTCATGATTTTATTGGCGACAATTTGCTTCTGGTGAACCCCCAAAGTAAAGAAAAGTACTCTGCACACAAGAGGTATATTCCACTGCTCCTTAGTCCATATTTCAATGAACTCAAGTAGTGTCACAACCTTATCAAATGAGAAAACCAGTAATGCATCCTCTAACTGACTTGGTTTAATTTTTTGCAAAACATCCATAACATACTCCTCTGCGGATAAATTGAGAGTTTGTAGTATAATGTTCTTAGCATCTCTAACTGCATTGGGATTAGTTAACAGATTGTGCTTATACTCTTTGTCTTGACGAAGATCATTAGACCCAATCTCTAATGCCTCCATAAGTCTCTCACCAGCCTTAAGGGTCTCGATGGTTTGCTTACCAGCTCTTTCAACCTCATCAGCACCATCATTTTCGTCACCTGGAGCCTTGTCCAGCTCGTCTTCTTCCAGAGAGCCTGTGAGATTGGATTCATAAAGCTCCTCAAGTTCCTTCTCACGCTCTTCTTCCAAGAACAAAGGCTCCTCAGTAAGACTCCAGAGTCTTATGCTCTTATCATGGGATCCTGAAACAACAAAACTAGCGTCGTTTGAGACAGCTACAGCCCATACTTCTGACTGATGACCTGACAGTTTTTGTATCTGCTCAAATTTATCTCCATCCCAATATTTCACGGTCTTATCCTTTGAGGCTGAAAAGAAATTGTGGGTACCAGGCTCGAATACTACCTTCATAATACTATCTTGATGGGCAAATATTGATTTATGACAGTCTCCAAAGTCGAGTCCCCAAATTTTAATATTTTTATCTGCTGAGCAGGAGACAAGTATTTTAGAATCGTGAGAAATATCCAAAGATAAAACCGGCAATTTGTGTCCATACAAGTTCAGGAAAAATTTGAAAGTGTCCACAAAGAAGACCTTGATGGTATTGTCTAGCAGAGATGCTGCAACCAATTTGCCATCGGCTGACAGCTTGACAGAAAGAACATCGTCAGTCAATTCAAGGGTTTTGGTATTTTTTATCTTGAGTTTCGGTACCGTTCTGGTAGTTCCAGGAATAATCTCCTGTTCAACTCTGAACTCCCAGAATTTGACACTCTTGTCGGCACTGGCAGTAACTAATGTTTTACCGTCAGCGCTAATATCCATCGCCCAGATGGCTCCACTATGAGCTTCAGACATCTCTTCTTGAACCGATGAGCTTGCGACATCGTACAATGTAATCGAACCATCTTTAGAACCAGTTACTATGAGAGAATCTCCTGGAAGAAAGCTGGTACAAAGAATATAACCACACTCAAAGGTCCTAAGGCAGTTTCCGGTACGAATGTTCCATAGCTTCAGCAAGCCATTGGATGCACTGGAAACTAATTTGTTATCCGAGCTAATAGATAAAGAACGGACATCTGATCTGTGACCAAGAAGTTCAATAATATGAGACCTAGAATATTCAGCAGGGCCACTGCTCTTTTTTCTAGAGTCATCAACCACAATATTGTAGTACTCGATACTGTTATTCGACAGGTTGACGACCAGATCCATACCTGCACTTTTCTTGTTTGGCATAGCCCAATCAAAGTTTCGCACTCGGGCAGAGCCACGAATAATTGTGTATGGTATATAATGCTCAGCAATATCTGCTTCAGAAATAGATTTATCTGCTTCAAGGCCTTTCTCCTTTCTTCTCTTTTGCTTTCTAGCAACTGACTTTTTGACTTCTTGTAAAGTTCTTTTCTTCCAAATCTCAATTGTCTTATCTGCACTTGCAACTGCAAAAAACTTGCCATTTGGATGGAACTTGATACCCAGTCCCTTTTCAGCACTCTGCTTTGGCAAAGTTCCCATTTCAACAAGCTTATTTCCGTCTTCCTGCTTTAACTGAATAGACCAAAATTTCAAGTCTTTCCCCAGACTACTAGTAATGCAAATGCCATTTTCCTGTGTAGGATTTTGCTCCTCGTCATTCTCATCAACTTCTGGCTGCTCAGAAGCCTGGAAACCCATACTCCAGCACTCCCCTCTATGGGAAACATGTGTTTCCACACAGTGCTGAATTTCCAAGTTCCATAGCTTGATTAATCCATCTTTACTAGTACTCACTATCCAAGTTTCATCAGATCCTGGATGAAAGTCGCTGCTAACAAACTGAAGACTTGTAATTTGATCCCTGTGGCTACGAAGTCTGTAGAGTCCAACTTCAGATACAAGATCCCAAATCACAATATTGGAATCTCTAGAACCACTGGCAAGCCTCGTACCAGAACCATCGAACTGTAAAGATGTAACAGCAGATTTATGCCCGTTGAAAGTTATCAAAACTGTACCAGACTGAAGATCCCAAATTCGAATAGAACCATCAGCATATCCGGCAGCTACAAGATCTCCAGAGCTATCAGCACATACATATGATACTTCAATAGTAAAGTCAGACTCTTTTAGCTTTGCAAGGATAGTTGAAGTTTTAATGTCCCACACAACTACATGCTCTAAAGCACCAACAACAGCTCTACCAACCGAAGTTAAAGAACCAGTGGAATGCGATGGTAACCATACAACATTGGTATTGGATGATATGACTCCAAACGAAGATTCTTCTTCGTATTTGGAATATGTTTTGACCATGCCGTTAGGTTTGTCTAGTTGTGAAAAGAGATGGACAAAGTGAAATTCATCAGGGCAGGGACGGAAATTTTTCAGGGTTGCGAATTCACGCAGACCCCCTGAGTAACCCTTTTAGGTTTCGGATTTGGTTTTCTGGTTTCCAATATAATCATAATTAGTGTTTAATAATGACATAGTCACACAAAAAAGCCCATAAAACGTGAACAATACAATATGCTACATTATGTATATATAAACATTAAATTCCTTTTCCACCAACAGACCGGCTCATGTTAACACCAGCCAGCTTTTGGATGTAACCTTGAGACGGGGCGATCTTTCGAACCGATCTCGTTTCATCAGCACTGAACCCAGGAATTCGAATATTCCAATTACGCTCCAAATGAAGCTGAACATCCTTAACATCTAGTGTATCGGACTTGCGATGCTTGGCTAGTCGGCAAGCAAACGAGGTAACGTTTGTAACAAACTCGTCAGCCAAATCGAGCAACAGCTCTTCTACATCTCCATCTATCATCGCATCCTTATCGTCGCCAATGACACTGTTAACCAGTTCACTTAACTTTCGTTTGGATAATACTCTATCACCAGTTAGTTCGAAGGCCGGGGCGCGCACCATTGCAGGACTAGTCAGCTGTGAAGCAGCAATAGCATTACCACCAGTCAGTGTGGGTCGTTCTGCTTTGACAGATACTGGTACTGGGTTTTTGACAGTGAGATTCTGCGGTATCGGTAGAGACGGTATACTAGACCTTGTAGGTGACGACATTGCCTGAGTGGTCGCAATATGGTTAGGAGGATTGGGACGAGCAGAAGGTCCGCTTGGTTGAGCCTGTTGCTGCTGCTGTAGTAGTAGTTGTTGTTGTTGTTGCTGCTGCTGCTGTTGCTGCTGTTGCTGTTGTTGTTGCTGCTGTTGCTGTTGCTGTTGTTGCTGTTGCGGAATCATCTGACCTCCTCTGGCATTTGGAGCCATTGCATTGCCCATGGCAGGTGAAACATTTAGCCCTCCAACTGCAGAGCCGAGAGGAGATTGAGCCCTGCCAGCTGTGTTAACAGGCAGACCCGCTGCCTGCCCGGCCGCAGTCATCGGTCGTTGGATAGGCGTATTGGCATTCCTTGTGACGGGTTGAACACCCATAACTTGTTGACCATACTGTTGTTGAGACTGTTGCTGGCCAACCTGTGGCTGCTGTCGAGATGCAGCCTGTATTTCTTGCATGATTGTAAGTTCGAGGCCCCGGAAATTATCACGACGAGCACGCAGCCCTCGTTCTTGCTGACGAATTCTGTTACGAGTTTCCTCATCCATATTGGGTTGCTCCCGTTGCATTTGCTCGAGTTTCTCAAGCTGCTCTTGTAGTGTTCGTTGCATATCACGGAACTGCTGGAGTTGGTTAGCTCTGAACTGCTGTTGTTCCTGGGGACTCATATGTCTTTGCTGTCCCTGTTGCTGGCCAGCCATACCAGCCTGTCTTTGACCCACAAACGCAGCACCACCTCCAACCTGCTGGCCAGCTGAAACACCCTGCTGAGCACGCTGGGCCATTGCAGCCTGAGCCTGGAGCTGCTGTTGGACATTCTGAGTGGCAGCCTGCCTAGCTTGTTGTTGCGCGAGTCGAGCCTGGGCAGCCTGTTGAATTTGTGTTGCCTGTTGACCTCGTTGTTGCTGTCCTGCCTGCTGCTGACTTTGTCGGAGCTGTCCTTGGAATTGTCGAAGCACCTGCTGAAGTTGTTGTGCTCGTAAGTAATGATTCTGGCCCTCTGGAGTTTGGATTCCCACCTGATTAGCAGCTGTCATGGCTTGCTGATATTGGCGAGCAAGCACGTTCAACTGCTGAGGAGTGAATCCTGTCAATAGGTTCATATTCTGTTGTTGACCTTGTTGTGGCTGGCCTCCACCCATTTGCATTGGCACACCTCCACCGGGACCACCGCCCATACGACCGTTATTCATGTTGGCTCTTTCCAACGATTAGAAACAATCAGGATGTTACTTTAAGGAGAATCGTCCGAACCAACCCGTTTATTGACCTTTTCAAGATTGATTTCCCCTGTTCAACCGAACCTTATGTTGCTCAGCGCGTTGATCTAGGGTGTGTAAGAAGGTGAAGTGAAATATGTAAGGTGTGATGCGGATATATGCATAGGCCACCACCGTACAGAAGGATTTGAGAGTCGAGAGACGCTATATAATAGAAATAATAGCGGTTAAGAATTGGAAAAAAAACAACAGGATCAGACTGGTTCTACAAACATAAGCAACGACAAAATGACTTTGAAAGAATCTATTGGTCTTTAAGATGAGATACAAATTGATCAATTACTGATGGCCAAGCGCCGTTTTCATCATAATCTGCAAGCGTAGGATCGGCATCCATCTGCTGGGCAAATTCCCATATCATATTCCAGGCATCTCGAGAAATACTTCGTTTATAATTGTTCATAACAAATTCACACCACTCCTGTAGTTTTATAAATCTGCCCTGTAAAAGGAGATTCCAATTGGCTACCGCGGTTTCAAACGCTTTTTGTTAGTTGACATCACACGATCACAAACCCCATAGTGTAACTTACAAAGTAAACGCTGGGCCTCCTGGAGATTGTATGCAAATGTGAATTTGTACACTTTGGTGAAATAAATATTATCAGACTTCATCTTGGTGTCTAGACTCTGGACAACAACTTTCATCTGGCTCAAACTCGAAGCACCGAGACTTTTCCACCCTTCGATGAACTTGGCTTTAGTAAACGTTCCTATTGATGGAGAATCAAGCTCCATAGCAATGGCCAATACCACAGGATCTTCAAGTTGAAGTCCAAGATCCTGGATATACTGGATCGTTCCATCTATTCCAATTTCATTTGAATCGGATTCTTCGTTAGACCATTCAGTGATCGCGAATCCAAGTCTGCAATTGCAATTGCAGCTGATACAACAGAATCATCTTCCAATTGACACCATTTCAAAGTACTTACCTTTGTATTTCTGAAACACTTTTTCAATAGCACTGCTTGATACAGTGGGAGCTTTATTTGATCCGCTGCGAAAGACAGCATCTGCTGCAGCATTTATGTCGTAGCCATACTTTTTAAGCTCTACCATCGCCTGCTTATTGGTTATTCCAGTGAGGTTTGCAAGCTGTTGAGCATCCGCCTTCTGTTTCTACAATTAGAGTGTTATTACAGCCACATTACATACACTCGACATGATAAGGTACTTGCGTGGTACTGCAAAGTTTAACGTGTGAAATGGGATATGCAGACGCATCTTCACCGTTGGCGGCACAGAGCTTAAATCACCCAAGCTGTCACAAAGCATAGGAATGGCAAAAGGTTGATACTCAAACGGCCCATAAATAATTACAATGGACAAGCAAAAGGGATTATAATTTCTCCTTTTTCTTTAATGTTTGTTGTTTCCTTGAGTGGTTACAGTGCGACAGTATATGAGAAGTAATTGATTGATATATAATGCCATAATACACGACCTACTTACATATCAACGCCGTTCTTGTTATGCAATTTGTGGATGGAATACTTGTTATTTGCTGTATTCCATAATAATACGATAAAACATTAGTAGTCGATTCGTAAATATGCTCCGAAGGTTATAATTTAAGGAGCCTTTTCGACAATTTCGTCCAGGTAGATCTTGATCTTTTTGAGGACGTCGAGTTTGATCTCGTCTGGAACCATACCTTATATTAGATCTACTACCAAAATCAAAAAAAATCAAACCCACATACCTATAGCTCTATTCTCGATTTTTTTCGTGATAGTCCCAAAGTTAGGATCCTTTTGACCGCTGAGCTCGTCTTGTTAGTTGCGATTTTGTTTCAACACCACTCTACCTAATGCAAGATCATTGACCTCGTCAAACCACCCAGACTCTTGGAGTTGTTCCCTGAGGTATTTGGTAATTCTGAATTAATCTCTGTCCTTCACTTTGCAAACCATTTACTTCTCATATTCTCCAGATTCGACCATACGGTCTTTTATACTGGCCCTGAGAGCTTCAGTACTTTGAGACATGTTGACAAGCCGCTTACACAGGGTGCGATTCATCTTGTGCACTGGAAGATCGGTAAAGTCTCCATATAACTGCCGGCAGAGAACATTACTGCCAGAATATATTCGATCCACTAGATCGTTTTTTGCCAAAAGTTTCAATATGGATTTTTCAAAGGCCAAAGTTACTGATATAAAACCATTGGTATGTAGAGACATGAAGGAACGTTGCTGCTCAAACAAGCACTCCACACTATACGGGTAATTGCTAACTAGAACTACGACGATGCCAAATGGGTCAAATCGGAAAAGATTTACTATAATGATGTTTTGGGTAGACAGCGGGATTGGGAATTCTGTTCTCGAAGGACCCGTGCTCCGGGAAGTGACATAGATGGAGTAGGAATCATTGCTGTTCTCGACAAACCGTCAGGAAAGGAGATCCTGTTACAAAAGCAATATCGTCCTCCAGTTGACAGCGTTTGTATTGAAATCCCAGCTGGATTATTGGATCCCAACGAAACCATTGAGACATGTGCTGAGCGAGAGCTTCTTGAGGAGACAGGGTATATTGGCAAGGCATTTCAAACCAGCCCTTTGATGTTCAATGACCCCGGATTCTGCAACACCAATTTGAAAATCGTCCATGTCCATGTAGATCTGTCTGATCCAAGGAACCAGAATCCACAGCCCCAATTGGAAGAAAATGAGTTTATAGAAACTTTCACTGTCCCTCTTGCTCAGCTCCCTGAAAAGCTCAAGGTGCTCTCCGAGCAGGGCTTCATCTTGGATGCTCGTATTCAGAATATTGCAGACGGTATTTCTGTTGCTCGACTTTATGGTATTTAATTCAATACCAATTTAACCTATTATTTGTTGTCTTTACTGGGCTGTCAACTATAGTCTTGTACCGTAGCCGGATGTGAATGCAGAGTGACCAGTACTGACTGCAGTTGTGAATCAAGTGACCTTCGAGTTTCTGTTCACTCCCAGTACCAGAACAGCACGTAATTAAACAAGACTGAAATATTCATTCCATTATTTCATGAATTGATCTCAATGTCGGAGTTGTAGTCGCTCACCCGTTCGTCCTGCGAGCCTACATGTACCCCACTTTACCCCTCTGCTGGAAACTATTGACAGCTTGACAGATTTGACAGCTGCTGCAGATCACATGGAATTATGCTCTGCATACCCCCACTTTCTTAACATCAAACAAAAGCCTGTTTCAACGGAAAAGAAGTAATCGTCAAAAATTCGAACAGGTTGATGATTGAAATTAACTACAGTCTCGTTTCAAGTACTATGGGATTGTAATATACGATCTTTTCGTATATTTAGTCATTCCGATGCTCGTTTTTGAAATATCACGTGCCTCACTTTCATTATATATATGAGAGTTCCAAGGGTATCCAACCTTAGACTCATGACGGTAGACGAATTCTGGGTGTTTGGATATGGCTCATTAATCTTTAAGCCCCCACCTTTTTATGACTTGCGGGTACCTGGATATATAAAGGGTTATGTCCGTCGATTCTGGCAGTCATCAAATGACCACAGAGGTACTCCTGAATCACCGGGACGAGTTGTGACATTAATAGAAAAGGAATTCTGGCAGACACTGCAAGATCCTCATCCATCCGCTCATGATGATATTACTTGGGGAGTCGCGTATCGAATAATGGCTGACAAGGTCCAGGAAGTCAAAGATCAATTGGATTATCGTGAAAAGAATGGCTATACGCTCCACACAGTTGCATTTATTGTGTCTACAGTAGGTATTGTAGATCACAATGGAGCTGAACTAGATCGTCATCAATTAGAGAAGATTCCAGCATCGATAATTTGCAGCGTGTATATAGGAACCCCTGATAATGAAGCATTTGTTGGTCCTCAGGACCCTACAGCTCTGGCTGCACATATCCTCAAGTCTCGAGGTCCGAGTGGTGACAACAGTGAGTACCTCTTCAAGCTGGCTAAGGCCCTAAAAGAGGTTGCTCCAGAGTCTTCTGACGCTCATATTGAAGATTTAGTCACAAAGGCACTTTCTCTACAGTTGAAGACAAATGCATGATTTATTGTTATTAACGTTATTCGTTAGCCGTTATGAATATTACTTTTATACATATCCAGGTCATGTTGAGTAGGCCATGATCCCCCAACTTTCTGTCCATGTGCAAATAAATAGTTTCCATTTGGGGAATATAATATCAACGCGCAGAGACATTTTTTATCGGGTTCAAATTGTAACCTGTCCATCCACGGTAAGATCTCGAGTAGTTCCTCCTCGTAACGAGCTTGTCCTAAAAGCTTAATATACTGATGGAAAATCTGCTGTGTGGGATATAACTTCAATGGATGATCCACATCAGACCCATCTCGGGAAGATCCTCGGACCCATCGTTTGAATTCCACAACAGCTCTCTGAACTGCGTGAAGCTCCCCCCACTTCAATGACATATTCTTAGCTGAGAAGCATAGCCAGAATATTGTATCAACAGTAGGATCAATACCATCCTGAAGCATTGTCGAATATGTATCCCAAACACTAGTAGGATCATAGGTGGCTTCTCCCATCAAAAGCTTGTTATACAACTCTACATTTTTGAATTTGACTCCGGCCACAAGCTGCCTAGCGGTGAAAACATCTGTTGGTCCGTGGAACCTTAATAGTTTAGCCATTGTCTTGGTCGCAATTGTACCATGGCTCTTTTTCCTATAGTCTGATAAAATCTTTTGAACTTGTGTTGCAGTTTCACATCCATCGCACATTCGATCTACTAGATAGGGACTCAATGCGACGTTATCATCGACTATGCGACGCCATAACACATCCACCATGGTAGGAGTAAGTTCCCCTAGTTCACGTAGCTTTCCTAGCAGAAATCCCCAAATCAGCGAGCTTCTCCGAATTTCCGTTGGAATCTGTTCAAGAACATTGAATGCCTCGTACATATCATTGCACCCTAAAATATCAATCGCATGTATACCAACACCATATGCAATTGAGCCCGGAAGATTTATTGTGCCTTTGTTCTGTAAAGACTTTATGGCATTAGTCTCCTCTTCAGTAAACTCATACTCATGCTTCTTGATCATATCTACAAGTTGGCGACTTCGCAGGCGAGACCCCGAAAAGTATGAAAGATATGCAATTGCCAGAAATCCTTTTGTATCAATAGCCACCTTCCGACCATCCATATCATTTGCAATGATCTTCAGAGCTTCTAGAAGGACAGATGCATCCTTTTTATTCCACCATGTCCCAAATTTGCATACCAACCACATCATTTGATTGAACACAAATGGACCTCGTAATGCTGGATCTATATGGTTGACGAAAAATTGGCACAATATGGGGACATATTCTATTAACCAACCTTGTACGGTTCTCAACGATCGTATGAAAGCGGTCACTTGAGATTCTTTACCAATATTGATAAACGTCCCTTGGAATAAACGAATAATATTATGAGCATCCAGCCGAGATCGACACCTCCGTCTCATAGTAAATAAAACCAAAAAAGTTGGCCATTTTTCAAATTCAACCTCAGCCATTGCTTCCATGGCCCTTTTCAATGTTTTGGTCTGTGCACATTGAACCCATTGTCTTAGATCACTTAGAGTATAGCCATACTCATTCAGAACAAGTTGGAAAAACATCTCTGCATGCTCTTTATCTTTTAATCTTGAAACAGTGATCTCTCTGTCGAAGTGCTGAATTAAATCCTCGAATCGGCCATCGCTGGTTTCTACTGTATCTTGCATTTCCAACATGATCATAGTGAGTAGCTCCAATTCGTCGCACTTATAATCGCTATCCATCTTAATATGGCTCGGAACACCATCATGCAAATTATGAAAATTAGTCTTTGGTTTCAGTCCGACAATAGTTCGCGCCATATCAATTTGTATTCTTCCTAGATTCACATAGTCTGTTAATTTTGGAATCCTTCTCCTCTGGATGGCTGTTCCGAAAGGTGATATCCCTGTAAGTTGCAGAGGTAATATATACTGGAATATGCCTTTACTGGAAACAATAGGTCGGTGGATCCAAGGCATTCGCCCAAATCCACCAATGCGACTATATTTCATTCTCCATTGACATCTGCTTGTCAGTAATTTATGTTTAAAGCGAGTGAAGTAGGACAATATTGAAAAACTAAGCCCCACAAAACTTGATGAACTCTTCCTGCGAACGTTTGGAGGAGCAAACCTCATGATGATGAGCTTGAGTATTCGGCCAATAGGCCGTATGAGATCAATTTATTCAGGTAAAGTCAAGACAAAATACGACTATACCCGTAAATTGTCTTCATTGGTTGAATCTCAGACCAAAATCATCCCGCATCTAAAAGATAGAGGTCTGGTAGCCAATGTTACCAGCGACCAGTTACAGACAGATCTGTTAGATAAAGGGAAAAAGGTATCACTATATTGTGGTGCTGATCCCAGTGCGCAATCATTACACCTTGGAAATATCATACCTCTGATGATATTATTGCATTTTTATATTCGAGGCCATACAGTGTTTCCTCTTGTAGGTGGAGCTACTGGGTTGGTGGGTGATCCATCAGGGAGGACTACCGAAAGAAATCAAATGGAAGATGATGCACGTCAGAGAAATATTCAATCTATCCAGTCTCAGATGAGACGGTTCATGGTGAATGGATGGCTTTATGCTGAATCGAAGGGATTCTCAAACCATGGTACAGTCACTCCTGTCAATAATGCCCACTGGTGGAAGGATATGGGGATGCTGCATTTCTTAGGAACTTATGGCAGACATATCAGAGTAAGTCAAATGCTTGCTCGAGACAGTGTGAAAAATAGACTAGCCAGTGAACAAGGAATTGGCTTCAATGAGTTTACTTATCAAGTTCTGCAGGCTTATGACTTTTGGCATCTGTATAAAACACACAACTGCGTTGTTCAAGTTGGGGGAAACGATCAATGGGGAAATATCACTGCAGGAATTGATCTCATTTCTCGCCTAAAGGGATTTTTAGAACCTCCATCAAACCAGGATGCATTTGGCTTAACGGTCCCTCTCTTGACCACACCATCGGGCGAGAAGTTTGGCAAGTCCGCTGGAAATGCAGTTTGGATTGATGGCAACATGACAAAGCCATACGAATTATACCAGTATTTCATCAATACTCCAGATGTTTCTGTTGAACAGTACTTGAAGCTATTCACATTAATACCTCTAGAAGAAATATCTTCAATTGGAGAAAAACATCTATCCGATCCTGAATCGAGATTTGGCCAGAAGATACTTGCTTCTGAGGTAACAGATTTGATTCACGGTCTTGGTGCAGGAAATCAGGCTGCTTTGGTATCTTCGGTCTTGTTTCCAAATGCAAATGATACCACCAAATTTTCTGGATCTGAAATCTTGAGTGCATTTGAGAACGAAGGATTACTTAAAGATATTCAGTTGGACAATATAGTTGGGAAGCCATGGCGAAATGTATTATCAGAGATTCTAGGTAAATCAAAGTCCGAGGCATCACGAATGATTAAGAGTGGAGGAGTCTACCATGGCCTTTCAAGAACGCCAATCACTGATAGCTTGTTTCAGGCCTCAGATATAGAAGAGGGGCTACTTTTAATACGTCAGGGGAAGTCAAAGTACCAAGTTTTCAGAGCATCCTAGAGCATATGTATATGTGCAATTGTATATAGATGGGGAAGCAAAATATATATATTTTTAAATGAAATTTATTGACTTCATAACTAACGGTACTTTATGTAGATCTCGGACAAGTAATTTAATCTGCGACATTCGACCTAGTTCTCCTCGATACAGTTTCGTGCAATTCTGAGTCTAAATCATCCAAACTATTCTCCAGGTCTTCATCTTCAATAATTTGTTCTGATTCCTCAATTGGCTGTTTACGTGGTCTTCCACGCGCTCTTTTCCGAGTCTTCTTCTGCTGAGCTTCTGTCACAACGTTTAATACATCCTCGGTACTGAAAACAAATTCACCTTTCAGATTAACCCCCGATCCTCTAGTTCTTTCTCTCTTCATCTCAAGCTCAAGCAACTCTTTTGCTTCTTTCAATTCCTTCCGCAAAATGGCGATCTCAGCATTTTGACTATCTGCCAGCTTGCCCATTCTCTTCCCATATCTGCAAGTGGGAGAGGTAGGGGAGATACTATCCATGTCTTCACAAAACACCGAATCTGCGTCCATCAAGTCAGTTCCATCTGGTGGTGAACTCAACATAAGCGTTGTATCCAAACTATTACTGTTGACGTTGGTCCGCTTTTGAGCGATACAAGGAAATTCAGGCGCTTGAAGTGGCAGACTATCTAGCACTCTTCTAGGCATGAATGGTACTAAGCCTGCCCCCTTCCACCCGCTCTTGATATTCCGAGATACAACACCCTTATCTCTAATGCGCTGGAAAATTTCAAGCCAGTGGTGTCGCTGGATTCGGCTTGTTCCTGCTCTAGTATGCCTGTCCACCTCCTGTGAGTAATAGCGCTTCAGAGGATCATACACTCCGACATCAAGCGGTTGAAGAATGTGTGAGCAATGAGGAGGCAAAAAAAGCAAATCAATATCTTTCTCTATGCAAAATGAAACCACTTGGCCCGTTATGTGACTAGCATGACCATCCATAATCAACATTCGCGGATTGTTCCCCGAAATTTCCTTTGATTTCGGCTCAAAAACCTCACGTAACCACTCAAATCCATGATTAGTTGAGGTCAAGCCATTTTTGCTTGCTGAAAAGTGCCAGCTGGACGGAATATCCTTCGAGATCCAGCCTGTATCAGAGTTATTCCCTTTAAATATGATCATTGGTGGTAAAGCTCCTCCTGCACCATTAATGCACTCAAATGCTGTTATCCACTCTTGTCTTTCAGCTGTTACTTGCCAATTCGATTTCAGAGTGGAATTAACAATCACATGTGTAGATTGAGTCTCTCCGATAACAAATCCTGTCTCATCCATATTATAGATGTCACAATGCCGGTAGTTTTTCTTGTCTAATCTTTGCTTGTACGCGTCAAACCAAGCTGAAATCATCTTTGGAGTAGCTTCCTTATAGCGAGAAGCATCGATCTGTCTTGAAAGAACCCCTTTAAGATGGGGATGTCGTCGCAGAAACCTATATATCCATTCATGGCCTATTGGCGGGTGAGCCAACCCAGGGGAGTTGTGTGACTTCGTTCTGATCTCGTTCGTGAAATCGACGCGACGCGCACGGAGTTCTTCGGCCATTTCCTTTACCAACTTTGAAGTTGCTGGAAAACCTGAGGTATTAAGGTGTGTAATCCATTGAGATAATGTATTTTCTTCCGCAGTAGAGAGGATTAAAAGGTGTTCATGCGATTCAAACCTGCTTTTCTTTCCAGCCAACCTATCTGCAAGAGTCGACTTAGGAACATTGAAGTGCTCCGCAGCGCTTCTAATTGAAGTGAATTGTTCAGATTTGAGTGCTAGTACAGCCTTGTTAATATTCTCTAGAATCTCAGTGCGTTTTTCACCACCTTTTTTTTCATTTTACAAGTTATGAAGAGATAAAGTTAAGTTGACGTGTGCATATGTCCGGGATCTACATAGGTTAAGGTCGACTTCACCTCCGTCAAAATTTGTTTGCTATGATTAATTATTACATAGAATTCATAGAATGCCCCTTATTAGATAGAATTCACAGAATTCCCCTTAACACCTTCCCGAGTGCGATTGCTTTTTCCTCCTGAAATCTCTTCGTGATTAGCTGAATGCACACTGGATGACCATCTAAATCCTCGGCGTCATATGCATCGTAAACCAACTGGTCACGGCTACTGACAGGCTTGAAAAGAGGATCTTTAACATCTAAAGTTTTGTCAACCTTGGTAACGGGTACAATCAACGAAGGCACATCCAAAACGTTTTGTGCTACAGAGTAAGTTCCAAAGTAGCCTTTGAAATACGGCCGGAATGCGGGGAATTCAAACAATGGAGATAACCACGCATCGACAGGCTTTCCTGTCGATGTTATCTTTGCTGTTTCATTCCAGTATTTTAAATACTTTTCCTGCAATTTATACTTAGTCTCTGCCTGTTCCCAATGCTCGTTAATGGTACTGGGGGGTTCCAGATCTGTTCCTCCTAGCAGTGCTTCACTTGGAGGTTCACCAGACAGTTTGCAAACATCAAGAAATTCTTTATTTCCATCAGCTCCAAAAATATCTCTGCCCACCTTCTCCAATTCTTCGTGATTTTGCGGTTCCCAATCAATCACTTCATGTCCAGCGCCAATCAGAGCTTTTCGAACCAATTCAAGCGCTCTTAATATAGGAGGAGTCGGATGAGCTATTCCATCAAATTTCATAAGGCCAAACGTCAGCTTTGGACCCAAGGTGGGCATGTTCCAAGGAATAGGAACGATCTTGGGGTCCAACTCCCATGTTTCAGCTTCAACAATTGTCTTCATAACCATCTCTAGATCATCCAGGTCGTTTGCGAGTGGCCCAATTACAGAAGGCATAATTGGCTGTCCCTGAGCAGAATTTGTAACTCTCTGGTACGAAACCCGCCCAAATGTGGGTCGGAGACCGTAGATACCATGAACAGCTGCAGGGAATCGAATGCTTCCACCAATATCGGTACCAAAGCCTACAAGAGATCCTTTACAAGCAATCAGAGACCCTTCTCCTCCTGAGCTACCACCACTGCTAAATTTACGAGTGACAGAATTTTGGGTATACCCGTAAGCATTACAATATGTATCGCCAGACATCATTGCCATTGGGACTGTTGTTTTAACATAAAAGATCGCCCCGGAATTCCTCAAAACAACAGTCAGGGTAGATTCGTCTTCCTTCTTGGCGATGTTGTTCAAGTTAGCGATATAACCGATCGAAGTGGCAATCCCCTCGACATTGAGTTGATCCTTCAAAGAAATTGGGATTCCATGGAGAGGGCCAAATAACTTCCCGTGCTCTTTATAGTAATTATCAAGGAATTCAGCTTGCTCATATGCCTTTTCAAAGTAGATTTCAGTACAACAGTTAACCAATTGGTGAGCGTAAGCAGCCCGATGACAGAATGCTTCGGTTACTTTCATAGCTGTCAATTCTCCACTCTTCAGCTTGGCAAGAAGATCGGATATACTAGCAGAGGTAATGTCGACCTCTTCTTTGGGGAGTTGCTTATCCAACCATTTCTCAGCATTAGGCTCTTCCTCAGCAGTAGGCACCGAATTCAATATCCACTTCGAAGGGATCTTAGATTTCACGAATTTCTGTTTCTCAAGTGCAATTTGCTTCCAATCACTAGTAGTCATATTGTGAATTCTAATGAGGCACTGGCCAAACGACTGACTTTATATAATTTCCAAGTGCGTGCGCAATTTCATGCATGAGGTTCCTTATCGCGCAACTGATAAAGCACTGCAGATCGCTGGTGATAATAGATAACCGGACGTACGCATATCCTTCGTCGCCTATCTGCGCCGAGAAAACCTAGGAGTTGTTACGGAATAGAAAACATGACTAAATATAAGACAATTAGATTAATTAATTTGCAGACAAATAAATAAATAACTGGCAAAACACAGACCATTATTGTACACCATGGTCTTGATACCAACAACTATTGTTAGAAGAAATAAATTGACTTGAACTTACTCTGGCACCATTAAAATATAGCGTTCCATAGCTTCTCGAAATCTGTTTTTGTATTGCCTTGGGGATACTACAGTAGGCTCTTTAACCCCTCCTCTGACCAATCCTCGCTCTTTAACCCAACTCTCTAGCTTTTTATCCCAGGTAAAAGTTCGAATGAAATCTATGTTAGACAAGATACCCTTAGATGTACCTACCAATAATTCCCACAACCAGCTGCTTATTCTCTTCATCAATTCCGACAACCAGCGAATAGTCCATAACATTCATCTTTGCAAGGAATAACGTGTCATTGAAAAGAGATGTTCTAAGTAGTTTCTTCGAGTGCTCCCTCACAAACAGCGGGGATTCATAGATATACTCAACCATATTTTCGTCAAGTAAAACCTCATTTTCCCTTCCAGTTTGTTTAACTCTTCTGTTTCTCATTGATCCTTTGAGGTCAAAAATGCGCATCATTTTCTTTCCGTAAAACAGGTTCTCCATCACCATAAAATCAAGCTTCATTGTCTTACCAGTGATTGGATTCCGAATATGGATTTGATAAAAACCAAATATTTTAGCAAGGACGGTAGGAAGATCATGAAACATCGCTTGCGCCATGTATTCGAAATAAGATGGGGCAAACTTCAGAAAGGCATCAAGTTCACTGGGCGACAGCTGTTTAATAACCAAGCGGTCATCCAAAGTCTTGAGGAAAGATAATCCGGACTTTCCGCCACTTGAATCCCACTTCACACACCTCGAGAGGGATTCAATATAGTAGTCTGAACATCCGCATTGTTTGCGGAACGCATCGAATTGTTCAGCGTAATACATTTTACACCACAGTCGTGCTGAGCCTTCCTGGAACTGATATTTCAAATGTACACCAGTTTTCTTGAGCATAGTTTTCTCAAGCTCATGTACTTGTACAGCACCTTCTTGAGATCCTTCAAGATTCGAGAAGGTTGCAGAATTGTGAATTCTCTCAAGGTAGTCTGGAGAACTCAAACAAAATGCAATAAGAGAACCAGGCTCATCTTCTCGAGCAATTACATCTGAATCAGCGAATATATGCTCTGAATGACTGAGTGGATATGCCAGAGGCTTCCATCCAGTGGCTGAACGATCCGCCCAGAAATTGGCAAGTGTTTGCATAAGAGACTGTCGCTCTGATGTATGTGATAGCCCAATGGCCTCACCACCAGTTTCATCATCTGCAGAATCGTGGGGTAATTCTACCGATTCTTCATCATTCTGCTCTTGAGAGGGCACTTCCCTGTGATCTTCATCAGGATTTATATCCGTATTGTTAACATCCTTCAATGGTTCTGGAGTACGGCCTTTATAGGCTTTAGCAGAAGCGGTCTTATCATCATCCATAAAATCGTCATCAACAGCATCTTCAACACTTTTGAAAACTTCAACTATTGGGGCAGTTTTCGTTACCGGGAAAGCTCTGAACCGCTCTTCGGCAAGAAGTTTCAGGTCTCTTGCACGCTCTTTTTCAAATTCAAGATAAAGCTGATCAAAATGCTTGGTCAAAGAAGAAACTCGAGACTGGCCAACAGGAAGCTTTCCAGGAAACACCTGTCTATCAAAGTCTCTGGTACCAAACTTTTGTCGCAAGGACTGAGCAGGAAAAGAAATTCTGTCAGCGAACTTCTTTTTCAGAGTAACATTGAAAGGAGTCTCCTCTTTGCCTTTGTTTTTAGATATCCTTCTATCCGATTTGTCAGCAAAACTCTGAGGAGTTCTCAATGTTGGAATTGAACTACCCCTAGCTTTTATAACCGGGCGATGGGCACCTTCCTCGTACTTTGCAATCTCTTGCAGCGTAGGAGATGACATTTGGCTCCTAAATAGTTCAAGGGATTCTAGAGATGAATTAGATAATGTTTTACCGGATAAAGGAGAAACCCCAGAATTCTCACTAACAAGTCCTCCAAAATTTTCTATTTCAAGAGACTTGGTGTTATCAGATTTGTCCTCCCTTTCGGTCAGATTTGTATTGGTATCGTTACTCGATACTTTGAGATGCGAGTCTTCAGTCGATTGTGCTTCGGTTATATCCTTTTTTGAAGGTATATTCATTTCATCCTCAAGATTATCACTTTGAGCAATTTCCCCATTTTTCTCAGCCACCGGATCATTAGCATCAATATTTTCGGGCTCAAGAATTGCCTCCTTCTCAACTAAAGGGGTTAATAGTGCTGGGGAAGGTTGTACATCCGTCTTCTCCTGATTATCAGTCGCATCATCAGCTAGAAAAATCTTCTTCAACTGCTGGGCCGTTATCCTGGTAATATCCTTTTCAGACGGGAAGTAATTATCCTCAAATTCAATGAATTCAGTATCCCATTTGACGACATATTCTTGGACAACTCTAATAATTGAATTCATGGGTAAAACTTGAGTGGCTCCCGACTGAACGTAAATCTCATCTAATGATGCCAAGGTTGTGATTCGCTCGTCTGTTGCTTGTGACTTTAGAATGTCAATCCGCTTTTGGCTTTCTTCGATTTTGTCTACTGCAAGACCCTCTACCACAACTCGATTGAGACGGTCCATAACACTATCCCAGAATTTGTTAATTCTATCAACGATGTCATTGTAGGATTCGACCTTATACTTGGCAAATTGTGAACTTTTCCAAGTGAGTTTTGCAGGCGGCACAACTACATCCAAGAGATCAATGGAATGGTATTCAAACCTCACAGCCAGATCATGGAACCCAAAATATCGAACATGGTCTCGATAGAGGTTATGGCTGCAAAGACCAGCTCTGAACGAGAGTTTGGTACTCCAAAATGCCAATTCCAGATATTTTCCAAACGAATATTTCCAAGACGTAGCAGACATGGGAAGAGCAGGCATTGTGTTATTGCATACCTTGCAATGACTCCACATCAAAATAGTGTTCTGAAGACCAGGAATCTTAGACTGAAAATCTTCAACTGTGACATGAATATCTCCTCGTCCATTGGCATAGCTTCTATGATGACTCCTTTGAGAATAACCACAACCATCAGGACAAGCATCTTCAGCTGAAGAACAAAGGTGCTCTACAAATTGTCCTAGAGTCATATCAGAATCACTATAGAAGTCGATATTCAAAGTTTCAGGACCAACACACGGCGTCCTTGTTGCGGTACAAACCATTGAAAATAATGTCGCTATATTCTGATGACTCAAAGGATTAAACATGTAAGGAAACTGACCATAGAGTAGTTCCCATTGTCGCTTCTGTGCCACCCAAAGTTCATGAACTTCTTTCAATCTTTGATTGTTTATGACGCGAACGATATCTCTGGCTTTCTCCATTCCTCCCGGAAGTTTGTCAAAATCGTATTCTGAAATACCTACCTTTTCCAAAGCATCGTTGACTACATCGTCCACTGAATTTTGCATATCTTCGGTATCGCGCTCCATATCTACCAACCTATCCTCCAGGTTTCGTGCTTGTTGCAATAGATATGGATTGCCGTACTGAACAAATGGGGATGACGAAACTACTCTACCTGATTGACTTCTTATCAAGTCATGAAAATATCCTGTCTCCTCTCCATCACTCAACGGAGGCGTGAGAATACGATCCTTTGTTTGCTGTTCATTAAAAGGTATAAGCACAAACTGATCTCGCATTAAAGACGTCTCAAGACGTAGGTTGAATACAACAAATACCATGAACTCAACGACAGTTTTGATATTGCCTAGTGTATCGGAGCTTGGCCCTCTTATAACAATAGTGCAACCTAGTTCTTTAGGGGCACCAGACAAGTAAACATATGTTTTTGCAAGATTTTGGTACCGGTACGACCTGACCTCAAAGAGTGAGCACTGTCCCAGTCTGGGATTGACAGCCAACTTCTCAATCGATGTCAAAATGTCAGATCGTGTATATCTAGCAGCTCGAGTCAGCGCCATGTGCTTGACATTAACCATGACAGCTATGCCCTCTTTTGCTAATAGTTCCAAGGCAACTCCGCTTATATAGCTCTCAGAAAGCAAAACGCTTGGCTTCAGAGAGGCAATTCGTTTAACCAACTTCCGAAGATACTCATGTTCCTGAGCAAGAACAGGTTCCAAGCTCATAAAGTGCTGGTCAATTCTGCTGTATTCGATTGGAAAGGTAATTATGAGGATTCTTGGGTTCACAATTCGTCTAGGCATAGACTTCAACGCAACTCCCATTGAAAAAACCGTTCCGTCAATATAGGACGTATCCTTTATAGAGCCGCCAGGGATCCTCTTCAATTTGACGTACTGGCGAATATCTATACTATCTCCTCCTTTAATATCAAGATCTATGTTTTCAGCACAGAGCAGGAGAGGGGGAAGAAGAACGTCATGCCATTGTTTTGACAAATCAAAATATTCTAAAAGCTGATCTAAAAACAACTTGGCATGGTTAATGCTAGCTTTGTTTAAATCAATTCGGGGAGCAGCGTCAGCTTTCTGAGCACTTGAATCAGGAGCCACAGACAAAATAGATGCAGGAGGTCTACTGTATGCTGGAAAACTTCCACGGCGTTGTCCAATTCTCATTAAGCTCGACTTCACTGTCTGGCCGTCGGTGGTCTTTCCAGTACCGCTCCTTGGCCTTCTGAAAGAAGTCCGACGCCCAACCTTACTTTGATCCTGTTTTGGTGAATGTAATGCCGAAAATAGTTTCATGGTTTGCTCATTGTCATTATCATGCTCATCACTTTCAGATTCGGTGTCAGCGATTGTAGGAGAATGAATGGGAAGAGCATCCATCAAAGCTTCCTGGCGAGAGGGTGATTGTGCGAGATGCAAAGCAGACATCCTATGAGTACCATCAATTGTTCCAGCCCGAGAACGGAAACGACTGCTATGGCGATTTGCTGATAAGCGAGGCGACGATTGATTCGGATCGATCTCTACTTGTTCACCCTTCCTTGTAGCCGGAATAGCCATCATTGGGGTTGGATGAGGCGTCTGGTTAAATGATATTTCAATTTGTGGTATTGATGCAGATCCATCATGATGTGTTGATTCTCCATTAGCTTCATTGTCAGCAATACCAGTTATCTGAGGGCTGCTCAGGAACTGGCTATTGAGATTCTCCATACTTCCAGCAGGAGAAGGTGTTGCGTAGTTGTCTATGACATCGAGACAATTTCTACATGATCGCATCTTTCCATTATAATTGAACCGTTCTCCAGGCATCAATACCGTACAAGACGAACAGAATATTTGCCCACAAATTCTGCAGTGGTGTTTCCGTCTCCAGGCTATGGTTAGTCTTTTCTCCCCTTCCAAACACCAGAGGACATATATTCTCCTTTGAGATACTTACTCGAGAACGGTTTTCCACAGCTGAAGCATTCAGATGCGTTTTCATCTTTCATCCAAAATTCACGATCCAACCCCCCCGATGCCAAAGGCTCGATTCTTCGTGCTAACTGAGACACAATGAAATCCCGGTTTGAAGATGCGATACTCTCCGTGTCACTAGCATCGTCTTGCTCAACAGCATAACCTGGTAAATGACTCCTGGGATTAAACGAATACATGGTAGCTGTGCTTGGAGTCCGTGATAAAGATTTGCGTCTTTCCAAAGTACGAGTACGAGAGCTTCGAAAGCCAGACCCATCATCGCTACTCATAACAGTCACATTTGAGATGCTTGGAGCAGCTCGTTTGGATGACAGCATTGCTGCAGTCGGAGGATCTATACCATTGTTTCCTGGCATTACAGGGGTCCATGAATTCTGAAGGTATCGAACTGGTGAAGAAGATAATCGTGATGACACCCCTGTTGATGACGATACACCATCTCCTGCTAACAAATCTGTATAGTTATTAGAAGTTGCTGCTATAGAATCATTATCCATATACGGTGTACCATCGTAATTGTAGCTGCTTTCGTCGTCGCCATCGTCATAGTCGTTGTGACCATCGTCGCTCTCATGTTTAGTCAAGTCAAACCGAACTGAAGGCAGAACAGTTTGCATAACAGACGTAGCAGCATTTGTCAACGATTTGACCCGACTGTATAAAGATGAGAATGTATCTTTATCATGAGGAGACTCGGAGAAGTCCTCCATCGGAAAATACGTCAGCTCTAGGCCCCTTTCACGGGGGCCTGCGATGCGAACAGGAGTTGATTCCACCATGGGTTATAAATCCATCAGCCAATTATGTATTCGCAGCTCAGAAGCTTGAAACAAAGGTGGTGGACTTGGAGAGTGCTGGAAAACACCAGCTTGGGGACTATAAGACTACTCCCGATATCAAATGTGATTGTAGGTCAGACCCGAATTCCCCACCGTTGATATGGACCCCAGGGGACTACAGCTGGCCCCTAACCGCATATGATGATGCTTATCACACCAGCCGTACGCCCAATATACGCATAAACGAGACCCGCTGGCTTCGCGATACATCTAACATATATATATAGAGAGAGGGACAGATCCGACTATTTCATGAGCACCAAACATGCGACTTAATAGATGTATTTGTGGGCTTATTGTATGGGGAGCTTTGGTGCGAGGATATGAGAAGCTCAATGCGTTGCAGACTCGTGAACTGATCTCGCGATACCAGCCAGACTTATACCTTGATCCCAAGGATACGGAAGGGCTACTAGAACCAATCCTTAAAGTGCGAACGCCTGGATCACGGGGATCTTTGGAGGTTCAGCAGCATATTATAAATCACTTCAACAATTCTCTGACTGGATGGGAGGTAGAATTAGATCAATTCACAGAAGATACGCCAGTTGCAAAGGATGTACAGTTTACAAACATAATCGTTACTCGAGATCCACCAGATTTGATTCCTGGAAGCTATGGAAGACTTGTATTAGCAGCACACTACGACTCGAAATTGACTCCCAAAGGATTTATTGGAGCGATTGACAGTGCTGTACCGTGTGCTCTTCTCATGTACTTGGCACAGTCCATGAACGATCTGCTTGGTGCGAAATGGAGACATGGCGCAGGCTCTCAAGTGGCTGGACTGCAAATAATATTCTTTGATGGAGAAGAAGCATTTGAAGAGTGGACTGCCACTGACTCCATCTACGGAGCTCGTCATTTAGCAGAAACTTGGGAGGATGCTATTTATACCGTAGGTTCTAACAGGCGTACGAGACTGCAAGAGATCAATGAGCTTGTTTTACTTGATCTATTGGGGTCAGGCCCCAGCACAATTCATAGCTTCTATCGAGAAACAGACTGGATGCATAAAAAGCTCGGAACAATCGAAGACCGGCTCAAAAGGTTGACTTTGACACGAATGCCCAAAGATGGACCAGTAATGTTTGCTCGACCGCCATTATTTCAATTGGGAAACGAGATCGGGGATGACCATCTTCCCTTTGTCAGCCGAGGAATTCCAACTCTTCATTTGATACCAATTCCATTTCCACCAGTCTGGCACAAAGCCAGTGATGATGCAGATCATTTGGATGTTGACTCTATTCACGACTGGGCTATCATCCTCAGCTCTTTAGTCGCAGAATACTTTGAGCTTGGATCAGAGATCATCCCACCGAAAGATCAACTCTGACGGCCACCTTTAGAATGCCTGAAAAACTTCATGCCCATCCATGAAATTATGCACCACACCCACATGACTACACTAAATAAAACCACCAGCGAGGGATAATAACCTTGAATTGGAAATCCTGTGTCATCTTCATAATCTGCATAAATGGATATTGGATAGTTATGTTGGCCATACCCGAGCACTAGGCTCATTGCAATGAAAAAAATACCAATTGTACCCACTAGAAATGTCCACCCCCAAAATTGTAGCCATGCTCCATCGTGGATACTCTCGATACTGATGCGTTTAGAATTCACCGTATTCATGTTAATGAACTGAGTATCGAAATAAACCCACCCAGGCCCATTTGACTGTCCGGTGAACCTTGTGTTGTGAAATACAGAATCTGACTGCGTTTCAACATGGAATCCAGCAATATTTTCGTGAACATCGTCTTTCGGTAGCGAACCAGGTGCTGACTTTGTGCCTATAAATACAGGAAGCGAAGATCCAACAGCCGCCAAGTTTGCTCGGCCCAAATCATTAGTCTTTACTTCTACTCCTTGAAATCCTCTTTGTTTCAGGATGGAGATTCTCCCATCTTGAAGTTCATCAACTGGTACTACTGCACAGCAAAAACGTCCTCGAACAGGCGTAGATGACGAGTCTAGAAACAAAATGGGCTGCCAAACTCCATTCATAGTTAAGAAATTCTCGGTACCAACCTCTAATAATAGCCAATACTATCCTTAGTTTATAAACCTAGCTGTCAAATAGTCGTGAAACCCCTCTAATTCTTCAATGGCATGTCAATATGCGTGCGCATAGTTGCGTGAAGCCGCGTTTAGTAGCGCCTGCCAACTTGTTCAAGGGAGCTTTGCATGATCTGGAACTTCTGGCGAAGGAAAAATCAAATGAATCACACATTATATAACGTTGCCAATACACCATTATCATATGAAGATTCTGGATTACTGGATAAGGCTCTGGAGACTCTTCCTTTAGAGCGGTTGTATAGCAAAGCGGATGAACGAGAACAGGCAGATCCTTCATGGGGTCATCAGGATCATTTGATTGTTGAACTTCTAGAGTGGTTTAAGAATGACTTTTTTGTTTGGGTCAATGCACCAAAATGTGAAAGCTGTGAAGGAGAAACACAGGGGGTAATGATAAATGGCAATAAACCTACTCCTCAAGAGTCAAGCGATGGTGCAGGCGCTATAGAGCTCTACATGTGTAAATCCTGCTCACATGTAACTCGATTCCCACGATACGGACGTCCGGGGAAATTACTGGAGACTAGGAGGGGACGTTGCGGAGAATGGGCTAATGTAAGTCATAGGTTTTATATTTTTAATTGGTTTGTCTCTCATACTAATGCTTAGTGTTTTACGCTATTGTGTCGTGCACTTGGATCTCAAGTACGTTATATATGGAATAGCGAGGATCACGTATGGACAGAAGTTTATTCCGACCGTCAAGAGAGATGGGTCCATGCTGATTCGTGCGAAAATGCTTGGGACAAACCATTGTTATATGGTAATGGATGGGGCAAGAAAATGGCATATGTTATTGCATTCTCTGTGAATGGAGCAATGGATGTAACTAAAAGATACGTGAGAGACCCTGAAAAGGCGTTGCCTCGGGATAAAATATCTGAAAGGGAACTTGATCAGGTTTTAATGAGAATCACTGGACTTCGTAGAGCCAATATGGATCCACAAGATATTATGAGTCTAAGTAATATTGATAGCATAGAGCAGGCTGAGCTTGCGTCCTACATAGACACGGTGGGCACTACCAGTACCACTAATACCACCACACCCACAGCACAAGATGATTCGGGTCCTCGAGAAAGTGGTAAAGGAGAGTGGACAAAACAGAGAGGAGAAGACGGCGGTTCTGGAGCATAATAGAAATACATTTTCTTTTTCTGTTTGATTTATGGTAGCATTTTGAATACGAGAATCAACAACGGCTTCCTAATCGGTGCTTATCTTATCAAGCCCCAACCAAGGCACGTGATGATACTGTTTATACCCCGTAGTAAACGGCCCTACCTCCCCCACCGAAGTACCAACTCGACCACCTTACCTTTCTTTCTTGGTATTCTTTGTACTTTTCGCCTAATCCCACTGCCTTGTTGTAAATAGAGCGTCATGGTGCTTGTGGTTTCGTTTGTAGCATGGCTTGTAGCACTGGCGAGCTGTGCTACGGCTTCTATAACAGCACCACTCGATGATGGCGTTAGTCCTGTGGTTTTCAATGCCCAAGGACTAATGGCTGGTCGTCCTGTTAAAGATGAATGTCCTCCTTGGTAAGATGATTGATGATTCTATTGATATACGGGTTGAGTTTCTAACCTAAAAGCTTTAATTGCATGCTACCTTCGTTTGCTTGTAAACAGTTTGCCAGCTGTAACGAATATACTGGTCGTTGTGATTGCCCCGACGGCTTTGGGGGTGATGATTGCTCTGAGCCTGGTATGTATGAGATGTTGTTGTTGTTGTTGTTGTTGTTGTTTTTTTTTTTTTTGTATTGAGGAATAATTACTAATTTAGTATGTGGAGCTTTAACCGATGGAAGGAATCGACCTATACGAAATGGAACTAGTTGTGACTGTTCCTCGGGCTGGGATGGCATCAATTGTAATATGTGCTCAAATGACGATGCTTGTGGTGCATTCATGCCACAGGGAGAGTCTGGTATTTGCTACAAGGGAGGAATTTTGGTCAACAATAACAATCAGATGTGTAATGTCACCAATCGAAAAATCCTCGATATCCTCAACGGCAAACTCCCTCAGGTAACTTTTGCATGTAACAAGACAGCTCAAGAGTGCAATTTTCAATTTTGGGTGGATCAGAGAGAAAGCTTCTTTTGTGATTTACAAAAATGTGAATTCCAGACTGAAATTCAATCTGGTACTAATGTGACTCGATACAATTGTCCTGAGATAAGCTGTGCTTGTGTTCCCGATCGAATGTTATGCGGTGAAGCAGGTTCCATTGATATCAGTGATTTCCTTACTGAAACAATCAGAGGACCCGGTGATTTTGAATGTGATTCGAGGTCTAGAAAGTGTAAATTTTCTGAGCCTTCGATGAACGATTTAATCAAATCTGTATTCGGAGATCCACACATTACTCTAGAATGCAACTCTAGTGAATGCGTTCATTATACTGAACTTCCTGGATACAAAGTTCCTGAAAAGACTGTTAACAAGAAGTTTGTTATTGCTGCTACCGTTGCATCACTGGTTTTCATTATGGGTGGTATTGCAAGCCTCCAATATTTTATTCGTTTGAACCAGACTAATAAGCTTGGATGGATCCGAATTCCAACAGAGAATGAGAATGCCAAACTTATGGCCGATCATAAGCCAGCGAGTTTGCAGTTTGAAAATGTTGGATATAGTGACAAAACTCGACCAGATATTCTGAAAGATATTTTTGGAACTGTCAGGGAAGGTCATGTTATGGCTATCATGGGTGGTTCTGGTGCTGGTAAAACCACTCTGTTGGATATTTTAGCATCGAAATCAAAAAGAGGAACCACTGATGGTTCAATCTATGTCAACGGCCGAAAGATTAGTAAAAAGCATTACAAGCATATAGTCGGATTCGTTGACCAAGAGGACTGTTTAATGCCTACATTGACAGTCTACGAGACTATCGTGACTAGTGCATTGCTGAGACTTCCCAGGACGATGTCAGATGATGCCAAAAAGCTACGAGCATTAGAAACTATGAATGAACTAGGAATTTCTGGAATAAAAGACCAGTTGATTGGAAATGAAACAAACCGTGGTATTTCTGGCGGCGAAAAGCGACGAGTGGCAATTGCCTGCGAGCTAGTCACTAGTCCGTCTGTTTTATTTCTCGATGAACCTACGTCTGGTCTTGACGCCTACAATGCATATAATGTTGTTTCATCGCTTGTTTATTTGGCTCGAAACTATAACCGAACCGTTGTGTTCACTATTCATCAACCACGTTCAAATATTGTTGCCATGTTTGACGAACTTATGCTGTTAGCCAAGGGCCAGGTTGTGTATTCAGGACCTCAGAGTGATGTTGTTAAATATTTCTCTGATATTGGCTATCCATGCCCTCAGGGCTTCAATGTTGGAGACTTTTTAGTAGACCTGACTATGGAGGCTGATAAGGCCATTGGAGGGGACGATACTGAAGACAACGATGGAAGTACTAGCGGTGAATCTGATGATATTCACAATCCTCTGGCAAGGTCATCAACTCAAGAATTTGACTCAACCAGAGAATGGCGTCATTATGCTTCTCATCGTGAAGACTTGAATGATGAACCGCATGATGATCATGAGGACGACCATGAACAAACTATTCGTCATCGGCATCGTCGTCCAGTTGAAAGCTTAATCAGAAGGCCGTCTTCACTGTCGGTACTTGTGGAATTATACAAGAATAGCTCGATTGCAGCTCTAATCCAGGATCGAATTAATGAGGCCAAACAGGCATATCTTGACAGTAGAGAATCCGGAGCCGCTAGTCCCGGTGAAACAGATGAATCTACTCCTGGTGCAGTTACAGACGACCTCAACGAGGGTCACCTGAAGGGCCATGACAAAGTTGGTATTTTTGGCCAATTTGTCATTTTATCTGACAGGACTTTTAAGAACCTGTATCGAAATCCAATGCTTTTGCTAACCCATTATGTGATGGCAGTGTTGCTTGCACTATTCTGTGGAGTACTGTATTTCAATATCACAAACGACATTAGTGGATTTCAGAATCGACTAGGATTATTCTTATTCTTGCTCGCATTATTTGGATTTTCTACTCTAACCAGCTTGAATCTTTTCGGTGAAGAGAGGATTATATTCATTAGAGAGCGGGCTAATGGGTATTATCATCCGCTGGCATATTATTGTGCCAAGGTAATGTTTGATATAGTACCATTGCGGGTTTTACCGCCCATTTTATTGGGTGTGATAATTTATCCGTTGGTTGGTCTGTCTACAGATGGGTACTCGTTTTTGTGGTTCCTGCTTATCTTAGTCCTATTTAATTTGACTGCTGCTTCCACATGTCTTCTGATTGGAATCCTCGTGCAAAATACTAGTGTGGCCAGTTTGGCAGGGGTTTTGGTAATGCTATTTGGTTTATTATTTTCGGGTCTTTTCCTGAACCAGAACTCTATGCCAGAAGGCGCAGTTTGGTTTAAATATGTTTCGATCTTCCACTATGCTTATGAAGCTCTTGCTGTCAACGAAGTTAAGTATTTGACATTGCTTGAGAAAAAATTCGGATTGAGCATTGAGGTTCCAGGAGCTACGATTTTGAGTACTTTTGGATTTGATAGTGGAGCAATGTGGCCGGACATCACTGGATTGGGAGTATTCTTTGTGGTATTTTTGATAGGAGGATATGTTGCTTTGCATGTTGTATTAGTCGAGAGGAGATAAAAAGAGTATATAACAAGGCACAATCAGACAACAACGACAAAAACAATTATTCTAGATTAATAATAATAACCGTTATCATATCATGTGCTATTGACTAGATAGACAGCCGAGCTCGTATTTTACAATTAAGTTTCTTTTTATTTGCTGTATCTTTGTGCCTTGGTTACTGCTTGTGTGCAGGCGGCCTATTTAAGGTTTCGCATTCAAATTGAGATAATCCAAGGATAATTATCAAAGCAGCTGTCAATCTAGTTATCCCTCTGTTGCAGGCATCTAATACAGTGCGGAGATGCCGGACCATCTTCGGTTTGGACGCCTTGGTGAGCCGTTACAGGATGCATAGGAAAAGCGGACATCTGTCAACGGCCAAGTTATTTTACGGAGCTAGAGTTCCAATGCATACTAGTATTAAGAATATTTAGATAGTTAACATCCTCAATAGATGTGATTGATATGTGATAAGTCCTGCAAAAAGATAAAGTGGAGGTGTGCACACAAACCAAAAAGCGCTTCTTTTGGCGGCGTAAGAAAACAAGTCATCGAAACGTCAGATATATTATTGGTGGCGCCTGCCGACAGTGGAGCCACAAGTGGTCCGGCCTTGTCCTGTCGTGTGCAACTTGCAGATCATCACCACAAAAGTTTAGCTGCAGATGCAGGTCAAACGAAGAGCCCAATAGATGTGCTGAACAACAACGTAAAGCATGAGACTGAGGACAACTGTACCCCGACCAATCTTCAGCTAGGCGATGGAATGATCTTCATGCAGGAACTTGTTTGAATTAGATTTGGTTCGTTCTTGGGTACTGCCCGCTGTGTCAATGAAGCCACAAGAAGTGTCTGGGATTGCAGAGGTCATGCAGCGAGCGGCCACTAGTCCACTTGGAGGGAATGATACATTCATCACTCGTGCTCGGCAGTTATGGCACTTGTTCTTTGCACTAGTGTAATGTACTGAGTAGCTATCAATAATCATAATAATACATAGTGGCACCGGGAATTCCGTGCCAAGCCCAAAAGGACAATCTTGCTCTTGTTCGATAAGCTAGTCCTAGACAGAGGAACTTGGTTGTTATAGCCAGGGTCTGTATTTCAGTCGGAGCTTCCATCTTCCGGCCAAACCCACTGCAAGCGGCACCTGCAGTTGTCCAGTTGTGGCAGTAGGACAGCCGAGGAAGCCCCAGTACAGCAAACCAAGCGATCATCGTTTGTAGCGCACAAGCATAGACTCTTGCATGGACGCTTGCAGATTACACACAGGCAATATACCTTACATCATTGTGCTAAGCAATGAGGCATGTCCTTGTTGAAACTACATTTAGACACTTTTTATGGTAAGTTAAGGCGGTCCTAGAACGGGGAGTCGTCCTGTTTGGCCGCAGCATATTTCAAAGGGATCTACAGCACGGCCTGTCAGCTATCAGCTGGAGCCAGGGGCACACACACCAAATATATCCCAATGAGCTTAGTTTCAAAAAGCCATTGTGTGTTCTCGATCGATCGATAAGCCAGGAAGGCGGACGGACGAATGTCAAGGAGCAATAAGGCAGCTAGCTATAGCATACGGGCAGTGATACGACGAGTGACTATCTATCAGGGCAAGTGCTTTATTTATTTGCTCAGGCTCATGGACGTGATATCATTGAATGGAAATCATATCAGTTCTCAGCCACCTGACCCTGGTCGAAGCTCGCTCTTGCTATTGCTGGATTAACCGTTGGTTGTGACGGGCAACCGTCTCTAGAGTCCCACCCACTGCGGGCTCCTCTTTCCTCTCCTGACTATCAAATGCACCAAATGCACTCTCGCCTCCGTTCCCTTGCATATATCCGAGTGCGCCACCCTGACCCTGCCCTTGCCCGCACATAGCAGCTACCCAAATATATATATGTGGACGAGGGGGACCTCTGGAACTGTAGTATTTCCAAGCATTGATTGCAACCAGTCCCAGACGGGGGAATTGTTGTAGAAAGTCGGTACAAGCCCAGAAGGTATATTGTATTTGACGAGGATTTAAGTTTTATTTATTAAGAGATCTATTTGTGAACAAAAAAAAGGCCCTGTCGACAGCTTTGTTCTTTGTTTCATTCCAGTGGCTCGAAGATCTAGAGTCGTGTGTGATTGATACAAGGTCAAAAACAAAATATTCGCCCAAAAGTTCGGTGACGTTACAAGATATAACCAGTATCAATTCTGAAAATGAGTTCAGCGGTGCCTATAGACATTTCGTATCAACGAAATAACCAGTTTTCCAGCCAGCCACAGCAGCGATTTCGCCGTGAGAGCATGGCCCATTCCCAGGGTATGGGTGGAATCTCTTGGGGTGGAATGTCTGTTGGCTCTTGGTTAAGGGATGAGTAAGTGTTATGATATATGAACTAACGAGAATATCTAGAGATCCGGGGTTTAGTGGTAGTGCGTGTTGATCAGGACCATGAGCAATTTTTTTATTATTAATTTTTTTGTTTTTTTGATTTTGGGCACTAGTTAATCCCGTCGGGTTTGTTAGTTCCTAATTTTGTGGATTCGGTGTCACTAGTAGATTGCCGGGTCGGTCATGGTAACGATGCATGCATACCCCTAACCTTGGATCGACAGTTGCTCGGTTGTTTGCGGAAATCGGTGATGAATTTCTTTTTTTTGACAAATTATTGTGACAGGGCTAACATGATGTAGGGTGTTGTTTAATAATATGCCTCCGTTGCCGGTGAGCATGTCTCCGGTCAATTCGACAAGTTATCTGCCTAATCTTGAAGCAGATTTCTGTAAGGATTATTCTTGTTGTGGACAGATTCTTCCCACGTTGCATGATTTGCTGCGTCACTATGAGGAAGCTCACATTACTCCATCACCTCCAATTGAACCTCCGGTGATGCGAAGAATGCAATCATTAGAAGCGGTGTCAACCAACGAAGTGTTTCTATCACCTGTTACTTCAAATAACCATCAGCCCCCAATGATGATGGATGAGGATGAGGAGATGTGTATCGATGATCCTGCTCGACACCTCTATGTGATGGAGCGGGGCGAGCATAAACCATTCAAATGTCCTGTAATTGGATGTGAGAAGACGTACAAGAATCAGAATGGTTTGAAATATCATCGGATGCATGGTCATCAGAATCAAACCTTGCACCTCAATGAAGATGGCACTTACAGCATAATCGACCCATTGTCTAATGCTCCTTATCCCGAGGGAATGGGAATGGAGAAGGACAAACCTTACCGATGTGAGGTATGTGGTAAGCGATACAAGAACCTGAATGGACTCAAGTACCACCGGGGTCATTCTACTCACTAAAGATTTGGCATTGGGGTGTGTTTGTTCTTTTTTTCTTTTAAAAAGTGTTGTTTACATGGCAAAAGAGTTGTATTAGTTGTCAGTTATCCAGCTGTATGACTTTTACGCTTGAAGCGCCGGGGGCCTGGAATGGTACATTTATTATGCGAACCACCCCGGCCTAAAAGTGGAGACCTGGAGTCTCATTATTTTATTTTATTATTATTATCTTGTGCTCGGTACTTGGATTGTTCCGTTGGGTATGATTGGATTGTTTACAGTGTTGTGTTTTTTCGATTTGGAGAGTTTTGTCACAAGCATCGGGGGACTTATAGACAGCCGCCAGTAATCTGCATGTGGTGGCCAAAAAAATTAATAGGTAGATGATGTACCAAATGGATTAGTTGTTGTTGTTCTTGTTATTTCTCTCCAATCTGTCCTGTGATTTGTTTACTACGGATATTACGGTTTAAGATACTGCAATAACGTAGCCCGTAATTAAACTGTAGTCAATGAGCTCCGCGGTTCTCTAAGCTCACTAGCAGCCCTGGGTACATTTAGTCTAACCGCCTTAGTTGACCATTTCCGGCGCTAGATCTACAACATGGTAATTATTAATGCATGGGCTGCAGGGTGCAACTAAAGTTACAGAAAGGCGGGATTATGGTGGGGAATATACCCAGTTATAGACGGCCATTAAGCAATACCATGGCTCGATTAGCCTCCAATATTATGGATCTCATTTACCACAAACGGCTAGCCACCCGCCTGGGCCGTAAAAATACCCTGCTATAGTTGATATTCTGTCTCATCTGCACAGCAGATCCGATGGCTGTAGCCTTGCTACGCGAAAACCGCGGGCGGCAAACTCGATAGTTGAACCTCCCGCGTAACTATTAGGTACATTTGACTAAATCGAGGTTTTGAACTGATGGTCGCCCGCCTGCTATTAACCATCTGACGGTGCGTTTCATCTTAATTGTCTTCTTATAATTATTTTTTAGTTTGGTCTCACTACTTGCTACCAATCGGAATTTAGTTTGGCATTGCTTTGTCTTTACTTCTATTCAACCTTTTTGTTTATTTTTTTCCCCTCGGTTTGCGAACTGTCTCGACATTGATAGTTTGATCCGCGTGATAGGAAACCTAAGATCCATTTTCAATTCTTCCCAAAGTTTGGTGTATAACCTTGACTGTGCCTAGCTAGTGGCAGGAACCAAAAAAATGGCTATCTTTTCGTCTAAAAACAAAAAGAAAAAGGGCTCTCGTGGTTCAATTGTTCCTAAAGGTGCTGAAGCTACCAAGGACGCTATTGCGTCGTTGACAGGTTCTACCTCGGATTCTGAACGTCAGCGAAATGTTAGTGCTAGCTCGACCGTCAGCACTTCATCAACCATCAGTTACGACCAATTGCAAAGTCCAGGTGCTGCGAGTGCTGGCTCTGGCTTGGGATCGGGTCCATATCCTTCAGTAGGAACTGCTGCTGGTGCGCGATTGCCAAGTAATGGTTCAGCACAGCTTCAGCAACAACAGCAGCAACAACAGCAGCAACAACAGCAACAACAACCAGGGTCCAGAAGCAATAGCGCAATGTCTGGACAAGCATACCCGACGCTGCCATCTAACCAGCAGGCTGCTGCACTTGCTTCGGCTACTGCAACTGGTATTAGTGGTAATGGTACAGCACGAGCTCAAAGCTCTCCTATAGGTATGCGGGCTGCCGCTGCCAGTCCACCAGGTGCTCGATCAGCTTCTGCTTCAAACAGTCCTGGCTTGAGCCACCAGTCCAGCGTTCCTTCTGGACTGCGATCTCCTCAGTTGTATCAGTCCGTTCAACAGTCTCAGTTCCCATGGTCCCGACATCAGGTCTCTAACGCTTCTCCATTTCCGCGATATGGACATGCTGCCAATGCCATTGCTGCTCGCGATGGTGAGATTTTTGTTATGGGAGGCCTGAAAGGTTCAAATGTGTTTGGTGACTTGTGGGTTATCGAAACCGGTAAGTTTCTACTTTATGCCTAAAATTTTGCAATATCTAACTTCAGAAAGTTTAACTGGTTATCTACTCGAAACGGAAGGATGCCCAAGTCCTCGTGTTGGCCACGCCAGTTTGACACTAGGAAATGCATTTATTCTTTTTGGAGGTGATACCAACATCAATGAGAATGATGAGCTTGATGACAATCTGTATTTGTTGAATACTGGCACGCTTAAATGGACTGTTGCCAGTGCTAATGGTCCACGACCATCAGGGAGATATGGGCATTCTCTTTCCACGATTGGCTCAACGGTATATGTTTTTGGTGGTCAACTTGATGATACTTTTTTCCAAGACCTTATGTGTTATGATCTCACAAGTTTGAGATCTCCTAATGCTCGTTGGAAGTCTGTTGGCCCAAAGGATGGTGTAGTCCCTCCTGCGCGAACGAACCATTCTATGATTACGTATCAAGACAAACTTTATCTCTTTGGAGGTACTGATGGCAAATATTGGTATAGCGATACCTGGTGTTACGATCCTCATGAAAACTCATGGTCTGCCTTGGATTGTTCTGGATTCGTACCAGCGCCTTGTGAAGGCCATGCTGCTACAATTGTAGGGGATATCATGTATGTATTCGGTGGTCGCTCTTCTCAAGGAAAGGATCTCGGTACTCTGTCGGCATTGAAGCTCAATACTCGCAAATGGTACACATTCCAGAATCTTGGACCTGGCCCGAGTCCGCGGTCTGGACATTCTATGACTGCGTACAGTAATAGCCAGGGATCTGGCTTCCAGAAGATTTTGGTCATGGGAGGAGAATCTCCTGATTTGGTTGCTGATGAGAATGATCCTGCACCCAAAAACAATTTTGTATTCGTTTTGGACACTCAGAGGATAAATTATCCTGCTGATGGTGATTCCGCACGAGTTCCCAGTGGATCATCGGTTAGAAACACTACTCCTGTCATACCATCAGCTCAGAGCAAACCCTTCGAGATGAGTCCTGCTTATTCCAACTCTTCCCACAAGTCTGTCAATGGTGACTCTCCTGTGGCTACTGCCAACAGTACAATTGGCCAATCTGGGCCTGTTCCTTCTGTCCAAAATATCCCTGTTGCAACCAATCCTATCTACAGAGGTGGGAATTTGGAACCATCTGATGAGGCTAGTGATCCTTTAGTATCACCTTCCAGCTATTCTGGCAGTCCAACATCCTCTAACTTTGCACCTAATGATGTCGGTTCCATTGACAGCTTAACAAATGCTGCTAACCATGTGAAAGCTGCTATTCCGGGTTCTACGGATGGTTTTGCTCTGCCAGGTAATGTGAAGACTGGCTTGCATGATTCTTTGCAGGGATCAGGATCCTCAAATGGCATCGTTAACCCCTTCGGTGGAGCACTTCCTCAATCAAGTAGTGCTTTGGACTCCGCTTCTAATGCTGTATCACATCATTCCAGTTCTGCTTTGGGTGCTGCTGCCGGTATTTCTGGAGCAGTGGTTGCTGGAGCTGGTGTATTGGCGTCTGGAATTGTTGGCCAAAAATCAGGAGTCGTTCATGGTTCTCCCATCCAAACTTATCCTGAACCAGCTGGTGATATTAAAAGTAGACCTTCTCTTGAAGAGCGGGCAATTTCTTCCCAGTCTTATTCAGATGATGACTCAAAATCAAATACCACTTTTGAATCTGTCGATGATGCGGGCTTCAGTCCACAGAAACAGCCGCTGTCTGATGGTGATGTGAAGGAATCGGAAATAATCAGTAGTTCCCCAGTGCAGAGTTCGATCCCTGGTGCTTGGAGAGAGGTGGAATCTCCTGCATCGACCGTATCAAGTAAGGATGTTTCTTACGATAGGTCACCAGTCAAATCAAGGGATCTAAATGCTGATGATACGGTAACTTCAAAGGGTCATCCAGGAAATGAAGATTCTGTTGAGACTATTTCGAATCATGTCCTGGATCATTCTACTCCCCCCGAGTCCAGTGTACCAGCCTTCACTACTGGCGCTATTGCTGGCAGTAATCGAAGTATTGAAGGTAGCGGTTCAATTGATTCCATCAGGCCCAGTATACCTGCATACAATGGAAATGATAATATTCCAACTACAAAGGATATTGGAAGCTTTCAAGGGATTTCTTCCTTGGATAATGGCTCTGGTGAATTAAGCAGCATCAATTCTAATTCAACCCCTGTTTCTACAGGCAAGATAGCTGCCGGTGCGGTGGCAGGTGCTGCGGTTGCTGGAGCTGCGGGATTCTTTGCACACTCTGGAAAGGGTTCTGGTTCCACTGGTAACCCCGAAGTTGTTAATAGTGTCGAAAGCTCTGCTCGCAGTGTTCCTACTAGTCAATTCGAACCGTCTGGTGAGCCATCTAAGAAGGTTGACTATAGTGCTGGTGCCAGCGATACCCCGGGCGCTGATCTGGAAGTTACAAACACTCAGCAAGCGATTGAAAGACTCAAGGCGTCGAATTCTTGGTATGAGTCCGAGCTCTCAGCAGCAACAGATGCCGGATATGTTCCAAGCTCTCGTCCACCTGTTGACGTTCTAAAGTTGAGACGGGTTTCTCAACGGCTTACTCAGGATAACGAAACTTCTTTGTCTGAACGTGATATACTAGTCACTGCTTTGTCTGAATTGAAAGAAGAACTAAGCAAAGTTCAGATGGATGTCCAGCAACAGGCATCTGCTGCATCTGAACGGATTTCTGCTGTCGAGAAGGAGCGTGATGCTGCTTTGGCTAAAGTCAATGGTGGTCATATTGGTACCGCTGGTACTGTGGGCCTTGCTGGCGCTGCTGGAATCGTTGGTGCTGCTGCTGGCGCTGCTGGGGGTGCTGGTATTTCTTCGAGTCGAGAGCTTGAACAACATAAACAGCAGATCACAACACTTCAAAAGCAACTCGCTGATTCCCATGCTAGCAGGGCTGCTCTATTAGGGAATGTTGACGATCTTTCAGCTCTTGAAGATTTCAAGGCTTCAAATTTACAGCTTGAAACTCAGCTACGTTCCCAGAATGATAAGTTGAAATCTCTTGATTCTGAAAATGCTCAGTTAAAATCGCAGCTTGAGCAGCTTCAGGGACATACTCGAGATTTGTCTGCGACAACTTCAGACAAGGTCAGTGCCCTTGCCGCTGCGGGAGCTGCTGTAACTGCATCTCAGACCAGAATAACTGAATTGACAAAGCAGGTGGTTACTCACAGATCTGCAAGATCAGATTTAGAATCTCAGGTTCAGTCTCTAAAGACTGAGCTGGATAGTCACAAACAACAGCTTGCAAGTTCCCAGCGTGACCTTGCTGATCATCAAGAACTGTTAAAGGGTGCCCACGAGCAAGCTGACCACTCTTCTAGGGCCTTAAATGATCATATTCAAAAAGTTGTTACTATGTGGTCAGGATCTAATGCGTTCAATTCAGGATCTTCAAGGTCAATTGATGGAGCAGTTGATCCTCAGCATGAGGAGCTGCAAAAGAAGCTCGATATGGCGACTCAACTTCACCAGTCTCATAAGGAGGTTGCTGATAAGGCTACTGGAGATCTTTCAGCAGCTTTGAACAGAATCAGCGCTCTGAAGAAAGAATTGGCAGCCTCTGAAAACTCCAAGAAGGGTTTGGAAGATAACTTCTCGACATCCCAGAAGGAATTGGATGACCATAAGAGTATGTTAGCTGATCACAAGCAGTCCTTGGTTGCTCTTCAGGCTAAGCATGGTGAGCTGGAATCTCAGACCTCACAAGCACGAGAATTACATAGCCAAATGGAGCAGAGCTTGCAACAACATCGTTCTGTGACTGATGCTAAATTATCAGATTATGAGAGTAGGTATAAGGAACTTGAGGGAGAACACAACAAATCTATGCAATACTTTAAGAACACTGATAAGGCTCTTTCGAAGACTCGCGATGAGCTCAGCAGACATAAGGATATGAATGCCAAATTGCAAGAAGAGATTAATGACTTGAAGCTTCGAGCTCAGCAGGATGACGATGATGACCATGACAGGAGCACTGCCAGTGTCGGTTCTGCATACAATAATAAGCAGTTTGATTTACAGCTACGTGATCTCAAGGCACAAGTTATTATTCTACAGGAGGAGCGAGATGAGCTGAGAGGCAGTTCTACAGCGCTGAAGAAAAAGGCTATTAACCACTCACAAGACCTTGAAGAGGCCCAGCAGGAAATCAAGCGTCTTAATGAATCAAACATGCAATTGTCTTCAAGAGTTAAGGATGCTGAGAGCAAGATGTCAGGTCTACTAAATGGTAAGACGAATCCAATTGTTGATCCGGAATCTGGCGAGTCTTTGGATTCATATTCCAGTGGCCTTGAAAAAATTAGAAGCGAAAGGGAGCGCCTAAGTGGTATTATCCGCAACAGTCCTACTCTCGAGTAATAACAACCATAGGATAAATATAAGTATTTTTGTTTGTATTTTCATGCTAAAAAGAAGAAAAGAAATAGAAATACTGATTGGTATCTTCTTATTGTGCGATAATACATTATGTTCAAAATGTTTATTATGCTTTATGATATATGATGTGTGAATGTATACTAATTCACCGTAATCAATATGGCAAGTCATCCAAATTTTGGATACTGGCATTCGGCCAGCGGCAATGTAAAAGCTCAGATGCCAGAGTCGGATTCAAAAAGAGAATCAGCTAAATATTTTGCTCCTGTGCTTCCCATTTATCAGAAATACCGTTCAGTTTGTGTGGATTTTGATGGTCAAGAGTGTCCTAGCTCTGATGAATTGAACTGCAAAAACCATGCCCCGAGCTTCAAGGAATCTCTATCAGATGAACGTGACGGTCGAAGCACAAGGTGGTCCCTTCGTAGCTATTTCTCAAAGAAAAGTGGGAAAAGAAAATGTCAGTAAATATTTATTTCTTGTTTATTGGCTCTAACTACAGTTTTGTCAAGAATTAAATCCGCTTTAGATGTAAATGCAGTTCCTTATGGCATTGATAGTATATCTCGTCAACGAAATGACCAAAAGCACGAGATCACTCATTTCACAAGCTCAGGACAATTAATCGAGAATTATTCCAAGCATTTTGTTTATGGTGCAGGAAACGATATGATGACTTATGGGTCTTTGAACAGACCCAAGCAGTATCCGATTGACCAGTATTATAGATCAGTTCCAGAAGGCATCGACATAACATCAGTTCAAAATTCTGGAAATGAAGAATTTGGACTTTTTGACGGTAATAGACCTTATAAAGTTCAACCTGGACAGCAATTCACTACTCCTCAAGACCCATCATACGAGTATATCGACAATTACTCTGACGGAAGAAATGGCTATTATTTCAGTCAAGCACCTAAAGAAATCATACACAATCAGGATGGCCGAATGGCCTATGCTACCAGCCTTAATCAAAAGGGAACGGAGAGAGCGATGCTCAGAGATATTTTGAGTAACATCAAGATACAGCCTAATGAGCAGGTACCATACTGATGTGTGATCTCTGGAAATAAAAAAGACCAAGGGCCTCTTATATATATATATATATATACGTCTATCAAGCCTTTCCTATTGAATCAAACATGGCCCATTCATCATCCTTAGATTCCACTTTCTTTTCTTCAACCTGTGGTTGAACATCTGGAGCTTTAGAAGAACTCACAGCAAAATCGACGGCTTTGGTTACAATTTGTTTGGAACTAGGAACATAGTGACCGCCAGGATGCCTAACCAAAATCCGAGTAGCTGTGTCGCAAGCATCGTATAGTAAAAGAGAGCGACTCTCATCAACGACTGTGTCGAGAGATCCTAAAACATGTAGAGTGGGAACAGTAATCAAGTTGGTATAAAAGTGTTTATGCTCTGGTCGAACGATCTTAAATCCACAATAGAAAATGGCGAAAGAAAGCTTCTTTTGGCTCGGATGAAGGTTTTGTATATTCTGACATAGTGCTCCAGCCAAACCGGCCCCCTGAGAGAAGCCCAGTATTCCGGTATATGGACCATCCTTCTCAATGTCGGCAGTGATGGTTTGGAATGCTTGGTCAAGAGTATAATGATCATCTGTGCTAACATTACTGGGCCACCACGATCTCATTGAATCATCCTGTTTATCTGACGTCCCTTGTAAGTCGGTTTTTTCAAACGGCAGATCAGCTAGCGAAAGCTTGAGTGGTCCTGTCAGATAAACCAACTTGAACCCAGCCTTCTCCATGGCCTTGCGTAATGCTGCTGTCTTTATAGCAAAGAGCTCCCCATTCTTGTCAGCAATTTCACTTTAGTACTTGATTTCTCCTACCTGGGTGAATCCGTGTAAACAGAGGATTCTCTTGACCGACATCGTCTATTTCTAGTGTGTGTGTAGGAATGAAATTCAGCGTTATATAATACATATGCAACATGCAGATCCGCGCACTCTTGTCAGATTGGTGCTTCAAGAAAGGTTGAACTATCCTCAACAAAATTCGGAAGACTTCAAACGAGCAACTGCGATAATTATATAATTATATTGTGTTTCATTGAGTTGATAAATAAGAAATAATATGCCTTAGCATTGCTGGGGCAAGCCTATTCTTTCAAAGTGTCCAAGCCAACACCAGATGCTGAAGGAATCTTGTTCACTTGATAGTTCGAATGAGACCATGCTTTATGATTCTAAGTTCATATTGGTATATACGTCACAGTCGACTTTGAACTTATGGTTGAATTAAACCCCTTATACCCTCAACACCCTATACGCTGCCCAATCCCCCCCCCTCCCTCCCGGAACCTAGAGTTCAACAGCATTGAAGTCATTCTTCAGAGTTTAAACTATATCATTTGTATGCGAGCACCATTCTCACCCTGTAGAACTATATCGCTTTCCGTCATGCTATTACTAATTCTGATTTCAAATCACTACGATTTGATGATTGACTAGCAGACCATTTAAACCACTGCCGCAGACTTAGCAAGGCTAATAATGCAATGAAAGTCTAGCCCAGACTAACGAATGAAGTTGCTGTTAAGCATTGTCTACCAGTCAAAACTTCAATAGCAGCAGTACGACTCAAACCTTTAATACCACCATTCGCCGGAATTGTGTTCTCTTGCGCGAAGTAACACATTTGTGCGAAGAATGTGGTTCCTGCTACACATACAGCAATAGGTGAAATGAAATACAACCATATCACAAATGCTAGTATACATCAAATCGTTCCGCTCAACAATAGCATGATTCTTAGTAACAAATTAAACAGTATCTTATTTTCGGTTTGGCTTGTAATCAGAACGATCTCATTGACAGCTGAGACAACTGGACAGCCGTACCAACCCACACCCTCGACGGGGAAGATGCATGTCAGAAAAATATCATCTTAAACCTCATTGAATCGTCGAAATTTCAGTTTTCCATATTTATAGAAAGTTATGTTTCTGAACCGCGGACTTAAATCTTCACGATTTCAGCGAGCTTTCAGCACCAAATATGCTAGACAGTCTGTTCTCAGTGGAGAGATCGGGAGGCGAAAATTAGATGGTGGACCACAGGCAGCTCCATATGCTGAGGTAGTTGAGGACGATGATACATCGGTGGTGGTAACTCGTTTAGAAGATCTACTTGCAAAGCCAGAAGTAGAAGAGCATATTTCTGGTTTATCTTCTAGAAGTGATAGACTTCACAAGAATACTATTCAAGGTAAATCTAGTGGTGATCAGCTATTGATTCTCCCAGATGTACTGTCTTCTCAGATCAGCGAGTTTACAAAAGGCTATGATCCGAAGAAGCTAAGGCTTAACGCTTCGAAATATTATATGTCTCTAGCAGATAATAGTGCGCATATGCCAGCCACTGCCACTATGGATGTTGAGACACATCTGACTGGTGTGTTTCTTCAAAACTATGCTAGTCTTTATAATGTACTGCAGGAGGCCAGAAGGAGAATGGGGAAGGACTGGCAACCAAACCGGATTTTAGATGTGGGATTTGGTCCTGCTACTGGAATCATTGCTTTGAATGAAGTTTTCACTGATGTTAAGGATTGGGATCCCGAAAGAAAAGTCGCTGTGATCATAGGAAACCCGAAAATGAAGGCAAGAGCAGGACAACTACTCAACAAACAGCACCATGAGACTGTAAATACCCAAGTAAAATCGATAGATACTGACATGGATGTTGATGAGAATGAATCTGAAGCTGTATTTGAAGAGGAAGCTGGATCTGGATTTGAAGATGCTGAAGCTGCAGCTACGGAAACAAATTCTGAAGAGCAAGTTGAAATGAAGTCAGAGCCTGTTCGGGGCAACAGCATTAGGACTCGTCTCAAGCAACAGCTACCAGCATATGGGTCATCAGCAAAGTATGATCTAATAATAGCCACCCATCAACTGTATAGAAGTGGGTTCCACTATCCTGCTTCTGTGGATGATCACACATCGCATTTACTATCTTTGTTATCGCCAAAGGGAATTTTGATACTTGTTGAAAGAGGAGATCCCACGGGTTTTGAATCCATTGCTAGAGCTAGGCAAATTATGTTTCGTCCTGAAGATTCCACTGATGATATTTCCAAGGTCCCAAGGCTCTTCAAGGGTTCAAAAGGAGAAGCTGGAGATATGAATAATGCATCAAATGGGTTTAACCTCAAGATCATTGCGCCTTGTCAGCATCATGGTAAATGTCCCTTGCAGGTGGAACTAGGAGTAAGAAATCATGGTAAAAATCCCGGCTACTTTAATTGGTGTAAATTTGGGCAGATGGTTCAACGACCAAAATTTGCAAGAGAGTTGAAGAAGGGCCAGATGCTGGCACAGAAATGGGATATTGATGATGCTGGAAATGTTACCACCAAAGGTGGTAAGAAGCTTGCTGGTTCAGGACGTCCATTTGGCAGAAGTTATGAAACCGCGACACATAGCTATCTGATTGTTGAGAAGAGTACTGTCGATGCAGAGAACCAGCTGGATGAATCTGCTGCCGATGAAACAGCATGGGCCCGGGTGCTGAGGAATCCTCTTAAACGGGACAAACATGTTATTATGGAAGTTTGTGCTCCATCTTCTCAGATAGAGCAATGGACAGTTACTCAGCGTCAAGATAAGGAAGCATATCATGATGCTCGTAAAATCAGCGGTGGTGATCTTTGGGCTTTGGGAGCTAAAGTTATCCAGCAAAGAGGAGGTAACAGAAACAAGGTGCGAAGACTAAAGCCAGTTAGCGATGAAGATGCTGAAGATGAAGACTATGCTGCAGACAGTGAAGCCATAGATATGGCATGGCTGAAAAGCTCTCAGTATAAGAGCGACAAAAAGAAGCTACGAGAGAAGCAAGTGCGTGGTGCTGATCCCAGTTCATACGAAGATGTTACAAATGTTTTTGGGGCCGAGTATTTTGCCAAACTAGGCGAAGAGTTTGGTAAACTCAAGAATAAAAAGACATCGTGAACGATAGATGAATAGCTTGGTAGCCAAACTTATTTATGTGTAAATAGAATAATGTATATTGATGATATCACTTCAAAGTTGTTACATCACTGGAGTTAGAACTGTAGACCAATATAATAAAAAGAAGCACATTGCTTACCTTGAGCGGACTAAATGGAAGTGGTACCAAAACATTGGATTCCATATGATCGACCAGCTTAACTGTTTCATGTGTCTTGGTTAGTAAGAGTTCTGGTAGTGTTGACATGATGATGATTTACTTACAATTTCTGCCCATCCGGGGAGTTCCCAGCACTTTTCTCGACTCAATTTTCGATGCTCCAGATCTGCAAACTGCCACAGGTGGTGTACTCGGTTCAAAGGTCCTAGCTGGGTAAACCATGCTCCTACGGGCTCCATAACCTGTCTTCGACACTCAATTCCTTTCTTCCAGTGTTGCTCCCACTCAAGTAGCCTGCCTGGTTGAAGGTCATAGCTTCGAAGTTCGAATACTCCTCCTAGCTCTCTCGGAGAAGCGGTACCTCCCCAAAAGCTGAACTCTTGCACTAATTCCGACTCTCGAGATCGAAGGCAATTACGAAGTCCAGCTAAGTAGTTTAGGTATTCTGGAGATTGATGAATGGCATTCTGAGTACGATGGAAACCAGTGTAGCCTTTGTATTCCCAGATGTGGGTGTAAGTGTCCATGTCACCGACTACAGTTCGCCAACTTCCCACCAGATGAACATCATTCTTTGGATCTGCAGCTATCTTTGGATACACTTCTGATACCAATTGAACGTATTCCCAAGCCTTTGAGGGCAATACCTTGTGACTAACGATCTCATGGACATATTTACCTCTCATGAGCATGGTAGAGAAGGACTTCTCCATCTCCTTGTGTTCTTGCTTTGTTTTGTGCGAACCGTACAGAAATGACTTTATAAGACTGGGTGAGCTCGCAGACTCATCTTCTACCTCAGAGTCATGACCTCGGAACTTTTTCAACTCTGCATCGGTAGCTTCTTTGTCCTTAGCAGCGTATTTCTCAATGTTCACAGACCTTATTTCGGCAAAAGACGGCAATCGATGATATTCACTTGCGAACCTAGCATTTCGAATGCGAGTTGATACTCGTACAGGCCGTCTCCACATGACAGTGTGGATATAATTGATAATCAAAGTGGCGGCGATAGAAGCCAATTTATAGTTAGGAGGACGTGTGTGGGGCAGGGACTATTAGATCAGCACTGATAAAATGAGGGGGATGTTGCGATGTCTGCAAGGCGCGGGTTGCAGCTAGCGCACTCAATTGTTTCTTATCATCAGCACGTGAGGCCGTAATGCCGTGTTGTGGCAATACCACCCACAATTGAGGCAGCACAGGTTGATTTCTATGTTTTTTTGGACGCGCGCCATTTCAGGCCGGTCCAAGTAGTTGTCAGAGTCGGGCCCGATTCGGGGACTTGTGAGAGGGGGTGGGGTTGTCGTGCGGGGAAGGTGGGGTAAGCATTATCAGCTCAATTTTGTAACAGGTCTGGGTTGTTAGTGATTGCTGTTTCGAACCACAATATACGCCTATCTATTCCGTCACATTAAACGCATTATCAATTTTATATATTGTGGTTAATATCAAGTGTTCAATAAATGGAACTGCCATGAAACTCATATCAGCGTTATCGCAGTAATGTTCGGTGTCGTCTCCTGGGCGTCATTCTCAAGTGCTTGGTCGGGCCCCACCTGACTAGCCGAATAAAGGGTCATATGCACCCCAGAATATGCACTCTGCAGTGTGACAGGAGTAACTTGCCAAAGCTATTGGGTACCCTGTTCAGATGGAGGTGGCTTGTCAAACCCCATATCGCCAAGTGTTGTGCCATCTGATAGGACAAAAGGCTTGGCTGCGATCAGAACAAAGATGACTCGAGCCCATTCATCGCTGGTATTGTCCCATTGATGGACCGTACCTCGTTGAATGACGATGTCACCAGCTTTACATTTGAGAATATTGCTTCCTTCGAGGTGGCTAATCTGTGAGCGTTATGTAGATCTTAAAAATAAGATAAAGACATGCGACATACCAATCAATCGATCCTGAGATGACAATAGCGTAATCGATCGTCTCTGTTCTATGACTTCTGGAAATTCGGCGAGGTGGAAAATCTACGGCTCGAAGTACAGTCCCATTCTCATTATAAAGACCCTTTGAAATTGTATTTAGTGGATCTTTGGAAATGTTGTTATTGGAAGGAAATTCTGTTGTTTCCCAAAGTTGGCTGAATTTCATTGGATTGTTTGCTCCAGGTTCTACAGGGGAAGCAGCCTCATCTCTTATCACGATTGCGGAACCACTACCATCGTGACCAGTAACAATTCTCCGAATAGGTGGTAGATTATAGCTCATCTCTATCACTCGCCCTTGCTTGGTCGAGGATTTTAAGGTTGTATTTATATTGTGTCGGCTATATGTAGAGTCAAAGATGTCGGCCCATTGATTCATTCTTGTCGACACGCATCACGGCCAACCCACTTGACAGGAATGTAATATTCTGGCTTCCAATCCATAGATTATCAGAGCGTTGAACACTATTTTATATTTTGGTCGATTTCCACTCTCAATATTGTTGAAATCTTACCAATCTTTCTGACAATTTACTAAGGCTGTCAACCTTACATTACATATTCGGTTTTTTACCCTATTACATATTTTCACTTCACCTTAATATGTCGGAGCAACTAGAGACAAGCAAAGTGGCAGTAGATATTAGCGAAACCATCGACAACATCGAGCCTACCGAGGTTGGTGCTGAACCAGCCGATGTAGATGCCATGAAGGCACGTCTGAAGGAGCTGGAGCAGGAGGCAGAACGACTACAGGCAATGCAAAGTGAACTTCAGAAAGAATCAACAGAGCTCAAGGAAGACAAGGAGGAAGTGGATGCTAGAAGTGTGTTTGTCGGTAACGTAGATTTTGGAGCAACTCCGGAAGACCTCCAGCAACATTTCCAATCTTGTGGTACAATTAATCGAGTAACTATTCTCATGGATAAATTCACCGGTCATCCCAAAGGATATGCGTATGTAGAGTTTTCGGAGCCTGCACTAGTGGCACAAGCTCTTGTCCTCAACGAGTCTATGTTCAAGGGACGACCACTTAAGGTGACTCCAAAGCGAACCAATGTACCATTTATGAGCGGTAGAGGGGGACGTGGTCGGGGCCGAGGCCGGGGTGCTAGAGGATATCGAGGAGGATTCCGAGGACGAGGTCGAGGATACACTCCATATTGATGAAATTTGATTCAGCAAGCTTTAATAATGAAGAAAAAGAAAACCAAAAATGATGAGAGAAAAAAAGATAAGATGACAGAATTGAAAGAGTATCAAACCAAAATGAATAAAGTTGAAACGATGAAATTGAAAGAAGAAAAAAACAAAAGAAAGAATATGTACTCTAGTTATGATGGTAATGAATCTACAGATCCGAGAATAGAGTAAATAATGTATAAATAAGATATCTGAACTCGCAAAGCATCCGACAGAAATACTGTACAAAATAGAAGTATATAACGGGTCACAATAACAGAACAGAGAGATATAGGTATGCATTGATCCTAATGATGATCTCGATCCTGATATTTGATTTTGGTGTTAAATTTTGTTCCTGGCCTTGATATTGACATTGCTCACTAATACTGACACTGACACTGACACTGGCACTGAATTTACTCATAAGCAATATAGCAACACAGCTAAATGTACTCATAGGCTATGCAACACTAAAGCAGTTATTTCAGATCAAGGCTTTATCGCCCCAGTAGTCAACCATCCTCTTTCACCTAGCGGTTCTCGACGCCAACCGAGAGTTAATTTGCCAGTACCTACAGCAGCAACGGTTTCAGCTGAAGAGTCGCGTGATACCATGAAAGCAGCCTGCCATACATCCTTATGTACAAGGGGAATATCAGGGATTGTTCCGAGAGCTTTTGCTGTCCAGCCGTCGGCACACAGCAGCTCAATTGTCTCCATTATCATTGTCGCATTGGTCAAATTCTCGATTTGAGCTTCCACCGCAAACTCGTCAGCATTATCGCTCACAGATGACAATTTTGTCTTGACATTGAGTGCTGGTGATGCGTTAAACCGATAATGTTTGCGGAATGTTACATGTGGTTCTGTCTTTTCGGCCGACTTGCGGTAGCTAACCACCGCAGTCAACACATGAAGCCCCGACTCACGGGCTTCATAATGAACCACATATTGTGCATTGTCACCAGGAGATAGACTATGATTTGAAGAGTCCTCGTCAGCATGAACAAGATTTACAAGCTCTTGCGACGGTAACTGAATGGATACCGAGAACTTGACATCAAACGGATCAGGATCTTCGGTGTCGGAGTTGACAGAAAATAGACAAGAAAACGTCTCTCCTACGTAGACATTACCGAAGCTAGAAGGCAAACTAGCAAGAGGCAGATAAGATGAATCTAGCTCTACAATGTCCTTAAGAATTGGCCTAGACAGGCGAAGAACCTTTATACCTATCGGATGTTTCGACATCAGCCGTATGGTAGGGATCAAGGTTGGTGAAGTCTGTTGGAGTATTGGAGGTGGGGGTAGTAGCTACGGCAGCAGTGGTGTAAGCAATCAGTCCAAACTAAGGGCGAAATATATCTATATAGATATATGTTGAATAGAGATCAATCGATAGGAGATATGACATATAATATAAGTCTGATAGAATATACTCTGGACAAGCCAATTGAGACTAGGTAAGCCCCTATGAATCTCACGCACAGCTAGAAGAGATCAGTGATTGACTACTGAAGAGATCCGATTTCACCGGGTTCCATTCAATGATTTTATTATTAGACTAGTGCAAAGACCGGTGTAATAACGGATGCAAACTGATGCAACATTATCTCGAAGTCTCAGGGTATAAGACGATAAGCACCACTGGCAAGATCTGCAATAAAATTTCAAGAAAAAGCAAAAGTCTGGGGGCCACCAAGGCGGTCGTGTGTGAGGTGTGGTGTGGTTGTCTAACTGAATGAGGAGTATGCGTTAATTTACTAAACAGCATGTCAATTTCTTAGGCGGCATGACGGCGCTATCCGACTAGGCAGCATGATGTAAGAACGACAGCATTTTGTGTTGCATTTGTGTTGCAGCAGGGCCAACAAGTCCAGCCGCTGCGCCTTTGATCCAGAGCAAAAAATAGGGGGGGAATTGGGGGCGGGGTGTTCAAGCAGCACGGCAATCCACCCACTTAACTAAGAGGGACGCAACGCATGGTACCAGTAAAATAACTGACTAGGACGGGGTTGGCATGCTTGACAAGGAGGCTATGGCGACGAATGGGGGGGCAATGTATGTGATTGTGAGCTATAGAACCTGGTTGCCGCCAATTCGAACATTTGTGTCGTCACACATGGCCTCAACGTGCACCGCACATGGGCCGCAAATCCCGTATATTTGGTGGTTGCTTTTGTGATAGTCCCAATAGAACCCTCGATCGGGGTGCATGCCGACGATTGATAAGGAAACTTCTCCACCCTACCCTTGCCCATGGTGATTGCTAACATTCGTTGAAATAGGAAGAGGCAGTGATAATTAAGTTAGCAGATAAATCTTGTAGCTGGAATACCATCCAGTAGCGTTTTACTAATTGCCTTGAAACTACTGTCCATATCGTCAAATACAACCCGATTGGTGACAGCATTCAGGATCAAATCAAGCAACGGTTGTTTTGACCCCAACTTTAGTTTCATTTTGTTCCACTAATTACGTAGCTTGGCGTCACCCCATCCATTACGGTGCACAGTCCACAGGGTAAGGGCTCTGTGTGTGTGTGTGTGTGTGTGTGTGTGGGTGTGTGTCTCGATCTAAACAACTTCCGACTGCCGTTTGATTGTTGGAACTTTACGCCCAAATATTAATTTGGCTTCTTCATTGTACCGGTTGTCAGCTCCGTTCCATTGGATTTGGCATAATTGGTTGAATTGATAGGCACTCTTTTGAAGATCAATAGCTAAGTAGATTTCGGAGTGGATTTGGAGACCCGATCCGAAGCTGTATTACGACGACAATTTGTCCCACAAACCAACAAAAGACCTCAAAGGTCACAACAAGTTGATCATAGTCGATAAGCTGTCAGACTATTTAGCTTATCAGAGAAACCTTTTCTTTTGTGATTTGGTTTAAGTTTTGGTTATATTGATTTATATTTACGTCACCAGACGGCTATAACGACACCCGGTTTTAGTGAAACCCCCCCTTCTCTTTCACTCAAGCATTCGATTCTTCTCCTGTTTTGGTGTGTGTGAAGATTTGATTAAATCAACTTGAATCAACCTTGATCAATCCATGATGGGCCCATCAGTATTGATGCATTCAGCTGGACCAGGCCATGATCTGTTTCCCCAGCCATCATCAGTATATGGCAGCTCTGCATTGCTACAGAGTCCGCTGTATATGCAGCAGAATGACTCGCCGAACCCAGATAGGACTCAAGTTCGAAGATTGCCAGACCCGGACTTAAATCAACAGCTCAATCAATTGACCCAATTGAACAAAATGGAAGTAGATGAGCTTCCGCAATCTGAATCTGGATCCCAAGAATCAGCTTTTGTGCCATCCACGGATCAACAATTGGGTTCTGCCGCTGCTCCTTCTGAAGGCATATCTGGTGCACAGTCTATGCACGTCGATAATGCATCATCAGCACCGATCATGTCAGAGTCGCCAATTGTCAAAGAATCTCCTCAATTTCAAGTAATCAGTAATCGAAATCGAGGACTTTCATTGTTGTATCCAGATACTGCTCCACGAGCCACGTGGAGGCCACAACTGGACGCATGGATGAAAAAGAACCAACCGTCTAAAATGCGAGAAATCGCCCAGATCCCATGTCCTGTACATCATGACAAAACATCTGCGGGAAAAGACTCGAATCAAGAATACACCACTCGTGGTGGTCCAAATGGATCTTGGACTAGCCCTAGTTTTCTCGCCGTTAACTCATCTGGATCATCCCATCATCACCATCACCGTCATGGGGATGGCAGTTTATCAGAGTCACTGTCATTATCCCCTCCAAGTGGGAGAGCCAAAAATGGCAAGGTATTCAGAAGACAATCACTTTCACATGATGCCAAGCCATACTCAAGAGGCCAATCTGGGCATGCCAGAAACTTGAGTTATAATCATTACCTCAGTTATGTTAATGCTGTTGGAGCCGATGATTCGTATGATTATGACTCTCAAGCTAAAGTGGGAAATGCTGATAACAGACTAATTTCTCCTCCTGAATCTCCGAACTTGACCCCTTCTCTGATGACTCTGGAGCAATACACCAACTCGATGAAACGAAGATGTATTGCTTGCGGATCTGATAATTCTCCATGTTGGCGACCGTCGTGGTCTGTATCCGCTGGCCAGCTTTGCAACTCGTGCGGTTTGAGATACAAGAAAACTGGTGCAAGATGTACTTCAACAAAATGCGGTCGCATTCCCGCCAAGGGAGAATGGATGGCCATGAAGAACTGCGCCATCAAGGTCAGCGGCGTGCTGCACTATTATTGTCTGTCTTGCGGTTCAGAGGTTGAAGTGGGGGAGCGGTCTTAATTATTTTTATTCGATTATTGTTATTATTGTTACTATTATTACGGTTGTATTTTTTTTGGCCTATATTTATATTATTGGTTACTCCTTGGGAGCTCTATGTATTTTAATATCATTTGCAGATGACTTGAAACAAATCTTTCCAGTAATTTTTATATAACTTACTATCATTATACAATAGCAATAGCGTTTGGAGGGCTGGCTATTCCATCTCTTAATGCCAGAGGACTGCTTGTAACAAAAAACGAGTACTTACCACTCTCCTGACATGAAGTTGCTAGATGTTCAAGATCGAAAAGTTCTCCAAGTGGTACTCCCCATGCCGCTAATAGTTGGTCGTGCATGTACCAAGATTCTGGTGAGGGCCATCTCTCAAACGTCGGGCTATCACCAGCAACAGCGGCAAAATGCGAGTCCCAAAGCCACTTTTTCATCTCCTCAGATTGCTCGACACCTACAAGAGTTGGGTCAGGCAATTCTGAGAATTGCTTTTGTTCTTGGTCGCTAGTTTCATTTAGTCGTTTCGTATATCCAGACCGCACAAACAAAATGTCTCCAACTTTAGGTTCAACTTTGAAATACTTGATCATGGCATGTACTTCACTAAGCTTGATACCGTGTGAAGACCATGGATCATATTTAATATTGTTTCTTGATGCCCAAAGAACATAGTCAAGAAGGATGCCTCGACCTGCTATACCTCTTGCAGACCACGCAAAAATCCCCGTAGGGGTATCCTTTACAATATCATCAGCTGTTCTCTTGAATTAGTCATAATTCAACTCTTCTTAACAATATGCGCTTACACCACCATAAAATATCTTTGAAACATTATTGCCCCAGTGTAGATATCCATCCCACTGAGAACTTCCTTGAGTATTGAACTCTACCTGTGATTAGTACTACAAAACATCATGAGGATTAACCTATCTTACAAAATCATCAAAGCAATTTGTGGACCGAATCAATGTCTTCTTCAAAGGCTCTCTGTTGAATAGCGGATATTTTGGTACATCAAGAGGCAAGCTTGAGTTAGTATTTTGTGGCTCTGTAACTTCCTACTTCAGCGAAATGGTCTTGCCCTGGACGATCTCGTCTTTGGCAGCTATAACCCTCTCTGGTGTTAATAAAGTCAAAGCTCCTAGATCCTTATCAGGCCATAAATCCCAAGCATTGCCGTTATTCAATTGTTCTAGTGTTGGTAAATCCATCATATATTTAGTATAAATCTTAGTGTCAAATGGTCTGGCCCAACAAACTTATACATATCCGTTGCCGGGCTTTTATATATGCACACCCCCACAGTCACAAAAATGGACTACCCGAAAAGACAGAACTATCGAAACAAAATATTCACATAAATTATACGGCTGATATGAACAATTTTGTTTCCAATTAATATACAAATTATTTACTCCCTTAATTTCTTCTACCTAGCTATATATTTTATCTCTTCAAGCTATCTATTTTACTGGCGAAAATCGGCAGAACTGGGCAGCCTCAGGTAGCCCTATCTTATCGTAGATCGGAAGCAAAAGAAAAAAGAAACTTGGCGTACGATTTCTGCTAATTGCCAAAGACATTAATTTTATACAGGCTTTGTCTTATCTTCTGAGTCTCACAAATTGAAGTGATCGTATCTGGTGGTAGATCAATGAGATAGTTGTGAAACCAACAACATACATTACGGTGCTTGCAACCCAACCGGTCTAGACTAGGTGATGCAGCCAGCCTGATTAGGATATCAGCTTCACAACCAGCACTTTGTCTCATGGAACTTGAATCTGCGAGTGAACAATGAAGTCGTGTGATGTCTGCTACAGGCGCAAGGTGAAATGCGATTCTGTAGATAATTCAACTTGCTCGAATTGTATCAATTCCAACGTTGAGTGCACGTGAGTATCAAATCACAGCTTAAATCATAGCAAGGGTGTGTGTTGTCTGACTCAGATTCGTCATAGCTTCCGAAAAAAATTCTAGGCCCCGCAAAAGGAGGAAATATGGTTTGGTTGGAAAGCTAGCAAGAGATGTAGAAAATCTCAAATATGGAGGACCCACTGAATCAGATATTGAACAGATGGACTTGGTAGAAGAGTCATTGGTCAATTTCTTTCGAGATCACATCCGAAGTAAGAGATGGAATACAGTTCGAGGATCATATCTAGGCACTGGATCATCCAACATCCTGAGCTTGGCTCTTCAAGAGAATATTGAGCCTAACGGGATCTTCTACCCAGCTGGTCCCATTCGACGGAACTTGCCCTGGAAGCCTACCTCTGATCTATCAGTGAGCAGATGGAACCCCGCATTGACAACTGTATGTTGTGCGGTGCCAGAGGAGGATATCCGTAAGAGTTTGATAGAGTCCTATTTTGAACATATAAACCCATACTTTCCAGTTGTTGATGAGATCGAGTTTAGGCGTCAGTATGCGAGCAAAAGTGATCCTCCGGCATTGATGATTCTTCAAAGTGTGTTGTTTGCAGGCGCTCACGCTTCAGAGCTTGCAAATGTAACCAAATCCAGACATATGGTCAAGATGACTCTATTCCATAGAGCCAAAGCATTGTATGATGCCCGCTATGAGAATGACCGTATATTCCTTCTTCAGACTGCTATGCTACTTTCATGGAGCGCAGAATTTGCGGACGACGTATCGTCTGGAACATGGTATTGGATAGGTGAAACACTCCGGATTGGCTATGCTCGAGGATTGCACAGGGACCTTTCTAATAGTTTAATTTATGAATCGGAGAAACGCATTTGCAAGCGAATATGGTGGACAGCGGTGGTAAGCACAATTCATTCGAGACTCAAAGTTTGTGACTTCTGACTTAGAAATATGACCTCATGTGTTCCATTCACCATGGAAGAGTGTCTATGGTGTAAGTATACTATATATATTATTGTATACCTCTAACACTAGGGTTCTTGAGGGGTCAGATGTCGATACTCTGAGTTTGGACGATTTTACTGAAGAAGAAATTGACAGCAAAAAGATTCACATTGAATTTCAAATCCAGACCTCAAAACTAAGTTGCATAATATATGATGTGCACCGGCTATTATTTAGAAGGGGCCTTAAGAATGGACAACCTATTACAGCTTCTGAAGTTGATCAATTGGACGTCAGGCTCGGAGAGTGGTACATGCGAGTGCCATCGGACTTGAAAGACTGGCAAAATATAGATAAACGTGGCCCTGCATCCTGCCACCTCCAGGTCCAATTCAATGCAATCCTCATTTATTTGCATCGCAGTTCTGATAATGGCTTAAATTACCCCACTCCGAAATCGGCAGAGATATGCTCGACAGCTGCGCGGAACATTATCAAGGTATTTCAAAAATTGGTATCGACAAATTATTTAAGAACTTGCCCAGTTGATGGGGTCAATTCGTTATTTTCAGCAGCTATACAAACAAGTTATGAAATACGCAATTCGGTGGTGTCACCTAATAGTTTGGGCAGTGAGTCTGGAATCTCCAAATTAGAAGCTCTCTTCCCAATTCTCGCTGAATTGTCCAAGTATTGGCCCACTGCTAGGGCAATAAAACGATTGTTTGAAGACATTGGATCCAGAGTGACTGCTGAAATAGCCCAGAATGATAATGTAGTTGATGTCCCAGACGGTGGGATTCCTGAGGACTATCTGCAAGCTGCATGGTCCAACGTATTGGGTGATCAGGGAGACTTTTCTTACGATCTTTCGGACTGGAGCCAGATCGATGCATTATTGTCCGTTGGGAATGAGTTATAAATTATTAATATGAGCAATTCAGCTTTAAATTTAATATTATTTTGTAATTCAGTTATTTTTTATGGTTATTGAATCTTTCAGGAATATCTAGCCATATATCCATTTAGCTTAGAGCAGTCCATGAGGCTAAAACTTGACAATGTCCAACGTCCCATCAGGAATCAAGATTGCAGACGATGGTTCACGATTTGTGGGAGGGTCCGTTAGAGCGGATGGAACGGTTAGAAAAGTTGTAAAAATACGTCAAGGATATGTTCCTCCTGAAGATGTTCCAAAATATGTCCCCAGACGAGTACGGCAAGCCCGAGGGGAGGGAAATGACCAGCAGTCATATCCTGCCCCTAATGTCCTGAATAGCACATTGAAGGCCATAAACAAGCCTGGATCAAAGAGAGAACATGACAAGGGTCAAAGTTCAGACAATCAGGCAAACGGTACTGGTAATGTGGATGAATTGAGTTTTAATCTGAGAGATCTTTCTATAAATGCAACGAAAGATACCAAGAAGGATGTTGGAGTAGGTAGCGACAACGTGAAATCTTCAAAAGTTAAGAAGTGTACTGAAAGTACTAGCAATCTTGAACAAAATCCCAATGAGTCTGATAATGTTATTAGTACCGGTATCCGTGATTCTGGTCAAGAGAAATCCAATGCTAATGTCACTGCTACAAAGCCCAGTTTAACGGACTCGAAGCATGAAAAAACCACTAATGAGTTAAAGGATGACACCAGAGATTCTGTTAATAATGACAAAATTAAAGGGAATGGGAGGTATATCCCGCCTTGGAAACGAAATTCAAAGTGATTATGTTTTATTTATTGGTGTGTATACAGAAACAGAAACCAAATTATTACACCATTTTCTATAAATCAAATGGCCAGGAAGATGCCAAGCGACACCAATGCAAGGATGACAGAAGGTCGACAATCTCTAGCAGCCAATCCTTGGCTTACTTCGGGAATTGTTCCGACAGTGCCAACAGAGGATGAAGTTGCCGCTGCAGCAGTGGAGAAAGTAGATGCAGGCAGGCCCAACACACCAGCGCCATTTTGACTAGTAGTCACAGGTGTGCTGGATGTGCTAGATGTGGATAAGCCTAGACCAAGAACTCCGGCACCAGCTGGTGTACTACTTGTGATCAGTGCTGGGGCTGTAGAACTAGATGAAACCACCGAACTGGTTGTAGGAGCAATGCTTGAAGATGTGCTGGTGCTTGTCGAGCTTGTCGTGCTTGTCGTTCTTGCAGTTGGTGGCAGAGTGCTTGAACTAGATGTTGTGGTGGATGTCGTACTACTTGTGGTACTTGTGGTACTTGTGGTACTTGTGGTACTTGTAGTACTCGTAGTACTTGTGCTTGTCGAAGTACTAGTAGGAGCGGTACTCGTAGAACTTGTGCTTGTCGAAGTGCTGGAAGGAGTGGTACTTGTAGTGCTTGTCGTGCTCGTGGTACTAGTCGAAGTACTAGTAGGAGTGGTAGAGGTACTTGTGGTGCTCGTAGTGCTAGTGAAAGTACTGGTAGGTGTAGTACTTGTCGTGCTGGTTGTGGTTGAAGTACTACTGGCGACGGGAGTGGCCGAACTGGAAGAGGGAGCCGGTGCTGTGGCAGAGCTGGCAGCTGCTGAAGCAGCAGGAGCAGGAGCAGCAGCAGCCTGATCCTGACCAATGTTACCATTGACTGCTCCATTCACAGCCTCAATAGACTGCCATGAGCCACTTTGGTCTCCATATACATACTGAGTTCCAGTTGAATAGTCTACCATGTAGATTGATTCGACAATAAGACTGAACGGTCCTTGAGAATAGTCTGTCTCTCCACCTGCCCATTCAATGGTTCCTGGAGGGTTTGAGGGATCTCCACCTGCCCATGACCCAATTCTTAGGTACATTGGAGTCTGGGGATATCCTTCGGGATCGTTGCTCTCAAGAGTTCTGACGGGTGCTCCATCAAGGTACCAAACAGTCTGATCCTCTTGCCAGTCAATGGTGTAATTATGGAATGTTGTTTGTGGGGAGTTGACTCCGTGGAATTCTCCACGGTCATAAGTTGTAGTATCACCCTTTGAAAAATAGTTAGATTGGAACTGAGTACCATCTCCACCTATAAATTCCAGATCTATTTCATCTAGATCATCGCTTTCTAGCACAACACTGGAAACAATTCCCACTCCGGGTGCTGCTTGGAGGACTATTTCTACCTTACCAAACATCATGTATGCTTTTGTTTGAATAGTAGGATTATCTCCTGATTTCGCAATAGTGAAAATCGCACCTTGATCGGTATATGAGATCTGCTCTGGCTTAAAAACCACATTGAAATAATCAGATGCTCCTTCCTGGAAATTGATAAATGCAGATCCTCCCAGTGCTGGGTCGGCAGGACATGAGCTTGAAGTTAATGGATCACATGAACTGTAAGTCTGAGCAGATGCTGATGAAACAGCTAGAGCAAGTGCAGCCACAAAGCTAATCATTTTTGATGATGGTTGTTAGATTAGACGAAGTATCTGTCGGTGTATTTATATGATTCAAACCCGTGAGATATGACTATATTAAGATGGCGAGCGTGCAGGCAAAGGCTATTAGAGTAAAATACTATTCAAAAGCGTGCTACATGATTTTATTTATAGTTTTTTGGGGCCCCCCGGTGTAATACTATTGGCCTGGGACGGGGGCTCTGTAGTTCGTGCCGGCTGCATACAAGCAGTTATGCACGACATAATTAAGATCGACTTAAGATTAGCTGCCTTCGGTAACCGATCGGCCACAGGGGTAGTGTCACAGCCGTATGCCGTCACGAGGTTGATACTATGTATAGAAAAAAAATACGATCGCTATGTGCAGTGCTATTTTAGGCGACTTTGAGCGCATTTTTGAGTTCCAAAATCATCTATTTGTGAGTGATAATCTATAAAATAAACGAACTTACCGATAAATTGTGGCGAAGGTAGCCGAAAGTTTGCCAAGTGGTTGGTGCTTTGGCGCAAAGTATGACCTTTAATTCTTGCAACCGAAATACAATTTAGTACAGGTGCATTATTTGAAACGGGTCTGTTTGCATTTTTCGCACTAAACCAAGCGTGTGCCGTTACGGTGGTGGACATATCAGAAAGTTTCTACTGATTACGTTATGTGACCCACTTTGGTGGCTGGCACCTGTGCACTTGGGGCTAGGAATAAACGATGAACCGCCAAACGTCATACTGAATGAAGCAATATAACTTGAAGACATCCATGTAAAACTGTATACAAGATTGCTAATTTCTATTCATAACATTAATACCTGCTATAATTAATGAAATATATTTTGTCTTATTGAGTAATGATCTTTATTCCACTCTTTGTTCTATGATCAGCTCATATAGATCCTCGCTGACTACCAGCCACCAAACCAGCCTCTGCAGATCGGGTTAGGATCCGGGGTACTCTAAACTACACACATGGAAGTTGAAACAGCAGTAGCTTAAGCACGTTTCTGGAAATCCTCCTGATAACAACTGCAAGTAGGCTGTGTTTTCGAGGAAAAGTAAGTTATGAGCATATTTGTAAAAAGTAAAAAAATAATTGGAAAAAAGGAAAAGCTATGGGCCTCAAGATTACGCTTGTCATTTATTGATCATAGCATATAAAATTGCAGAATTCAAGTGGCAGGTTTTATATTATGGAGATAACTCAATTGCTTGAACATCCCTCCATAAATTATAGGGAGCACTATAGAGTGAATTAAATTTATCCTATATGTGACCAAAAATAAATTCCAACATGTTCCAAAGCTGGTGATATTTCGTAGATGTCTAATTACGGTACTCACATGTATCACATGACCTCGGCTCAACTTGGCGACCGACTTGACTACCGACGTACAACATGTCGAGCTCATGGCTGACGGCATACGAGGAATTCTTGCTCAAAAACGCATCACAGATATCATCCATTGAATCAAGTCTGAGATCATTGAGTTTCATTCTTCCTGGAAGATTCAAGGATGCCGAAATAGCGTCTGAAGCATTGACATCTGGACTACAGGTATTAGGTCTATACCATGACTCGATCCTAGCAAAAGCAGCTAAAAAGCAGGCAGCCGAAGATCCTGAATTCAAGCAAAGCTTACACAACAAGTACACTGAATATTTGTTTTCAGAAAACGGCTTGTACAAAGGGCTCACGCTGGCTCTAGTTTTGACCCAACATACAGAGCTGTTATGGGAGACTGTGGGGAAGCACCGTGGGAGCAGCAAAGGAGGAGCCAAAGTGGCAGAAAAGTATCGATGGTCGACTATAATGGGAATAGAAGTGTTAAAGGTTGCTATTAGACTGGGGATGATAGCTCGGTTGAAGCGGCCACTCGTTACTCCTCCGTTACCGCAAAGAGAATATGATCCAGGCAATCCTAACGATCCTCGGAATGTCAATGCTGCAGCGCATGTTGAAGATATTGAAGATGGCAAACTAAAACCCAAGGCATGGATAATGCCTAGAATGGGCAAGCCATTGCCAGAAACCCCTTTGAACAGCCAATCTTATCTGCTTAGCAAAATGATTAGTTCCGAAGATGTACAGTCTCCAATCGACTTGATCCGCAGGTTGACCAAGTACAAGGGTCTCGTTGCTGAGTTGCTGTATATTTTGCGACCTCTTTTGTATGCTATTTTAGCATGTAGGTACCGAAAGCGTCCCAAGAACTGGACTCCATGGGTAGTTGGGCTTGCTATTGAGTTTTACGCTCGGCGACTAACGTCCGAGAACTATGATGATATGCCAGGGGGATTGAAGGGCATCAGTAAACTTGAGGATGAGGAGCTAAAGAAGCGAGGTTCTGCATTGTGGTGGTGGACGTTGCGTGGTGCCATGTATCAGACAGCGACTCGGCCGTTGTTATATGGCATTGTATCAAAGACCGAGAAGATCCCACTGGTAAATCTGTTTGGTGCAATTCTACAAGATTACTTGTATTTGTTGGACAACTACCACTTTGCGTCGTCATCGCTGTAAGTATACCTACCAGTTTAGCGTAGGATTATATATATAAAATAGTACTAGTTAGTACGTTTACATTTACATCTACAAAGAGAACAGAAATATGATGATTTAGCGAAAAACGAGTGTGATATCATTACATGAATTATCAAATGACTTGTAAAATGACTTGTGAAATGAATTGCCGAATAAATAGTGAAATAAATAATTATGTAGCTACATAGATAATCGACATATGCGAGGACTCATGTGCAGCACTATGCACTCAGCGGGATCAATTGTAGAAAAAGCTAAAGAGACTAGAATTCCAAAAACTAGATTTTAAAAACGTAAAATACATCAATACAAATGCTAATTGAATATAAATTTACAGCATAATTGCAATCGACAATGGGAACTCTTGGTACTGAAATCGGAAAACACAGTTTGCAGAGAGGTCTGTTCCCGCAATTAAACGCCCCCTTTGTCCTCACCCGGACAGCACAGTAGTAATCCACTTACCCAAGTTACCCAGCATCGACCAACCTCCCTCCTACCACCAAAACCACTTCTTGCAGAGCCATTGACCGATTCAAGTCAAGTGAAAAAGCAATTGATATACTAGCACTGGGCGTGTGATGAGGAATCTCTGAGCAACGTGGCATGCACAAGCGGATCCTGTCCAAGCTCAGTCATAAGACCTCAGATAGCAAGATCGACCAAGTAACAATCATGAACCCAGCGCACGAGCAGCACCAGCAGCCAGCGGTTCCAGTCGCCGAGCAGCCGGTGCCAGTCCTACCATCACTACAACAACAAATGCAACAAGGGCAGCCCGTTCAATCGGTTCAATCAGTTGCACCGGGACAACAACAAGCTCAGCAAGTGCAAGCTCAGCCAGTAGCCGGAGTACAGCACGGCGCGCTCAATTTCGACCTGGAATCGAGCCTTTTGCCCAAGCGATCGACGATATCTAAAGGAAAGTACTCATTAACGGATTTCCAGATCCAAAGGACACTTGGAACGGGGTCGTTTGGCCGAGTACACTTGGTTCGAAGTATCCATAATGGCCGGTTCTACGCAATCAAGGTGCTCAAGAAGGCCCAGATTGTCAAGATGAAACAAGTTGAGCACACCAATGACGAGAGGCGAATGCTCAAGCTCGTAGAGCACCCATTCCTGATTCGGATGTGGGGTACATTCCAGGATTCCAGGAACCTTTTCATGGCGATGGACTACATTGAAGGAGGTGAGCTGTTTTCATTGCTTCGGAAGTCGCAACGGTTCCCGAATCCAGTCGCTAAATTCTACGCGGCCGAGGTAACACTAGCTCTCGAATATCTACATTCTCACAATATCATCTATCGAGATCTCAAACCTGAGAACATTCTACTAGACAAGAATGGTCATATCAAAATCACAGACTTTGGGTTTGCCAAGGAGGTGGTGGATGTAACTTGGACGCTGTGCGGTACCCCAGATTACATTGCCCCTGAAGTGGTAACTACAAAAGCTTATAACAAGTCGGTGGACTGGTGGTCGCTCGGTATCCTAATCTATGAAATGCTCACCGGATATACTCCTTTCTATGACCAGACTCCAATGAAGACATATGAGAACATTTTGGTTGGCAATGTTAGATATCCCTCGTATTTGCACCCTGATGTCACGGACCTGCTGCAGAAGCTTATCACCAAAGACTTAACACGACGATTAGGAAACTTGCAGGGAGGTCCTCAAGATATTAAGAGCCATCCTTGGTTCAGCGAGGTGATCTGGGAAAAGCTATTGTCCAAGGACATTGAGACTCCTTATGAGCCTCCAATTCAATCAGGTGTTGGTGACACTTCTCTGTTTGACCGATACCCAGAGGAGGAGCTTGACTACGGTGTCAGTTGCCAAGATCCATACCATGATCTGTTTTTGGACTTTTAAATAGAGCCATTATCAAATGCTCGTTTTATTGTAGTCATAAATCAGTTTGTGAGCTTTTTGTGTCAATCCAATAATTTCTTTAAAAATGTTTTTTGACATGAAAACTCCACAACAATGACATTACACTATAACCATATATATTTGACATTTCAGGTTGTGAAAGGTGTAATTCTACATTTCAATTCTACAAGTTAATTCTACAAGTTAATTCTTCAAGTTAATTCTTCAAGTTAATTCTTCAAGTTAATTCGACTAGTCAAGGATTGTACGAATTAGTCCCCTGGCTCTATATGCAGCAAGCTACGTCCTTGGTAAATATTACGTGAATGCTAATGTTCATTTTTGTTTGTATTTGTGTCTGTGTTCATAAACTCGTTTCTACAGTACAATTAGTACAATCAATATCCACGTTCACCACTTTCGCAGACATGAATACTTCGTCCCCACTCACTATTGAGAACCTGTTTACCGGTAATTCGCCGGTTGGGAATTGGGTCCAAAATTGAGTAGATAACATTTTTGCACTTATTTGATTCCTCATCTTTGTTATCACCAAGTGCAAGAGCCTTCTCTATGGGCTCATATCCGGTAGTATGGCGACGACCTTTCAGATAACTAGAGTAAAACTCATCTTCTGAATTGGCCACCTGCCACAGATAACTTCCGGTTCGCATAGCCATATAAATAATGCCCGTAGCCCACACATCAACTGCACGAGGGTCAAACTCATCACCACGGAATTCTTCCGGAGCAATGTAAGGCTTGGATCCGCAAATGCCACGAGAAAAATGCACTTCGGATTCCCACGCCATACGGAAACATTCAGAGTTACCAAAATCGCTAATCTTAATAGCTCCAGTGGGAGTCAAAAGAATGTTTTCCGGCTTGAGGTCTAAGTGTGCCACACCCATTGAATGCATATAACACACACCTCTCATGACCTGTTTGAATAAACAATCAGCTTCTTCTAATATCAGGCCATGCTCAGATGCCAAGATCAAAGAATATAGATCACCACCAGCACAATACTCCATAACCTGACAACACACTCCATTGGCGTCTTTCATCAAATCTAGGGTCTGAATGATATTTGCATGATGAAGTGATGAACTAATGCAGAATTCCGACGTCAATCTCTTGTTGAAAGTACTGTCATCTTCGGAACTTCGTCTCTTGAACTCCTTGACAGCGAATAACATATCTCGACGTGACACAGAATCATATTTGTGAGAAACTCGAACAACTCCATAGGCACCTTTGCCAATAACTTCTTGACATTTACCGTACTTCTGCCCGAAAGACTTTTGAACAAGAGACTGGTCTCGGACAACATTGCCCATATCCTTCTCACCGTTTTGGATTTGGGTGACCAATCCGCTCATCAAACTCAATTCATTGTCCTGAGCAATATCAGGCATAGCTGACACAGCATCGTTACGAATCTGCTTTCCGCTGCCACCAACAATATCACGAAGCATTCTCCCGAGCTTTTCTTGACGGCGAGAACTCTTCAAGTGATGCTCATGACCTTTATCGGTTATTACGATTCGCTTGGATGCCAAGTTGGCCAGAGATACAGTACTACCGCTCACACCATGCAGACCGTTGACAGAAGTAGTATCGCTTGAAACAGGACTTATAGATCCCAGAGATTTCTTGGTTCCACCAGCAGTTGTAACATCTTTCAGATTGACCGATGAAGTGATTGGAGTAGTTGATCTAATAGGTCCTACAATAGGGCTAACAAGAGGACTTGCACTCACTGGAGAGCTAGTTGAAGATGGGGATATACCTTTTGCAGATTTCTTAGGGCCAAACATAGTTAACAGTTTTGACACCTTTGAAGGCGCGGCAGCACCAGCATGAGAATCACCGTGCGATCCGAACTGACCGTGGACCGCAACTGGCTGAGCAACCTTTGACATCGTGGCTATTTCCTTCTTCTTTTTCAGATTTATTTTTCAGAGAAGTTCCAAAAGTTCGGTGTCGGTCTTAGCCGCTAAAATAAATAAGACGTGAATTGGTGCTTAGTAAATGATACTAAGCAAAAAAACAACAGGTAAATCGGTAACGGGCACAAGCAAAGCAAACGCCCGCTCCAACAGACTTTGGGCGATTAATAAACGCACCAAAAAAACGAACAAACAAACAACAAACTACACAAACGAACTTCTAGTAAGAAAGGGAAAAAAACATAGGCGGTGCGACCGCCAGCCTTATATGGGACCGCTTATACTGTGCTTGTGTGTGTGGCACCCTAATCGAGACGGCAGTTGCCTTTTGCTAGTAATGTGGGAGGCCCCGTGAGACGTCACGCCAAAATATGCACGCACAATTTGGTGTACTCTTAGTAGTGCCTTAGACTACTCTTAGTACAGCGCACACCGATGAGTGTTTTGGGACCGCAGCAAGGGCAGAGAAAAATAAAAACCCTCATTTTCCCAGCGTACCTGTCAGTATGCCGCAGTAACCTGCAGACTGATGCTGAATCAGGTAGTTTCAGGCACCGGCATGTAACTGTAACGGCGTTTCAAGTGACTGTGACGGAACTTTACGGAGCGATCGTCCCCACAGTAACCATCAAGTAACCAACCGAATGCGAGCAAAATCGCCCAAAAGGCAAAGCAAATATCCGTTCTTGTATTATGTTGGCGAGGATCCGCCGCTGGTGAGGGGATTGAGAAAACGACAGAGGAAGGGGAAGGATCGAGCGAAGGGCTAATCAGGAAATCACGAGCTAAAACTCAAGACAAAAGAGCATAGAAGAAAAAAAATTTAGCGCCAAACGGGAAATAACAATCAGCAATATCACCCCATAATTGAAAAAAATTAATATGAAATATTAGTTTATATTAGTATACTTGTCTGCAGAAAAATAATTCAAACAACTGGACAAGGACCCATCCAATAATCTCTATACAAAATAATATGCGGGAATATACTTCAAATTTACAGGCCGGCAGTAAGTGAGTTCATTTGACTAGTACATTGGACTGGTACTTTGACTGGGTAGGCAGTGCTCGTATGGCTAGGGTGGACTGGCCCTCGGCTGCCGCCTCCCACAGTAACCCATTCCACCATACAAATTGTACACGTATGATGAACTATGTAAGGTACTGAAGCGTACAAAGATGCGAACCAAAAAGGGCGTCCCTGCAGCTTGCTGAAACGTGCAGGTAGGTGCCTGAATCGGCAGCCATTCTTTACACTAACAGCGGGTAATAATATGTTGTGTAAGTAGCTTGTTGACATAGAGACGACGATCACAAGGGCGGCAAGCCGGCATAAGATCGAATCAGATTTGCTGCAGGGGGGATCACCGACAAAACAATCAGCACTATGCCATATATAAAGAAGCTTAGGCTCGACAATGCACTGCTGCGAGGATCGACATCCATTAGGTACATTGATCCCACTGCCCCTGAGCAGATCCCAGTGGTGATGCCTCGAGTCACATAGTCGTCCTCCCTGAATCGTAACCCCCTCTTGCCCATCAGTAGCCCGCCAAATAACACGCCAAAGATTCCTGATAGGATAGTCACTACCGCTACAAGTGACGTCGATCCGTCCAGAGCTTCCACAATGGGCAATGCCAGAGCCAGAGTAGCACTTCTCGCTACAAACGCTAACGATCTTGTGGATGATATCCCTATCGCATAGCACAAAGGCGGATAAATGAAGAACGAGGTTATGGCTGCCAGTAATGAAGTTGATACTAGTGCAATGAAATGCTTTTTGAAATCCGCCCTGTATTGATAAATAGGTACTGCCAACGAAACAATCGACACGTCGAGCATTGTGGACAGAACATCTCCTGCTCCTGGCAGCGCTTGTTGACTATTGAACAAAGACAAATAGTTTCGACCCGTTTTGAACAAATGCATGCGCAACGTTAGACTATCGTGCCTAATCAGTCCGCTAATAAATATTATTAGAATTGTTACTCCGCTGGACACCAGAATTGGATGTGCAACTAGCCTGTACTTCTTGGGTACCAACATTGCAACTCGGAAACATAGAATTAATACTCCAAGATCAAAAGCCATAGTATAGCCTATGGTATAATACACCACTATTCCCACTAAAGTCAAAACTGAATACACCGCCCAATCGAAATTGGCTGTGATATGACTTGCAATTACCAATGACTTGGCCGGGGGTGGAGGTTGTTGCTGGGCGGATTCTTCTGAATTTACTGATGCAGCAGAGCTATTATTCAAACTCTCGGGTATCGTCATGCTGAATCGACTCATTGGTGCAACTGGCTCTGGAATTTGCATTGTCTTTGAATTGTTGTTTACCCGCTGAGCACTTGTAAATGCAGCGCTTGAATCATGTGCCTGTGGATTCATTTCAATAGTGTGGCTATTATTGCTCACTATTGACATATTATCTTCATGATGTGCCCGCCTAGTAGTCTTAGTTAACTTTTGCATTCCCCACACAAAGTAACCGTAAACAGCCATCATGACGAGGAAACCAATAAGGAAGACTGCTCCAATTTTAAATGCTTCTGCTATTGTGACCTTCTGAGCAAGAGGCAGCAGCACGAATGGAGGAGCAAAGCAAACATTCATCCATCTCAATGCAAAACCAGCAGGAATATTAATAATACCCAAGGCAACGGATGTCTTTCGAGTACCGATTATCTTCTCACACAACATTAAGCATACCAATAATATCATCATACAAATTACCGAGGCTGGGATCAACACTGGAGTCAAGCTGATAGCTGCATTGATCCCATAGATTCCACACAACATTATCAAGATCCCAATAGCTGGCAGCAAGTACACTTGCAACACGTACGGTGCACATTGCTTCAGACCAAGACCGAGGCCATGGATCCAGTCTGACCTCATCTTTTGAACTCCTAAACTGGATCCACTTGATGGTTTATAGTAACTATATAGTTAACTATGATCGTTTAAGCCGAAGGCCGACGACCGGGAACGCGGCTGATATCCTTTTCAACCTGGAGATGAGCTCGCTTTACCCGAGTACGGCCGACGTAGAACGAATGTGAAAGTACTGTCGCAGAATAAATATCACATGAGTAACATCATCTCTACCAGTTTTGCAATTCAATAGATATTCAGACCTCTCTTTTTGGCTCTCATTTAGGTTTAGCATGTCAAATCACAAGTAATTATGGATTTGCTTCAGATCACTATGATCTGATCTTCCCCTCCCACATAGTCATCCTGAAAGACCTAACGCTTGAATTCCTTATCTCAATGATTTCTCTATTATCTTGTTCCCGACAGTTAAGCAGCGGTAATCTCCACTTCAGATCGCTTCACCTATCAAGCGGGATACAGTTTCCGACGCTTTAGACAAGTACGTTGCAGTGCAGCGACACTGAATGTTCCGCATGGTGCGGGAAGCCAGTGCCGAGTATATAATCCCATTGACGGGATATACCATACTTCCAGAACATAGCTTATTGCTTGTGAATAGATTAATTATGACAGTATCAGAATCTAGACATCAGATCAGTGACAAGCCACCTGTTGCAGCATATTTGCCCGATACATCAAAGCCTTCACCACTTTATGTGGATCGAAATCTTTATGGCAAAGCTATTCCTGACGCAAAACGTGAGCTAGTGGAAAAGTTTGTTATCGATATTAGAACAGCTAAATCATGGAAAGTCCCAAAGGGATATATCTGCCGTATCACAACACCGGAGGGCCCTCAAGTTGGTGATCTCAATCTATGGAATGCCAACAACCCGCGAGAAAGATTTTGGGCTAGTCGAACGCGGCAACTCCACCAGTCGCATGTTTCTACATTTGATCGACTATGGTCATGCTTGCCATATCTGCGACCAATGTGTACCATCATCGGTGATTCACTGGCAGACTATGGCACTGATAAATGGGGAGGACGGGTTCATGATCTACTCGGCACACGATGTGATCCATATGTGGATGCGCTGCTTTCAGGGGAACAAGTGGATTTCCATTGCCATTCCAACCTGACCAGAGCAGCCGTTCAAAGCGGTCTAACTGAAATGGACGTGCATGATGTATTAAATGTGTTCCAAGTAACGGGACTAAATGAAAGTGGACAATATTTCATGGAAACGTGTCCATCCACTCAGGATGATTACTTTGAGTTCTTCGCCGAGATAGATCTACTGTGTGCATTATCTGCATGTCCTGGTGGAGACTTATCCCGATGGGGATGGGGAAACTCTTACGATGATATTATTTCTTGTTGCCGCCCTCTTGGAGTTGAAGTTTACCGTATAACTGACGATAAAGTTCTTGATGGATGGTCTAGTCCAGAGGTCGCTCCATATAAAGGCAACCATGGATTGAAGTATAGCAGCTAGTAATATTCTTTAAAAAATGAAACTCTATATAAGCTAATTATACTTACATGATGCTATGCCATGTTGTGCCATGTCATGGCAACCGCTCGCTTTAATATAGCCGGATCCAAGATAGATCGTGACAGCCTGTTAGACACACTCTGTACGGCAGGGACAGCGACGGGATACAGACCCCCCTTGCCGGACATAGCAACCAGATCCAGTTATGTATATGTACGTATGTGAACTTTTATTACATGTAAGAAATGAGTTTAGATTTATAGGGGCATGCTTCGCTTATACCTCAAAAGCTAAATATGGATTAGTGTACGTACAATGCACTGAAACTTGGCAGTCATAGCAAGCAGCCCGTACGGGGCCAGAAAAAAGAAACTGGGAAAAAGTAAACATGCTTGCAGACGGTGATCATGCATAAATACATTGGCGTGCTGATAGCCGAGACATTGCAGGGGTCGCATTTATAGAATACGGTTGCTCCGAAAGATCCAAGAAAAAGCAACTCCAGCCTCGCATTTGATACCAGAGATGTCGGAGAAGGGTTCGTCCACCACATGAATAATAGACCAAAAAACTCAATCTAATCGTAAGTTGCAAGAAATGCGGAAATGCAATAGATGATCTGGTCTAGAACCTTCTGAGATTTATAGCATCAGCGGATAGTTGCCGCCGCTAGTACCGTGAGAGTTTTAGCGCCGTTCCCCCAAAGCGTCCAGCAAGTGACCTCATCACGTGATAAATGGGCCAGCCAGGATTTTCAGGGCTAGGTCCTAACCCAGCATTAAGCATAACTCCTATATATGGTTAGGGTATAGTACCAGCAGATCGAGCTAATCACTGATTCGTAATGTATGGATCGTTGACCAACGATTCAGTCAAAACTAAGTACCAATAAAGTCTTTAAAAGAGACTTGGTCTTTATATCGTACGGGTTGTACGTTGAGCAACCGGCTAAACTACTGGCAGAAACCCTTACCTTTAAAGTACATTGTTCCCCTGTTGGTCACACTGGCCCCTGCGAGCCGACGCGCCAACACTACCTCACACGCATGTCTAATTTCTTTTTCCCAATAAGCCAGATGACACAGAGCACTGCCCTTGCCCGTACCCTTGTTGCGTTCAGTGTGTATGCGTATGGCCACTTAGTTGTCGCACATTGCTGCAACAAGCCGGGCTAGAATTTGTGGCACACCAGCCGGTTTGGGATACCCGTCTGACCAGCAGAGAGCCTGGGGAAATCGTATAACTGTAGCCCCCAATGCCCATTGTTCGCGGAGAATCTAGCACAAACTGAGCTTGGCTGCTCTCAACTTGGCTCGTACAATGCAACTAGGATGCCTATCCTGCTTGTTAACGTTGCCGCCGTGCTTTATACATATTTTTAGAACTCGAGGTTCAGTGTTCAATAGTTACCATTTAGCAGGTTGCTGGCGTGCGTGTAGTTATTATTATACTGTATCTCATAACAATGCATCTGGCGGCGAATAACAAGCCAGATGTCACCAATTACCTTCCTATTACTGCACCGAACAATCTTCACTTGCATAGCAACTGTGACCCCCATTGCTTTTTCGGCCAATAGCCCGGTAGTTGCACATTGCTTTTTCCGACGAACCCCCGCCTCGCAACAGTGCTTTTTCCTGTTCAATGCCAAGCTTTACACTGTACATAGTTTCTTTTCAAGTTGCTTTTTCTAACCCTCGTGAATTTCTCTTCAAACACTAACTTGTTCCCCTCCTTGCGTTCGTCCATCTTGACGTCTTGACCAACGAACTCTGTCTGTTACGATTTAGAGTGTGACTGTAACGTTTTTCTGTTCACAGCTTATTGCGGACCCTTGTACGAGTAACCACCTGTCACTTTTAAGCACCTCTCCTGTGTGATCGTGTGTCAGTTTTGAGCTGGCTGGTCACTTTCAACACACTAAAGCTTGAATCTGTTGCAATAAGGTAGTTCATTGAATGGTTTCGATTCCTATTGCAAATATTACGTTGCTTGAAAACCTGCCCGTTATCAACTCGAACCTCCTCTTGGCTAGAGGATAATGGAGTCTTACCACGGCTATGTACGAACAACGCTGGATGCTATCTTGCTATTTGAAGCATGCCGGATAGGCGTGCTTCCCCGGGTTCAGCGGCGGCTGTCTGAGAAAGAAAGAAAAGCTATCCAGCCTGGATCCGTGTTTGTTTGGGATGAACGAGAAGCCGGTATGCGACGATGGACTGATGGAAAGTCCTGGAGTGCATCCCGGGTATCTGGATCATTTTTAACCTATCGAGAGATGGAAGGCAAGAGAGTTGAGCTTATTATTGATTCGTTTGGAAGCGGTGCAAATGGCACTAATGGAAATGGTAATGCAAACACAAATGGAAGCAATTCCGACAACGACGATAATAACAGTCCTCCTCCTTCCGAGTCGCAATCTGGTATGCGAAATGAAGAAGATGGTGGTGATGAAAATGACCCGTCCAATATACAGTGGACCCCCCAAGATGGTTACAGATATAAACCTGATGGTCTTATGAAGCAGTCATTCTCCATAACTACCTCGAACAACCTCAAGCTGCATTTGATCTCATACTTTTCGAGGTCTCAACTCAAGAATGGCGATATGTTGCCCGTGCCTTCTCGAGATCCCAATCTACGTAATATTGTGATTCCAAAGGGATTATATCCGGATCATACTTCTCCTATGGACCATCCACATCCTACCACTATTGTGCAGATTTACTCTGCCGATCAGCGACAGATGCCAGCTGGTGTCTATCCTGCACCTATGGCTTCTCCGGTCCAGCCATATGGCATACCTCCCCAGCAGCAACCACAATATGGCACACCACCCCCAGTACAAGGATACTTACCTCCTGGATATCCCCAGCCTGGTCAGCCCATGCAGGCACCAATGCCACCTAATGGTACAATGGGACCACCTCCTCATATGGTTGCACCTCTTGGATATACCGGAGTACTTCCATCTCAACAAGGTGTTCCTCCTGGATATGGCCCGGGATATTATTATGATCAAGGTCAACCAGGTATGCAGCCTTTGATGCAGCAACAGATACCTCAGCAACTTGTACAATCCGTCGGACCACCACATGGCCAACCGATAACTCTACCTCCTCCCATGGCTGCTGGACAACCAGCACACCCTCCCCCTCTCATGACACCAGGACCGCCCATACAGACTCCTATGCAACAACAACCTCCATTATTACAGCACCAGCAACATGATCCAAGTCCAAGGATGGGAAATGCCCAGGCTCCCACTCCTCAGTCCAACGGATCTCCTGCGGTTGCTCTGGCTCCAATCCAACAGATGTCACCATCACAGCAATTGCAGGCTATCAGCAGACCTCACTCAGTAACTCAACAACCAGGTTCCACACCGCAGCAATCACAACACCAGCAACATCATCAGCAACAGCAGACCCCCCCGACTGGCGTTTTTGGAGCTGGCCAGTACTCTGGACAGATGCCAACTCCACCACCTGGCCCGTCTTTCAATTCGCCCATGGTCCAGCAAGTATCTCCTCCGGTGCAGGTTAAACCAGAGTCTCAATCTCAGTCTCCAGCATCGGGTATTTTACCTCCACCTGACCTTGGTCGTAAGAGCCTGCCGGACCCTACAAAGCCTGCTGAAAAGCCCGTTTGGAGTGAGGATGCTCGTGCCATCAACGTATTGGATAGAAGCTTTAATATCTAAGTTATTTATTGCTATCGCTTTGTTTCCAAGATTTCTTAATCGAGGAATATAAGTGTTTAGTTAATCAAATTACATCACTCATGCTGAGCAAAATAATACTAGAATATAGAATAAAACCACAGTTCTGAGAAGTAATACACAAAAATTACAGTTAATAATAATAATTAAAAAGGATGCAATTACATAACAATACAGTCACCTTTCTCCTCTTTGGCAACAGGGACACCCATTGCATCAAAGGTGAGAGCCACAGGCTGTTGGATGGAAGGAACAGCTCTTGGAGCTTCTTTTAATAATGAACTGCCTGATGTGCTGGCAGTAGACACTGACGATAGGGACGATAAAGTCCCTATAGTAGATGTGGTGACAGTAGATGAAACAGTGGATGTACGAGTCACGTCGCTTTTCCGAGGCGTCAGTGTTGGAGAGGTCGGACCTGTTGATGGTGACGCTGAGCCACTTGGCTGTAGGGACACACCTGAAAGTCTCTTGAGAGATGGGGGCGTTTGAGAGTTTGCCTTTGTGGGGGAACCCACCCATGAGTTTCTATTACTAGAATTTGGAGATCTATTAGGGATAGCCACCGGAGTAACAATCGGAGAACTAGATCCATCTTTTCGTTCAGGACTCGATGGAAGGGCTGGGAAAGAACCAGATGGTCTTATTCTTCGAATCATTTCAGTATCCTGTGGTGTTCCCTGCGATGAGAATGATCTCATCTGTCTCAATTTTGGACGATTCAGTTCTCCGCCGGTTGGTGCAGGCGACATTGGGGTTCTATTTGGAGACCCCCATTCTCTAGGACTTTGTGGAGCTGACCTTTGTGGAGTCCATTCCCTTGGACTTTGTGGAGCAGACTTTTGTGGAGTCCATTCTCTTGGATTCGGTGGTGTGCTGGACTCTTGTGGATTTGCATTGAAGGACTTTTGCGTTGTCGGTTCTCTAACTTGATTTTCATCAGCCGAGAACGAATACTCAGATATGGGGCCAAGGCTCATTTGAGACATCCTCTTTGTCAATAGCTGTTCGCTTGACTTTCGGACCTTTAGAGGACTGACATTGAAGAAGTCCTGCTTTTTAACTTCCAAGTCAGGGGAAGACTGGGGAATACCAAGGTCAGCAACATCATTCCCAAGTTGGGCATTCGGGTCAGGAATACGCCGGTCTAATTTGAGGGGCGAAGGGGATCTGGCAAGAGATCTCGAATCTCCGAATGAGTAAGGTTGGTCAGAATATCCATCATATCGAGACGGAGATGATGCCATTGGCTGTCTGATGGGCGAGGACAAAGGGGATCTAACAGGAGATGACACTTTCCTGGCATTGACTCGCGCTCCAAGTGCAGCTACCTCTGGGGAGCTCTCCACAACTACCGACCCAGAATAGCGATGTCCACGTTTCACAGGAGAAACGCTTCTATCTCGAGAAACACTGCTTCCCATGGAGAACCTGCTATCCAAGGTTGGTGTAATAGAGCCCGATAAATCGGTAGAGTCTGCATCACCAGGTAAAGAATATCGTTTTGATCTCTGGGGACTTGTGTTTCGACTGCTAGGGGGCGATGCATAGGTCCTTTCAAAAGAAGAGTCTGAAGTAGGATTTCGCAGCGACGGGATAGCATCCAGCTTTCTTGACGGTCTGATGTTTCCACGGCCCTTGACTGTGAGTGAACGTTCATGGTCTTTCCGTGTAAGCCTTCGCTGCATCATAACTTCAATTTGTTCTTTTTTCAGAGATAGATCGCCAAGCTCCTTCAGTCGAGCTTTCGCGTCATCGCAGCCATGGTCGGCCGACAAAGTATACCAGTCAACAGCGGATGGAATATCGGATGCTACATAGATACCCACCTCGTGGAAATAGCCCAGAGCAAATTCAGCAGTACTATTCTTTTGACTAGAGCCAATCTCAGCAAACTTGTATGCCCATTCTTCATTAGCATCAAAAAGTCCCTCGGATCCACAAACCATCCATTTTGATATTTCAACTTCAGGGACCCCCAGAAGTGAAGTCTGCTGTTTGTTGTCTCTGAATGTAGTGTACAAGTCATGACGGCTTGCCAGATGAAAGTATCTCAAAGCTACAGCAGCATCGTATCCTTTCTCCCCTCCCTGCCACGCTTTACCCATCCGTAGTAAAGCTGGACCAAAACCAAGCCATGCAGATCGTTCGAGAGCCAGAAGCCCAGCTTCTTTGTCAACCTGGAAGCCAGGATGTGAACTGGGCATGAGATCGAGCTCGCCTAAATGTACGAGGCCAAAAATATATGCAGCCTGGGCACAGTCGGGGTCAGCAGTAAGCGTTGACCTCTCCAGAAGTTCAAACCCCTTGGTATAGTCGATCTGCTTACCAAGCTGGCCGCGCAAGTGAGCAATTGCCATCCTATAGGAGGAAGCAGCATCACCTCTTTTCAGGCCATGTTCAAAATATGCCAATGCGGATTTTACGTTGCCGTCGCTCTCATAAGTCGCGCCAATTCTATACAATGCTCGCGAATGGCCTAGTTTAGCAGACTTGATGAACCAATCCATTGCAGCACTAGTGTTGATAGTATTGCCAAATAGACCAAACAAATGCCAGATGCCAATTATGTAACAAGCAGCTCCACTGAACTTGGATGTCTCATTGCTGGCAATCAACTTCACGACATCCTGAGCTGTGTGTAGAAGTTCCTCGTCGAGCCCAGGCTGGCTCTCGGCATAATCAAGTGCTTCACGAGCCCATCGAAATAGCGTGTTGATATCATCAATGGACTGTGAAGTTCGCTTGTGGACTGCTTTGTCCAAGTGCCGCGTATATTCTGACTTTAACTTCGAAGTTTTGTCTTGAGGACTCAATGGCAATCCGACAAACGGATTATCCACCATAGGAAACACATGGTCGGGGTATTGGAATTCCCCTTCATGGACAAGCGCTTCCCAATGTAGGGCCTCTGGACTCATGGCAGACAGTGTCAAGTAGCCAACAGCAAACCTAAGCTATCACGTCAAAATGGTGGTCACAGTTAAAGGCGTTGATTTTTTGGCTAATGTTTACTTTGAATATGCATGCACGCCCACAGTAACGCGCACTGCACCCGAAGTTGCCAAATCGCGCGCGATCCACATAATTACCAGTAAATTCCATCGCTTCCTATATCACAGTGCATGGATATAGTGGGGACTAATTAGGACTAGTGGTCATCAACAGCCGTTAAATTTTATCAACTTTTTGCCGCTAACTAGATTAGGACTGAAACTTGACAGTTTACTTTTTTTGCATGGCCTTCTTCGATCGTTGCATTAGCGGGGGTGGAGCTGTGTGGTTCTTTCTACACATACAGCTGGCATATATGCATGTCACTGCCATAATAACATACTAATATTTGTAGCCTATCCTGGTGTTTGGTTTACATTGCCCCCCCTAACGACGTCAATCCCCCCGTATGGAGGTGCTTGCTTGCTCAATTAGGCGTTAAACATTGCGCAGGCTATGAATACCGTTTTAACGGTTGGATCTGTGGACAAGGCACAAACCATAGCCATATCTAATTGTTGCCTGTGCCACACTTGATGACGGATGGCGATGATCGCTCGAGAATCCTTGCGCCGATGCGCTCGCATATATCGCATATTTCAACACATACCCATCGCTGTCAGAGAAGTACCAAGAGACGAGTGCGCACGGCTGTGACAGACGTCAAAAACCCGACAAAACCCGACATCCACCAGACTGGATCAAGTCGAGCAGCAAAACTCGGATCAGAATTAGCGGTGGGTTGGCAGAAGCACATGTCCAGCAGCACCTTAATCTCATCAAAACGAGTCCTCGACGATGCTCAGTATATCAGCTCGGTAGCTGCACATGTGAAGGTGTCAGAGACTGGCTGTAAGAAAGCTGCTCGACAAATCCATGCTTCTATGAAATTGCGAAATTATGGTTTGAGCACCTGGTCGTCGCATCCATTGAACCCTGACTACAAAAATGAACAGACGGTCAATTGGATTTTCACTGTGGATCTTCTGAATTTCAGCTTCTGGTCTGATGTGGATCCTGGAGACAGTGGGTTAACAAATTCAGGTCGATATGCCGTGGAATATAATGGATCTAAATACACTGGGTATTGGAGTCTGGTAGCATCTATAAATAGAGCACTTGAAAATGGCATCCCAATAACTAATCCCCGGTTCTGGATATCCAACGAGTTCAGTTTGGAGTTATTGAATGAGGTTTTCAGGAGTGTCACACAGGAACCAGTCCCACTTCTGGCGGATCGGTACAGAGTGCTCAAAGAAGCAGGTAAAGTTCTAAAGGCCGCAAATAAAAGCTTTTCAGACATGATTTTAGAATGTAAAGGATCAGCTGTGCAATTGGTCGACCAGGTGCGATCAAAGTTCTCATCATTTGATGATTTTGCTGATTTCAACGGGAGGAAGGTATATTTTCTCAAACGAGCACAGATCCTAGTAGCAGATTTGTGGGCATGCTTTGAAAATAAATCATACGGAAAATTTCATGATATTGATCAACTGACTATGTTTGCAGACTACAGGGTTCCTCAGATCTTGCATAATCTCGGATGTCTTGAATATTCACATCAACTTACGACCCAGTTGAGGGATCTTGAGTTGCTCCACCACGGAGATCAAATTGAAATAGAACTGCGAGGTTGCAGTATATATGCGGTTGAGCTTATACGACAGGCCATAGTTTCAGAGGGTGGTTTAGTGAATTCTGTTCTAATTGATTTCTACTTGTGGGATGCTGCCAAAGAGACTCAGAAAGAGCTAGGTAATAATGCTACCAAAGAGGTCATCCCATGCCACAGAATAAGAAGCATATATTACTAACTTGTTTATGTTAAGAGATTGTAATAATAATGATAATAATGATGATAATAATGATGATAATAATGACGATGATAATGATAACAACAATACCTGTAACTCTTAAATCGGCGGTGTACAGTTTGATTACGTCTACGAATTATTGATCGTCAATCAAAACTTGTCATGTTGTGACATGTCACATTGTCTCGAAGTCACCATGCTTCAGTTCATACACACAATAAATAAATAAAAAATCAGTTTTGTTCCTCTTTTTTCAATGCCAACTGCTGTGGTTTAGCAACATGAACCATTTTCTACGTCAGTAATTCCAAACTTGCAGTACCAATACCAATCCAATACCAATCCAATACTCACATCAATGAACATCTGATGCACTCGCGCTTGAGGTTCTCCTAGGCCTATCGAAAACTGTTCCAACAGCGGCGGATGCCCCACATAAGAAACATAGCTATCCCTCTGCACATTTGCTTGCCACTCTCTACGTCAGACTCATATCTTTTATATACCAAACTCACTGTTTAGTTGTGTCGGCAGTTCCTACCCCCAGAACTCTACTCTGGAGCTTTTCAAAATCTTGCTGCTCTCGAAGTCGATCTGCCTGTGTTAGTTCACATATTCACATTGATATTTGCAATATTGTCATACCATTTTCAACTATATCTCAGATTCTCCAACTGCTATTATTGATAAAGGTCAGGAAGACAGCCTCACACAGGTTCAGGTTCTTCACACTATGAGCGAACCAGCAGAACCACGAGGCCGCTCAGAGACGCCAATGCCTTCAGTGGGTCATCTTGTGGTGTATCAGTTCCTCACTGATCAGGTCTTGGAAGATTGGGAATCATCTGGGCAGGATGCTTTGTAAGTTGAATTTACGGTGGAATTGTGTTTTTTGATGTCCTCTGAGCGATATCGAGCCTCCCAAGCTATGAAATTTAGACTAATGACAGTGTCAAAGAGGGACAACAGACCGAGGATAGGAAAGTCCTTGTGACGCTGTTTCATGAGGTGTTACTTTCAGTGAGTAGCATGAGGATGGACAGTGACAGGGCTTCACAGGTGTTGAAGCAGCTGCTAGCTGTTGATGCACCGAATTTACAGCAGCTATTTGTATTTACCTTCTCTCTAGTAGCAGAGTCCAATATGGCTACATTGGGGGTTCTAGGAGAACTAATCCGACAACTTGAGATTGACCAATCGTTACTATTACTCCATCTTGATACTGGAGTTTTGGCCGAGTTAAACATTGCCCATCCAATGTTTAGTAAACGGGTGGTGAGGGCTAATACTAATCTTCTCTACAAACAAAAAAGATTCAATTTACTTCGCGAAGAGTCTGAAGGATATTCGAAACTTCATCTCGAAGTATTTTCAATGGCATATCTAAATTGGTCACCGGTCGAAGATCGAGTGTCTCAATTGTCTCGAACTATTCAATCCATAATTGGTTACTTTGATCTTGATCCTGTGAGATCCCTTGATATTGTCTTGACCATTGCCGTGACATCAGTGGGAGAATGTTGTCAGTTTTTTATTGAGCTACTGAAAAAATCTCCCTGGTGGCCAGCTCAACCTGCAACATGCGAATCCATCTCTGATATTGGCACAGGAGGAAACCGTATTGCTGCCCAATTGCTTGGTTTCAGGTTGCAGCATTTACAATCTCTGCAGTCATCGTCTGATCAATCTGATACCCTTAATAATTTGCTCATGTTTAGCGCTCTGCTAATAAAGGAAAGATTTGTTTGCTTTGGGGATATCTATGCCTTTCTTAGTCCCTCTGATGACGATTTCGAAAAGCATGAGGCTACTTGGAAGGAGGATATGAATGAACAGATTTACAGAGCAAAATTTACTGCATTGGCATTTGCAGGGGCAATCGGGGATGAGACTGAGAACGATAATAACAATAGCAATAACAATACTGCAGGGTCGACAGATAATTCAAAGCCTGATGAAGCACCAACCGAGTCTGAAGACCCACCAAAGATCCTCTTGCCAAAAATGATCTTTATTAAATGCCTATTGGCAGTCGGCTCAATGAACCCGGCCTTGTACTTACTAGGGAGGTTCCCATTTGCTGCACAGGCAGATCCAGAGATATCACTGCTTATCAATCGAATTGTTGAGCATTCTATTCAACCCTTGTATGCATCGGTCAATGCCTTTCCAGAAACATCATCGGAATCCATAGGAATTAAACCGCTCCCCTGCTCAGCGGTGAAAGACACTTCGCTTGCTGTACCCGAAGCTGATCCACCAAGTTTAACTACTGATCCTTTAAATGAAGGCCCTGGGAACAAATTCTTTTACGACGATTGGACTTCAGAGATTGTCCAAATTGACAGTGCTGATGGTCTTTTAGAGCTGTCTAAAACTCTGCTCAAATTTTCTGGTCCATTGCTTGGAAGGTCGGTTTCTCTGCTGGTGAAGATATGTAGAATTGCTACGTTTCATTTCAGAAAGGACAGAGAGAATGAGCCATTCTGGGCTGAATATTTCCGTATATTCATTCTTCCAGCTATCTCATTGGTGGAAGTGAATCCTGGTGTTATATTTGAGCTTTTCACCTTAATGAGAATATTTTCTTTCGAAGCAAGGTTTGAATTATACTCAGAGTGGCTTGGTGGATCCGAGACCAAGTCATCTCCTCACATAAAACTCGCGATAGGAAAGGCAGAGAAGTACACCAAAGATGCATTGAAACGTCTTTCGAAAAAGACAAACAAAGCTAGTATGAGAAAACTTGCTAAAATATCATACTCCAATCCTCTAGCGTGCTTCATCGTGTTAGTTAGTCAAGTGGAGAGTTATGATAATTTGGCCGAATATGTGGTAGAGTCATCCAGGTATTTTTCTGAGATTGGTTGGGACGTTTTACCGTTTGTTATTATGATGCAACTTTCGTCAGGCCGTAGCACTCAACAGGGTGATGGCATTCATGATAGCAAATGGCTGCAATCTTTGTCCAACTTCACTGGAATGCTCTGCAAGAGGTATGCATTAATGGATTGCCGGCCCATTCTACAGTACATTCTGAAACAGCTCCATTATAACAGCAGTTCGTATATCAGTGTATTCAGAGAGATTTTGTCTCAGATGGGTGGGATTTGTCAGATGAATGCAATCAATCGGTCTCAAATTGAATGTTTAGGCGGAGGCTTAATCCTTAGATCATCTGTCTATACAATGCCAGACGATTCTAAGACTGTATCGGCCCGTTCAGCAAAAAGACTTGTGGATGCATTGACTGAATTGAATATATTGGACGAATTATTTATTGGATTTGCTCAAATCCATACCTCATTTGTCTACAAGAATGCTGTTCCTTCGGAAGATACCGAGCCAGCCCATCCTAAAGTTGTGGCTCACCGATTCGATGATCTCACCAAGGTATTGTTACAATATATTGATCTTTTAAGAGATTTTCTAGATCATGAAGAGTTGAAATCTAAGTTCCCACCAGTGAGCGAATTATGCATAGATTATGGAATAGGGCCCGAATGGGCCTTTGGAGTATGGCGAGATGTTCTTGGTGACGAGATTAGAAAGTTTGATAACGGCGATGAGGATACTACTCGCGAGTATCATCCTATATTAGAGTCTCTTGTGTCATCAATAGGTCCTGCATTTCCAGAACAGGTATGGGATAATCTTAGCAAGGGGCTTTATGTGACATTTTGGCAACTTTCGCTATATGACATTCATTATTCTGATGAACCGTATTCTGCAGAAAAGGCTCGTCTATCAGGCCGAATAAATAACACCAAGTTACTTAGACCTGGAGAAAAGCAAGAGCTTTTGACCTCGTCAACTCGGCTTATTGCAGAAACGAAGAAGCATGAACTTCATCGTAATATGGCACTGAAAAGGTTGAGACGGGAGAAAGATTCTTGGTTCAAACCTCACAGCGAGATTCTCGAAGTTACCACATCGACTATGCCTGGAAATGATACTCGTAAGCGTCAAGTGCAAGAGCTGCTTGCTCGATGTATATTACCGCGGGCGGTTCATTCACCTGTCAATGCTCTATTCTGTTCGGATTTCATCAATATCCTCCATTCTATGGGGCCTAGTAACTTTTCGTTATTGGCTCTTCTGGATAGTTTATTTGCCGGCGGCCTTCTGTTTAGTACATTGTTGACATGTACTTCATATGAGGCAGAGAATTTCGGAATTTTCCTTGGTGAAGTGTTGGGAAATCTCAGTAGATGGCACAAGGACGCAGAGTTGTACAGAAAGGAAGCCTTAGGCGAACGGATTTTAGAAGACGGTACAGTGTTGTATTTGCCTTCGATGAGACTGATATTTTCAGACGATACCATCACTGAAGCCATGCTCCTGGGTCATGATTCATTTCGAAAGGCACTTGATAAGTGGCATTTGTACTTGACAACTGAGATTATATCATGCTTAGATGCAAGTGATTACATGCGTCGAAATAACACAATCACCTTCCTGCAGAATATGATTGGAAGTTTTCCACAGATAAAAACCTATGGGCTCTCACTGATGGAAGCACTACTCAAAGTTACTGCAACAGAAGAGCGAGATGATGTCAAATTGGCAGCAACTGCCTTGCTAGGAAATCTCAAGCATCGAGTGAACGAGTGGATAGAGCTATACGAGTTCCGTCCTATGACAGAAGAGGAGAAGAAGGATCTGATAGAAGAGACGAGAGTTAAAAGTCTGCGAATCAGTTCCGTCATTGGTGATTCTTCTAGACATAGCTCTGCTCCCGCACAAACGCCCTCTTCACCAAGAGATAGCTCTAAAGGAGATGCGGATAAGTCTACTAAGCCCAGTACTTTTCAAGTTCCAGAAGGTCCTAGAGCTGCAGCGACTTCTGGAAGAGGAGCGCGTATCGCACCCACTAGCAGCGTACGAAGAGTAGATAGGCGGAATGATGAGTTGCATGGAAGACCTACGCAGCCAAGTAGTATGGATTCTAAGCGCCCCCTTAGAGGTAGTGGTGGTGAAGACTCTGATAGATGGAAGTCAAGAGTACAAGAGGCTGCGCGACAGGACGATCGTCGTAGACCTAGGGATACTACGGATGCTGGAAATTCAGGCTCTGTAAATTCCATTCCCCTTGGACCTCGTGAAGATGAGAGACGTGGTCCATCCAGGGCAGATAGAGATTCAGGACCTGGGCGTCGACAAAATGGTGGACCTAGTGGTCGTCGTGAACCTGGTAGGGACATGAACAGTGACAGAGGAACTAAACGTTCGAGAGAGCCAGATTCCGATAGAGGTGGCCGTCGAGATAACTGGCCTGACAGTGATAATTCTAGGCAAGCAGATCGAGGGGGCAGAGGTCGAGATGGTGGTAGAGATATACGACGAGAAGCTCGACTGGAGAGGACAGATTCAAGATCAGATCGACCAAGTCGACAAGATTCACAAGCGCAGCAGAGTCGCCCAGTATCTCGGCAAGATAACCGCCAGGATAGTCGTCAAGACCCTCGATCAGAGGGTCGACAAGTTCAAGATGGACGGCCCAATGGCCGAGGAAATCCAAGGAGGGATGATGCAAAATCTGAGCGTCAAGACAGAAATGATCGAGCAGACAAACCCGCCCGAGCAGACCCCAGGAACGACCGTGGCTCTCGACAGACTCAGAGTTCTAAAGAAATAGAGTCTAACCGAGGATCGGATAGGCGTGATCGAGAAAACAGGGAGCAGCGTAATAGCAGCTCTCGACAAAATTCCGATGCTAATTTGATTCCCTTGGGAAGACAGCGAGATCTTGGCAGTTCTAAGCAACGGGAAGAATCGCATGGTAGAGACAGGAGACGTCCTAGTCGACAGGATAAAGGCAAATCGCCTCCTCCATCATCAGGATCTAACCTTCCACCTCTCCCCCCGCCTGATACGCCTCCTCCTCCATCTAGTGGTGGAGGTGGGTCTTGGTCTAGAGGAAATCGTAATAAGCCCAATGACCGAGATCGAAGAAGAAATAATCAGGGAACCAAGAGATCAGCAGAGGACAATGGTAGGCAAAAGGATGAGAAGCGTCAAAAGCATGAAACATGATGTAAAATAGTATAATATAATTTGCAACTATGAACGAAGAATTCTACAGTCATCTACAATTTGAACAAGAATGATGAGAATCATCTACTATTTTGAGAATATGTCTATGGCTCAACTAGTACCACCCGACTCGGACATATACCGTTCAGTACTAATACAAAATAATTAAATTGATGAAATGATAAATTCATAAATTCATAATCACCACCAACTTATAATTGATCTTTTTTAACCATTCTATTAATAACAACTGGTAAATTTGTACCCTATTGGGTTGCCGGTGGTTCCTGTGCCGATTACTTAATTTGAGCTTCCTGCTTATCCGAAGCGTCCTGCGCCTACCCACGCCAGCTGCGGACCGGAGACGTAGGTAAGCGTATCTGTGGCCAAAGGAGAGCCCGAGACGAGCCACCAGTATATTGGGTGCCGCATTATCCATTCTTCCTTCATATTAAAAAACGCCATTCTTCACTTTAATCTTTTTGGCTTTTTATTAAATCTCACAAGGTTTACACTGATCCCCGTTCTCCATAGGCTTGGCTTGATCGTCGCTCATCTCTCTCGACTCGACCCACAGCCCCACCCCTCGATCTCTATCTCGCATCAACTCCACTAAGCACTTACACTCGGTGTATTTGTCCATTGGAAAACAACTGGGTATTAACCAAAGGAGTAACGTTGTTGACGAGACGGTATTTGACGGTTATTGGTATATCGAGTTGCAGGCTCTTCATAGCAGCCCTCGGAATTCTTTAATAGGTCTGAAAGTACTCTTAGCGATCGGTAGTCATCGAAAATGCCTTTGACATCTGGCATTGCTAGCTCAGGTGGACCTAGCACAGTAGCCTCTACGGCCACTGTATTGGCTTCAGACATCCGGGATCTGACTAGTTCAAATGTAAAACCAACAATCTTGTCTGGTCCTATTAATATAGTCGGTTCGGGGTCTACAATGAGCACACGCCAACTGCGCAAAAGTACCGCTTATACTCGGCCTTATCAGACGAGCCGGCTTGGAATGAGTGATACTTTCAGCGAAGAGGAGGAGGAACCAGAATCAGATAGAGACATGGGTATTCTGCATCGAGATATAACTCCTCAATTTGATGTGGATGGATCCACGGTGGAAGATCGTATTGTCAAAAGTGGATGGTTATACAAACGAGGAAAACGACTCAACTGGTCTCGAAGGTGGTTCGTTCTTCGTGAGCTGCAGCTCACATATTATAAAGACGAAAGAGAGTATAAGGTCGAAGAAATCATTCCGACGGCAGATATTATGAGTGCTTCAATGGTTTCGGACCAGCACAAGGCTAGCCATTTTGCATTATTCACTTCTAACCAGAACTTACACCTTCGAGCCGACAACGAACCAGATGCACAGGAATGGGTCGATATAGTGCGACGAACTGCCAATGATGCTATTGAGTCTACTTTAAGTAGTTCCTTCCAGAGGCTGGGCCAAGGAGGAGACAACAACTCCAAACTTAGCGGAGGACTTGCTCATAGCCATCTCAACCAGCAGATATTGCCAACACCAGCATTAGAGCCTTCCACAACACAACTATCCCAGGGTGGGCAAATTAGTACCAATGGACCAGATTCCCCTCATCTCATTGGAAGCCCGATGAGCGGAGGTTATTTTGATTTCTCGGGTACTGAAGGTTTCTCATCGAATGCATCGGATAGTGGTCCACCACCGCAGCCATCAGCAGCTGAAACACAACTGGTTGATACTGCTATTAATAAGGATGACGAATCCGCGTCACCGTCACCTCAGTTGCAGTTACCAGAGTATCGGGTAATAAAAGCGGGATATCTTTTACGACTGCGCAGACACATAAATCAGTGGAAGAAGCAATGGGTTATGCTCACCAGTCACCAACTTGCATTTTTCAAGTCTCAGGATTTGAGAGGTGGACCCATCAAGATAATAGAACTGGAGGATATAGTAGATGTGGTAGATATTGATCCGCTATCCAAAACCAAAACATTTTGCATGCAAATCATCACTCAGCAAAGACGTCTGAGGTTTTGCGCTGACAGTGAAGATGATTTAGCTGCGTGGATGGCAGCACTGATGTCTGCGCGACAGCAAAAGACCAGCACATAATTTATTGCGTAATGAATAATGATATGATAATCCGACGAAGATGACAGTAGTAACGGTGAACAATAATAGTAGTAGTATGATAACCCATGATAAGGTATAAGGTATGATGATATGATACTGTATGACAATGTGAATGTATGATAATGTGATAACGATGATGATGATGATAAATAACCGAACCTAGCGATCAACTAGGTTCATCTATAGACCGCTTTTCTAAGAGACATTCAATGAGAGAATCGGAAGTCGATTCGTTTGTTTCCTATATCAGTTGTAGATCTCATGTAATCCTGCTGCTGTTCGGTTGACATGCTATTCCATAAGTTGTCACGTCGCTTGTTTAGCGATATGTAGTAGTATTTGGCAAACAAGCATGAAAGTAGCGCCAACACAGCAAAAACTAATAGTACGGTATTACCTCTATGGTAAAAAGGAGCATCATCCTGTTGATAAATCTGAGATGCCAAGACACTTCCCATCTGAGAAAACATATTCACAACTGCTGCAGATACTGCTCTGGTACTGACGGAATTGGAGTTGGCTGAGCACCAAGTAATGGTCAACACACTTCCAGTAGGATAAGATAATGCAAATGTCAAAAGCGTATAGGTGGACCAAATGTCGACTCCGAGTCCTTGCCAAAAGCATAGCACAATGACGAAAGGGATGACATAGAATGATTGTAGCATAATAACATAGGCAATATGGTTGGATCTTTTCGAAATGACCGCCATGCCGATCATTGTGAATATACTAGCAACACTTGCCGGAATAGTCAACAGGTTTGTCGTTAGTGTGCTGAACCCCATGCTTCTAAGGATAAGAGTCAAGTAATTGTTGACAGGCTTGACATTAATATCTCCCAGAAACCTGACAATATACACAGGCCAAATATGATAATCACATAGACACTTCCACAAAAGTGGTACAGTGAGTCCCTCACGGTTATTCATATCGCCTTTAGATGGATCATCTCGCAACACTCTGTTGACCATAATTTTCTCTTCGCGCTTCGAATACCAACCTTTAGGTCTGAACCATGTCCGAGTCTGAACTACGGACGGAGCCATTTTAAAAAATGACAGAATACCAATAACCAGAGTGAACAGACCCTCAATGAAAAATAACCACCGCCAACCTGCTACTCCAAACCAACCGTCCAAATGAAATATTCCGTACGCTATAAAAGCTGACAGTGCCTTTGTGAAAGGATTGGCAATGTAGAAAGCACTCAATCTCAATGGTAGCTCTTTGGATGTGTAGAAATATGACATCCATAGACAGCAGTTTGGAATAAATGACCCCTGCACAAGTCCTACAAGGGCCCTTGTGAGGTAGAACTGAAATCGGTTTTGAATGGCCATCTGAGAGATAGCTATCACGGACCAAATGCTCAACTGTGCTGGCAATACCACATCAGGGCCAAATGCTTTAGATATCATTTGGGCTGGAAGCTCTGCACTCAGAAAACAAATCAGATTTAATGCAGTCCCGTAGTTATAATCACTAGTTGTCAAGCTCAAGTCATCTAACATGTTTCCAGACAATGCGTTGGAGATGTTCCCTCTGTCTATATCAAGCGCTACAAACATGATGAACGCCCAGAACGTTACATAATAGTCGGTTTTTCGAACCAATTGGCTCTCCTCATCCTTTTCCCATTCGAATTCTGGGTCAAACTGGTGCCGGCATTCATATTGAGTCCGATCATAGAGCTCCCGATAATAGTCAGCAGTAGCAGGATCATTGAAAATATGGGTTTTCGCTTGCGATTCTAGAAGGGCACTGGATTCTGCCACTTCTAATAAATCGGGCTTATCATATATGGGTTGACTGGACATCTATACTAAACCCCATAGCGATTAGAAATCATTGGCGTTGCCTTGAGTTATATACTAGACATCTGCATTCCACACACAGATGATGCAACATTTGCCGGAAATATGTCATATCAGGGGTGGAGAGGCTGTCAGACGCCATAGCGTGCATAATCGCAAACTTTGATCGGCAAGGAGGTGGGGAACGAGAGAAAAAGAAAGCACCAAACGAATTAGAGCCTGTCAATTATTATCATTATTATTATAATTATTATTATAATTATTTCCAATTCTACCGCAGGGATATGATCACGTTTTGATGAGTGTATGTGACGAATGAGAGCATTTCGTGTTATGACTAATGAGGTTATGAGTTGGAATCAGCGATTAATGCATACGCCGACCATGTCGCCAGCCATGTGTTATTAACATGTTGGTCAACAAGACCTTGTAGCTTTTCCACGACTGATTTTTGGGCATCATAACTAATTGCTGAGATCAATTTTGAGCGCATATCAATTCTCATTGGCAAACTTGCGTTGCTAATCACCGCCTTAAATATCGACAGATAATCGTCCGGATCGACACCTCCATCAAATGACACCACCGAAGGACTAATAATGGTTTGAAGAGTGTCAATAGGTACATTGTTGTACACAGATAAGCACGATTCAATTGCTCGGTCTCGTACTCTGTCGAAAATCTCGAATGGTGAGCTGACAATAAATAATCCATATTTGGAAGTAGCACACACGTCTTGAAGACCGCTAAGCATTGTGGAGTATCGGCCCGACAAGTACGATGTGATAATGCGAGGTAGTTCTGGATATCCCTGAGTCAAACTCTGGTATGTTTTGTCGTTTTCCACAAGATATCTCAATTGAGACCTAGTAAAGCTTTGTAGTGCACATAGAGTAACCAATGCACCAAGATCGCCTACGGTAACAATCTCACCTCCCTTGACACAAATGCTAATATCTTCGCCATTAAGGCCCAAGATCAGTGCTGCCGCTTCCATCGTCTGTCCCTTATCAAAGCTTCCTAGTGCCATTATAATGGACAATAATGCCTTTTGTTCTCCAGGCACAGATTGGTTCTTGGCCAATAACGACTTACAATGGCTATAGCATGCACTCCAATAACCACCAACTATCATTGCCACACTCCACTTGACAATTATGTCAAAGCCACCCTCGACTCTTGAATCAATGGCTCTCCTATACAGACTTTGAGCAGATGTGAAATCGCCGGCCATGGCCTCCAAGTCTGCTAAATCTACCAATGCATCCACGTATTCTCTACTTGGTTTTCGAACTTGCCGAATGTGATCTTCCTTCTTTTGTAGTTCATTGGCATAGTTCTTCTTGGCTTCGTCTATCCATTTGGAATCAATATTGGCCTGCTTTTCTAGCTTTCCGTACAACTCATAGTCAAGCGTCTCTGATTTGATGAGCTTTAAAGCTTCCGACAACGCATTTTCGGCTACTTCAAATGGAATCCGCCTATTTTGCCACGTACTAAATGTAACAAGTCGATTTATTCGCAGTCTTCCAGAGTACGACGAACTGATTCTGTCCACGTCTTCTTCGGTGATGCTCATAGTGTGTGGGAAGGGTAGATGTAAGATATTGGCCATCTGCAGATATTATGCAAGTTTTACCATCAGAATTACTTGATTCTGCTGCAACCTTCAACTTTCGTACATACTTATTTTTCAAAGTGATTAATAGTAGTAGAGACTGGACTTCGTTGATCTCAAACTCAAGTTAAATCTTTTTTGGTGTACTAAAGATTACAGGTTGTAACTTGGTTGGGATCAAAAGTGCAGATTCAGATCACCAATGCTAAAGTCGGTGAACCAAGATGAGAATACTTGAAACTTTACGACCAGTTTTCACACTGCGGTCGCAAATAAGCTTTATAACTGGCAGCAGTGTGATCAGAAGTGGTATATTCAAAAGTGATAGTACACAGTTGAGATCATTCACTTCGACATGTTGTACGTCATATCCTCGCATCAAGGACCGTTTAAGAGAGGTGGTTCATGAGGTCGACAATCCAAAACAAATCGAAAACAAATATCAAGGAGCATCAGTAGATGGAAAAACTCGAATCAAACTAAATCACCTATATGTACGACGAGTAAGAGACTTTTTTGAACAGGATGTTCATGCCATACTCAAAGCCAGTCCAGATTTCAACCCACGACACGGTTTAATGTTCAAAGTCGCTGGGACTTCGGTTGATAATATCAAAAACCCATATTTGGTTTCCAAAGATGTTCAAAGGGCTTTAAAAAAGGGGAATATTCCTCATGCCATCTACATTTGTAGATTGGCGAGGGAGAATGGTACTGTTGCCATGAACCTCATTCTGCAAAGATTTGTTCGCTTTGGCGATCATGATCTTGCCAGTAAGATTCATGCCACACTGAAAAAATGGGGAGTACCCGATAATGACCTTACGTTTATGATATTGCATAGCAATCTCCGGCCAGTTTTGAAAAAACTCGCTATGAGGAAGGATCATGATAGACTTATTGCAGCCTATACAGCATCAATTCAAGGCAAAGATCCCAAAAGCTCTGTTGTGACTGCTGCCGCCAATGCTGCATTATTTGAACTTGGAGCTCAAGCCAAGTTTGACAGTGTTCTGAGATTCTTTGATGAAATTCCTAGAAAGGATAAGGTTACATACACTACAATATTTAATATTGCATCTCACTCTGGAGAAGGCTTGGATCATGTAGACCAGTTATGGTCCAAGGTTCAGAGCAGTAATTTCGATATCGATAGCAAGCTGGTCAGAAGTTATTTGAAGGCAATCCTCTCTTTAAAAGGATCCGAAAGAGCTCTTGAAGAGTTTTATAGGATGTACAAACCATTTGGTGTAAATGATGATAAGTTTAGCGGAGAACATGATATTACACCCCATGATTTGGCTATACTAATTGAGATCCTAATGAAGTCTGAAAATTTCTCGGAAGCCATACAATACCTTACTAAAGTGAGAGAGGACAGCATAATTAAGCTGGATAGCTATTTGATGGTTTTATATTGTCGATGTGTGCAGAAAGTAGGCGATGTGGATCAGGTACCTGAACTTTTTGAATTAGTCAAAGATCTCAATCCAAATCACCAGTCTTTGGCTGCATTGTTGAAGACATATGTCACCAAGGGTGTGCTTCCCGACAATGACGAGCTTTCCATGGTCGAGAAGATAGCTGATGCTTCAAAACAGAAGCATAGATTCCATATAGCAGTCATGACGGCATACTGTGATGTTTATACTCTGGCATATTCTCAGAAACAAAAGCCAACCCGAAACTTTGACAAAAAGCATGGATTGCCAGCCTTAAAGTCAGTTCTTATTTCGGGTGACGTCATTTCTAGCGCTATTGTTAAACATGAATATTTGGACGAATGTGTTGAATTGCTGAAGTCGATAGAACACCTATGTACCCAGATGAGACGGGGTGTATGGTCTGGAGATATTGCAGCATGGTTATACGAAGCTCGTCGAGCATCTCTGAAGATGCAGAGTCAGCTCAAATTACCAAAGATGGCTGAAAATGCCATTGGTGATTTCAGCAAGCATATGCTTACCATCCAGCGGATGGTCTCTGGTCATCGTTGATGTGAAGCTCCCCACTGGCCGTTTTTGTATATATACTCTATATTTAACTGAAAATTAATTTATCAAATTCATCAAATGTATACAAATTTATCAGATTCTTTTCAAATTCATTTCTTTTATTAATATTCATTCGAATTTTTGGAATTGATTATATCATTTCTACACCAGCGCTCTACGAGAGCCGTAATGGGTTGAACCCTCAACTGAACTCCAACACATCCACTTCGTCACTTCAGCCAGAGCGTGGTCAGATACCTGCAATGGACAAGTTAGATCAAATAGCCAGCTCAGCTTCTTCACAAGATGGCAAATTTGATGAGTTTATAGCAGTTTTAAATAATACTGCTGATGATCAAATATCACATTATGTGACTGGCATGTTATCAGTTTCTTATGGAAGAACTGGCGATGTTTTACTAAAGGTTCTGGAACGAATACGGGACAAACCTGAAGAAGCTGAGACTCTTGAATTCATGCTAAGGGAAATAACCACATCATTGACACTTCTTGCCTCAATTGATCTAGCTATTCGTCGTAGGCTGGCAGATGTCTACCAATTGGCTGGGCAGTACCATCAGGCAGCATTGATTCTCCAGCAGCGACTTTCAGGAGATACCTACAAGCTGGGCAATGGTGGAAAGTTCGAATTGTATGTCCAAGTTCTACGACTGTACTTGGAAGCTGATGAGCCAGAGAATTGTATGCCAATTCTCAGTAGAGCACTATACCTATATCCATTAGTTGAGGAGCGGGATCCCCCGACAGATGTTCATTTTAAGCTGTCGCATGCTCGTATTCTGGATTCGACCCGCAAATTCTTGGAGGCAGCAAATAGATACTACGAAGTGTCGAGAGAGACTCTGGTTGACGAGAAAGACCGGATGGAATGCCTCCGACAAGCGGTTGCATGTGCGATTCTAAGCTCGGCTGGACCAATGCGGTCTCAAGTACTGAGCAAGCTATATAGTGATGAGCGATGCAAAGAATTATCCGAGTTTGATTTGCTAGAAAGGGTATATCTTAACCGATTATTGTCGACTAAGGAAGTGGATAAGTTTGCAAAGACTCTACAACCACACCAAGCAGCTGCATTGCCTGATGGAACAACAGTACTCAGCAGGGCAGTGATCGATCACAACGTGTTAGCAGTGTCCCAACTATACAAAAATATTAGCATTGATGGTCTGGCAGCGTTGCTTGAACTTGATAAAGTCAAAGCTGAAGATTATGCTGCAAATATGATCTCTCAGAACCGACTTGATGGTCGAATAGACCAGCTTGAAGGATTCATATATTTTTCAGTGTCGGAAAATGAAAAGGGTGCACTTTCTGTTAGGAGCTCTCATCTGGAGAAGACATTATCGGCTCTGGATGATATTTTAGCCGATATTTATACCCAATCTGCTTCTCGTAATGTCAAGCTTCCTTGATGACTGAAACGAGTCACACTGTTACCACCTCATGGAATACTACTAATAGAGTGACTACAACATATTATGGATGGCATATTACACAGCATACTATGCAACAATGGCATGATTATAAGTTATCGGTTGATTAAAACTAATGAAATGATGATCTTTATTAAGTGAAATGCACAGATGGCCATACTTGGAACCACACAAGCAACTCTGCATTTTGACTCCCTCCCCCTGAAAACTCACGTGACCTGTGCTATAAGATACTTTTTTTTTCCAAACTTTCATCCGTTGTAACTAACTCCTCATTGTAAGTTAGAGCAGCGCGAGTAAATGATGATAATCTTACTCAGCTCACTCAGAGAATTTATGGTGCTGATACTTTTTTTAAAACAATCCTGATACTCGCAAAATGTTTGATCAATCTAACTCAGAAAAACTTATTTAACCATAACGTAGTTTATACTCTTAGTACTCTTGAATAAATTCAATTATCCAGATCAGAGGTGTAATATATACAATGAAGTTAGTGATGAAATGAAAGCCATGATTCAATGAATAAAGATAGAACTTAAAGTGATAAATATATTAATCGTAACTTTAGTTTTTCTGTTTCAACAGTACAGTGACAGAAGGTGTCACCGAAGTTCTAGCTGTTAGCCTATTTGAGAGATGAATATTTTAAGAGTCCACAGTGGAAGACTTTCCACTAGATGCTATGCTTTCATTAACAAAGTTCAGTATTGAAAATGCACTGGTATCAACCGATGATCCTACAAAAGCTGGACGGCCAAACTTGCGCACTATAGCCTGAGCAATGCGTTCTGTGGGATCAATGGTTCTTTCAGACTGATACAGCCGAGCAAGCAGTGGTTTAGAAGCTCTAGGATCGGGTAATGCGTATACAAAACTCCCCATTGGGCTTGAAGTTTCTGACGCCGATATATGAAGTACAATAGCAGCCTTTGGTGACGGATCAATAGTAAGATGGCAGAATACAGGCTCCAAGCCATCTATCCTCTTTGTAATAACCTCGACCATTCTTACAGTCCTTAATCACAACTATAGTTTTTCACCACAACAGGCTTATTTACGGTTGATTTTTGGAATTTTTTGTTGTAGTTTTTGTAGTTTTGTGCTGTTATGTTGTAGCTTCGAGAGATCACTAATGTCGATGTCGGGAGTCAGCGCACGGCTTATACAAACACTGGGTGAAATATCGACCTCACCTGATTCTGAGTCACCTGCATCAGCTCTGGAAAAGACATGTGGAGAGCGACAAGACTTGTCAGGCCAGGGGCAACTCCTGCTCGACGGTTTCTATCGATGGGTCCAGATTTCAGCAGCTTCACTGCACCATTTGTACCGCTTGTTTCCGAGTCTGGGTTCCCAGGAGCGGTTGGAAACACCCCATTGATTCGTCTAAACAAGCTCAGTGAGGAGACAGGTGCCAATATTTATGGAAAAGCCGAGTTTATGAATCCTGGAGGATCTGTGAAGGATCGTGCTGCGCTTTTTATAGTTCAGGATGCCGAGGAAAAGGGATTAATTGGGCCTGGAGGAACCATTGTGGAAGGAACTGCTGGAAACACAGGTATTGGATTGGCTCATGTGTGTCGAGCTCGAGGTTACAAGTGTGTCATTTACATGCCAAATACTCAATCGCAAGGAAAAATCGATCATCTGAGACGATTGGGTGCTGAGGTTTATCCGGTGCCGGCAGTAGCATTCGACAATCCAGACAATTACAATCATCAGGCTCGCCGACATGCTGAGAGTCTCGATAATGCGGTGTGGACCAACCAATTCGATAACATTGCAAATCGACAAGCTCATATTGAAACCACTGGTCCTGAGATTTGGGCTCAGACTAATGGTAAGCTGGATGCATTCACCTGCTCTACTGGAACCGGTGGATCTTTGGCAGGTACCACTCGATACCTAAAGGATATCTCTGGAGGTAAAGTAAAATCTTTTTTGGCAGATCCTCCAGGAAGTGTATTGTACAGTTATATCACCTCAGGTGGAAAGTTAATGGATCGACAAGGATCAAGTATTACTGAAGGAATTGGACAGGGACGAGTCACTGATAACCTTAAACCAGACATTGATTTGTTGGACGGTGCATTGACTATCACTGACGACAAGACCATCAATATGGTTTATCGATTATTGGATGAAGAAGGATTGTATTTAGGTGCCTCTTCATGTCTCAATGTTGTTGCAGCATATGAAGTCGCCCAGAAGCTTGGACCAGGAAGCACTGTCGTTACTTTAATGTGTGATAATGCTGACAGATATGCTGACAGACTATTTAGTCGAAAATGGTTGCAATCCAAGAATCTCGATGTGCTTCCTGACCATTTGCAAAAATATATAGTGCTTGAATAAGCAGGTGTAAACACACATAGATATTTTATACATATATATGTAGATCTAGAGCAATTCAAAACAGATCGAGCTTTGTGAAATAAACATATTGCTTGGGCTTGGCTTCAAGGTAGTTGTTTATTGTGCTATAGAAAATAATCAGGGGTTCGCCTTGATACCGCAGGTTCACCAGACCGTGGACTGGGTTCGAATTGAGTAAATTTATAACCCATCAATTCGTCAACTTCCATAATACAAGCCTGGTTTCCACATCGATAACAATAATTAGGAGCTGAAAAAATTGTCACTACAGCATGGCCATGAGACCACTGGAATCCGTCCATGATAAGCTGATGAGCACGAGTTATCTGAACAAGGTTATTGACATGGCTGAACTCCTCAGATATGTCCAAGCCAAATGTATAACCAGCACCTCTCGGAGAAATACCCCAGCCAGCCCTATCATCAGGATCTGACCAAAGAAGATCACACATTGGTCCTTCATGAGGAGGTTCTTGGACTCGGTCGAGTTCTCGCACTTGATCAAGATGTTCAATAGCAGGACTAAGACCTCCGTGCAAACAGAATATCTGGTCCTCTATGAGTGCAGTTAATGGCATATAATCAAAAAGATCTGTGAAGACCTTCCAAACATTTGCATTGCCATATTTGCGAAGACATTCATCATAGAACCCATAAACCTGGGTAATCTGCCGTGATTCATGATTGCCCCGCAGTATGGTGATTCGACTGGGGTATCGAATTTTGAGAGCAATCAAAAGACTGACTGTCTCTACTGAAAAATAACCTCTATCCACGTAATCTCCTAGAAATAAATAATTGGTATCTGGACATGGCCCGCCGATACGCAGAAGCTCTTGTAGATCATGGAACTGACCATGAATATCTCCACAAACTGTAACAGGCGCATTAACTGGCTGCACATTAGACTCGTTACAAAGAATAGTACGGGCCATATCACAAAGCTGCTCAACTTGTGATTCGTCTAGAATCTGGCATTTCATCAGAGTCTCAATCCATTGTTCCAATTCACCAATGTGTTCGTTGGCTGGCGCAGTGTGGGGGGTTGGAGGCTTTGAAAGCTTCAAAACTGATGGCTTACGAGCCAACTCATGACCAAATTCATTTTCGTCCATATCATCAGTCATTTTTCAGATACCTATTGAGTGTATATTTCAATAGTTCAACACATTCAACACATAGAGCAAACTACAATTGTGCCACAATAGTCAACAATGGCTGGTTGTTTGGGGGTCCCAAGTCAATATGGTGTTCAATTTGCCCAGTTCAAGATATTTGTAGTGGCAAAGTCCTCAATTGGCGTCTTCAATTACTTTCAGCTCGTTAGCAGATTTATTACAAGACAGCAATTGATAATAAGAGTTAATTAGTACTAGTCAAAGCTACAGCTCATGATAAGACAATAAGGTTGCATTTACCTAACCTGGATAGGGGATGACGTCAACAAGCATTGACTTACAAAGTAGCGAAACCAAGTTCGTAAGCAAAACCCAAGGTAAGTTTAGCATGCTGGAGCATATGGTCAAAGTCAAGCTTATCGACAGTATCTCTAGTCGAGTGGATAAAGTGGTCAGACTTCTTGAAGTCGGACTCAATCACAAATGACGAAGGATAACCAGCCTTTGCTGCAGATGCATGGTCAGAGCATGCATATCCGCACAGAGTCTCTACATAACCAATGTCACAGTATTCGTCGACAACAAGTTTGACAAAGTCAGTAAGTCCGGTATCCACGAAATCGGTGATGACTCCAAGAGAGTCTGGCTCTCCACTATCCAAAGTTCCCTGAGAGTACCCAGTCATGTCCTGCTGAAGCATAGCCTTGACAATGACTCCCTTAGACTCATAGTCTGAAAAGATCGCCTGACTACCCCACAGTCCTAGTTCTTCTGCAGAGTACCAGTGGAACTCGACGGTGTTATCAGGCTGGTAGCCCGACTCCACCAAAACTCTAAGCACCTCCAAAGTGGTCATACTTCCACTTCCATCGTCATCGGCACCAGGAGCTGGCATAAACGAAGGGAACAACAGGTTGATAGAGTCCTGGTGGGCTCCAACAACAACAACATGCTCAGGAGTAGTCTTGCCCTCAATTCGAGCGATCAGCGATTTCTGCAACCAATCATGGTCAAACAAGTTGACGGTGATTCCTTTGGATTTACCGGAAGCAACAACCTCGCTCACTTGGTCGTGCAACCACAATGAACTGTTGAGTCCCCAGTCACTCTTGGCATATCGGGAGTGGAATGATGAAAACTCAGTAAGAGTTGATTCAAGTCTTTCTTTGCTAAGTTCTTCGGCAATCTTGGTAATGGCCTTCTTGTGGCCAACCTTAGATGGGAAAGTAACATTTGCAACTGCTGTGGCCTCATTGTTTACAGATACCCGATCTTGGTAATCAGTAACATCCATGAATTTAATGCCCTTTCGCTTCAGCGCAAGCATCTCCTTCTCATTGGCCCACACAGATTCAGAAGGGGACAGTTGCAATAGTCGCTTCTCAGTGGAAAAGAGCTCAGCACTATCCCAAGCAGCGATCAGATCACTAACTACTGACTGGCTAAGGCCCTTAACATCATGGACCCATTCCTGGGCACTATCTTGAACCAATGGCACTTGATCAAATAACAACTGGGGGCTTACGCCTAGACTGAGAGCACTGGCTGCTCCAAACAAAGTAGCAGCTAATACTTTCATAATAATAATACTGTAGGAAGTAGAGAGTAATTATGTCCGTTTGGTGCCGTTTATCGGGGGGCGATACTGATCGGCACTGGGCAAGGAGACCGGTGTACGGCTGTGCAATCTGTCACGAGAGTTCTGCAATAAACATCCTCCCACCCGTAACCTGATGATACCTTACCTATATATATATTGTTGCAGAGCAGACCTAAATGGATCGACCATTGGTATTGATCCTGGCTGCCACCGTACCATCATTGGCTATCGGCCGCGGTGGCACGCTTCCATGGAGACTTGCAAAGGAAATGAATTACTTTCGGCAGGTGACTGCTGGAGGAATTGTAATTATGGGACGCAAAACTTGGGATTCCATTCCTACAAAGTTCAGGCCTTTAAAGGGTCGTGTCAACGTAATTCTTACTAGAAATACTTCTAGTATTGACGTGACGGGTCTGAACAATGTGTTTGTTGCAACTTCTCTTGATGATGCCACTTCTAAAGTTGCCCATATTCCAGGACGGGTGTTCGTGATTGGAGGTGCTGAGCTGTATAATGCTGCGTTAAAACTGCCTCGAACAAAGCATGTTCTTCTAACTGAAATTGCCACAGAAGTTCCAGATTGTGATACGTTCTTCCAATTCCCATGGTCGACATCAGGCCAATCGGATGAATGGACAAAGAAGCCCTTCAAAGATCTCATCGAGTTCATTGGGCCCGACGCATCAGATGCAGCTCTAGATGGTCACATTCAAGAAAAGGGCATTGATTATAAGTTTGCTCTATGGGAGCGTACCAAGTGATGTGCTTTACGAAATTATGATAACCCAATAATGGCGATCGAAGACTATATATTTCTTCTTATTTTGCTATTTTTTTGGCTTTTTTGTTTCTTATATATTAATGACGAAACCTTAAAAATGACTTAAATAACTTAAATTAACATAAAGCAATGCATGCATTTCACGAAATATAAACCTTATTCATGATGGCAATCTCCCTACATAATATATGCCAATCCACCTCGCGAAGCCAACCTTCGCCATTTCTCCTGTTCATTTCTTCCCATTTGACCAACTCGTACATAAATCGCAGATTAGGTTGGATGATGACATTGAGTCGTCGAACTCGAACAAACAAATATGCACGAGGCAACCCTACACTGAGTCTCTTCATAACCTCTGCGATGCAAACTGTGGCACTTCGGGAGACCCCTACTCGACAATGGACCAACGTAGGCTCACCGCGCTGGTACCCTTCATCTAAAAAGTTGAGACATGTATCCAACACTCTGGTCAGAGCATCAACACCATCGTCCTGAATATTATCTACGTACAAGACTTTCTCGACGCCCTTGTATGGTGATGAATAAATTCCTTCCCGAGGAATTCCATCCCACATTTCAGAATCTCCGTCCATAGCGGTGGTGTTCACTAGTTCGCCATTGCTAGTGCTATCTCTAGATCGGTACTCCATCCAGTCTAGCGTTTCTCCTACGCTCAAAACTCGCTTGATTCCCATCTTGGCAAGCATCTCTGGATTTTCTGCATGAACCAAAGATCCTAAATACATATGAGGAAGGATTTTTGAAGGCAAGCTGCCATCAATCTTAGAGAACCATTTGGGAACATCACCAGCCATGACAGGAATAGCTGGTTGCTTCGTCATCACAGCACCGCCGTGGTCAAAATATTTGCTTCCAGCAATAGCAGGAGAATATTCGAGTAACATCTTTTCCAATGCAATCATCACAAGCACATCTCTGCTGAAGCAGAAAAATGGCCGGTTATATTTGACATGAAGGTCGATCCAGGCCTGATGAGCAGGAACTCCTGTAGCATAAATAATATAGGCAAGTGCCAAAAATGAAGACTCTGTGTAGCCATCAACGCAGTATAGTAAAACTCCTGCCGGTGACCCACGGAATAGAACTTGCGATCTCAGATACAGCAGCTTACAAACGCTGATAATGGTGCAAGTAACTTCTTCAGTACAATCTGACAATGATATAGACCCAGATGAAGGAAATTGCATGGATATTTGAGAAATTGATTCGTGCTTTCGGGGGGACTCTAAATGTAATGCAGCTTCACGGATGTATCTATCGAGAACTTCGAATGACGGTAATCTTGGGCCATCACAACACTCGACAAAAGTAGCCCAATTCCGCTGTTTGATATACTCTAACCGAGGATCATTCACACCAACCAATCGATACAAATCACGTAGTGCTTCAAAATCTGCAACGTTGCCCAGCCATACCGAGTTGGAAATACCATCTTCCGAGTCCAATGATATTGGTGAAGCACTGGACATCATAGACATCTCAATTCGTTCGTGAAATAGGAAGTTTGAATCCCAATTCTTCAGGCGAATCTCGTCTGGATCAGTAATCTGGCTTCGAGGCGGAATCGACACCACATGAGGAGCTATCCGCTGAAACTCCTCCATAGTGGTGTTGCACAGATATGTTCTGTATAGTGGTGCATTTGGACCAAGCGTGGCTCTATATTCACGCTGTGCAAGACTGATGGTAGTAGCTACCCTCTTAGCATACTCATAATCGGTCTTGGAAGTTGAATATACGCAGATATCTGATAGAGTAGCCCATTTTGCTACCTGGATTTGGTAATTTCGGAGTGAAATGCCCTCTGGTGGGTCCAATACCAAAAATCGAGCCACAAACTCCAAATCGTCATCTTCTTGATCATCAATGTTGTAATTGTCATGCAAAGTCGTAGGATCATCACTATTGTCCTTTGTATGCAGTTCAAAATTGCTTTCATCATCATATTCATCATCTTCATTGTAATCATTAGTAGCTTCATTGTCGCCATCTTCAGTGTCATCTTTCACCTTGGCCTGATAACGATGATTTATAGTAGCATTTGAAGCACTGGTCATATCGCCCGAAGTTAACGTGAAGGAAAACTCCGAATCCCAATCATCGTCGCTATACTTTCTTGCTAAAATTTCATGAGGTGACACAGATCCCACCAATGTTCCTTGCTCATTAAGGTCATCTCCAGCCTTTACAGTCATAAACCCTCGAACGTTGGTAGGAGCTGCAAATGCCGGATCCTGTTCAATAAGGTATTCATTCATCTCTGAAATCCCCACATAAACTCCAGCTCTATCCCTAGATCGTTTCAGTGGGTCCAAAAATGCCCGTTGATGAATATTTCGGGGATGGAGACCATGCATCCATGGGAATACACTGTCAACATCCGGCAAGGTACTGGAATAATGGCTGTCTAAAGCCTTGGCCAGTAATTGCGGAGTCATATTAACATAAGCAGTCCCAGGTTCCAGGGGAGATACAGGCTTGTCAACATCACAAGCGTTGCTTGCATCCGAACTATTGATAGTATCCGTTAAAGGCCACTCAGGAGTGCCGGGCGGAGTTACCGAAGGAGAAGGAGGTTTCTGGACCAATATATCATTGCTCGACGTTACTGACACAGCAGGAGGACTGATGATATTCAGTGTAGTGCCACCAACGTTCTTAATATGCCCATTCGTACCCTTTGACGGAATAATTACCGGGTCGGGCAGCGTCAGGGCAATCTGACCCGGTTCCATCTCCATCTGTTAATAGAAGTGAGATACCAGCTAGCCAGTCACAACCAAAATGCCAACTTAAATCAAAACAAAACACAAAAAGATACAGTGGTCAGACAATTATGAACTCTAGCACAACGGTCCAATCACCTAATATTTGTTATAACTGGTAAAAGTTATTGATACAGGTCCGATCCTGCTAGTAAAGAAGGGAAAAAAAAAACAGTGTAGGGGGGCTAGATCGATCACGATCGGTACATGAAAACGCAGCCGCCACAGAATAGAGCAATAGACTGCAATTACCTTGGGTCTATAAAGGAAATATGGGCCCAGATATTCGAGAATTGACGGCACGGATCGGCAATATACCCCCAGTGCTTATTGTAAAAAGGTTCTAAAGATGGAGAGAGACTTTGGAACGGGCATCTAAGTACAGGCGGCCATGCTGTGCAGCACGCCCCAACCCTGCTGTACGGTACGGCAGCCGAGCCGATCGACAGCAGACACTGCCTGAAGTGGCTAAATGTGCAGCGTAAATCCCAGTCCGATAACGCATAAGAAGATAAGCGATGGAATCCAGTGCAATTTAAAGTACACTGCGACTGGGCAACAGATACCAGAAGCATTGCTAAGCGAGGAACTTCCAGCGGGCTATATTGATGGGAAAATAACCAAAGAAAAATTTACAACGTCAGTCGCATACATATCTAGTTTTGGGTATCGTTTGTTCGTCATCGCCTTCGTACCAGCTGTCTAGCGGTCTTGATGGGAAGCCCTTGGCGCTAACAGGAGCTACAGTACCAGGGTTAGTGTGTGGCAGATGTTGGGTTTTTGTCTGGGGAAGGGTGCGACGGGCAGAGAGGTAAGTTGGCACAATTCATGTCACACTAAGAATTACAGTCCAGAGACAGCCGTTTTGGTACGCATCGGTTTAACCAGTGGTGTGGGTTTTTTTAATTTTGAAGTAATTCCGTTGGTTTGGTACTAATATTATGTTTGTACCAGAACAAACCAGATCCCGGCAATGGTAGTGCATTAGTGACGTAACATCGTTATCCTGGTAAAAGACGAACGCATATCATGAAAAGGCTGCTAGGACATGAATTTGGAGTAGATATAATAGCCAAAGGTATGGGACATAGACTTGGTAAGTTACAAAAGGGGTTTTGAGGAATGTAAGGGATTGCGTATTCGACGCATAAACATTGCATGACATCTGTGCGTATGTGCGATAGAGGCCAGGGTTGGCTGTAGAACAATACAGCTAAGCATATACTTCTAGCTGACGATCGCATTGATAATGACATTCATAACTCTAGTAGTGGCAGTACCAGTAGTAGTACCAGGTAATTCCTAAGAAATTCCAGAAGTAATACGAGAAGGACTATAACAGTAATGGTAATGACAAATGATAACGACAACGTTCAAATAAATACTTTATATATACATTACTTCTCCCAGCCCATTGCCCGAGTCCACACATTGCCAGTAACTCGATGGAACCGATCTACTGCACTTCCAACACTATCCAAAGCAGGTCGTACATCCAAAATAAATGTAGGCATACCCGCATTATCGTCAGGTCCAGCGTAATAGTCAATGACGTATCTCACCTCCTGCCATTTGCCATCAGACTGGCTTCGAAGAACAGTCCAATCATGACGATCAAAAGGAGGAAGAGTTCCGTACTTTGCAGGATAGATTTTACCAAGCAACTGCAGCATGGTAGCTCGGGGCGACATATCATCAGGTCGGCCAGTGAACTTCAACAACCTAGGATATATCTTGGTAGCTGTGGTATACTGGCTCTCCCAATCAAGAATCTGCTGCCAAGCGCCTTCATTCAAAAAGTTGTGGACATCTACCATTGACTCTACAGCGTCTTCAGGTATGTCTCCTCCGCTCTTGCGCAACATCGCATTGAACATCTGTTGCGGCGATGGATATTCCCATACACCGTCCCCATCTTCTTCTCCTTTAGGGATTGTCGACATAGTACGCTCAGTAGGCAGGTCAAGTGTCTGACCAGGAGCCTTCTGAGATGATAGATTAGGCATGTTATTCAGGGGGTTCAGTTCAGGCGCAGAAGACGAAGCAGAAGACCCGCCAAACCATTTCGACCTCTTCTTATGGTCTACCGGACACTTTGACTCCGGTCCGGCGTTGGGCGATGCAAATTTAGTGTGGTCTACAGGGCAGCTGGACCCAGAATCCACCGGCTTTGTGGAGCCTTTCATCAACTTTGTGTGGTCGACAGGGCATTTGGATTCCGCACCAGGCTTTGTAGAGAACGACGAATGGTCAACGGGACATTTTGCCGGAGCAGAAGTAGTAGGCTATTGTTAGAATTATCTCCTCAATACCATACTTGTACTTACAAGTTCACTTGACCAAAACCAACCCATTATTTTGCTAGGCCCGTATCTTGGTAATGTGCTGAAGATAAATAAATTTGACGGGGTTCTCCCGGATATTGTGAGACCGGTGAGGCTGATGAGGCTCTTTCAGCCGTTCATGGCCGTCCCCCGTGAGGCATCTCGACTTATATGCCCAGGCAAAAATCAACCAAAAAATACTCAATCGAAGATTTGAGAAGCTCTATTTGTAGACCACTAGTATAGCAATAATGAGATTAGCAGTTCATACTTTTGTTGGATTCCAGTCTTTCATATCCCTATAATAGGCAAAGCAATTGTCTATAAGATTCTAGTAGCAGTACACAGATCAGGCGCTGGCTGGGTTATCAGCAGCGGGTTAGGCAATCCTGCCACCGCTTCCACTTACAATTCTACCAATACATGTCACTAGCGCTGGTTCAAGGTCTTAAAGACCAAGAACTAGGAGAAGTTCTCCAGGATCTGGCGGTACGTTTTGTGATAAACTGTCCGCCGGAGGATCTGGCGTCTTCAGAACGGCTATTCTTCCAATTGGAGGAAGCCCAGTGGTACTATGAGGATTTCTGCCGAGTGGAGAACCCATCCTTGCCATCTATGAAGCTCAAAACATTTGTAGAAAAGATGTTCACAGCATGCCCAATCCTAAATTTATATAGCTATGATATGGAAAGTGATCTGGCAAAGTTCCAAAGTTACAAGAGCGTTATCCCCGTGAGGGGAGCCATCATCCTTAACAAAAAGATGAATAAAGCGTTGATGGTCAAAGGGTGGAAATCGATTTCGTCGTGGGGATTCCCCAAGGGAAAGATCAACAAGGACGAGCAAGATGATCTGTGTGCTGTTCGTGAAGTGTATGAAGAGATTGGGTTTGATATCTCGCCCTACCTTGTGAAAGAAGACTATATTGAGGTAACTAGCAGGGAGAAGAATATTCGACTTTACATTGTTAGTGGGGTTCCTGGTAATACTGTGTTTGCTCCGCAAACGAGGAAAGAGATCAGTGTAAGTTAGCAGCATGTCATAAGATGAAGCTTATCGTGCCAATAAGCTTGAGTGTGCATCAAATGTGCTATCAGATCGTTTCAAAATACTAACTCTAGCGAATTGAATGGCATGACGTCAAAAGTTTACCAGCGTATACCAAGAAGAAGGCTACAAGCAACTTTAACTACTTCATGGTAGCTCCGTTTATGTCTGGACTGGCTAAATATATTGCCAAAGCTAAGGGTCTGGCATCTAGTCTCACCAAATCAGAGGCTAAAGCTCTGAAGAACCTTTTGGGTGTTGCGCAACAGCACAAGTCTGGCCAAGACTTACCAGAGGATGACCAGGCAGCACACCAATTATTAAGTCTTATTCGAGACGGTCCACAAAAGGAGTCGGAATCTGGATCACCGTCTGATAGGAAGATTTTACTTGATCTACTTAATAGCAGCGCCAGCGACAAATCCCATGAACAGCAATTGGAGAGCGCTCAGGAAATTCTTAATCTGCTTCATACTGAGATCCATGAAAGTCAACCAGTGGCTCCGTTACTCCCTCTTCCACCTCAGAATTTCTTTGGACCATACGGTGCCCCTCCAATGATGCCATTTGGTGGGTTCCCTGGATATCCTATGCCTCCACCTTTCGGAATGAATGCATTTGGAATGCCTCCTATGCCCCCTCCTCAGATGGTTGCGACGCCAGGTCAGTATCAGCCAATTATTAATAACCCCGTGTCTGAACCTTTGCAAAATAATGATCATAAGAATGGCAAAAGTGACCATCAGCAACAGCAACAGCAAAAACAATCTGAATTTGAATCTGGTAGTCTTGCCTCTGCTCTCCCTCCTCCACCACCACCAGAAATGCTTTTATCCCTGCTCAATGCTAGGAAACGAACCAAAAATACAGAGGGTGGTACAACAAAATCCGACCTTCAATCTGAAAAGCCGTTGAGGTTGAGTGATGTTCTCGATAAAGACAAAGCAGGTAGCGGATTGTTGTCTTTATTAGAAAGACCTCAACCCAAGACTCCAGTACCAAATATTGCAGCAAATCAGGGGTCTCAGGGGTCATCGCTGATGGACTTGCTGAAACCCGCCCGTCAAGCAGAGGTTCAGCCTGAGGGTGCATCGCTGATGGATCTTCTAAAACCGAAAGAACTGAGCAAGGCGCCAAAAGGGGCGGAGGATGGTTTGATTATGGGATTATTGAGACCAAAGCCAAAAACTGATAATCTGATGGATCTATTAAAGCCAAAATCAACAAAGGGAGTCGATGAATCAACTGAAGCATTACCAGTTGTAAACCAGGTAAAGGCTCCAAAAGCAAAAGATGAATCATTATTGGGATTACTGAAACCTACGTCTTCCCCTAGAAAGGAATCTTATGATACATTTACAGATTTGACTAAACCAACATCCCAAGAATCCAGTGAATCGCTTTTAGGATTACTGAAATCAGATATACGACAACAACACCCTAGACAGGATGTAAAGCAGGAGTCGAAACAACAGGATATTGAGCCACCAATGGGTATTTTGAAACTAAAGGAGGTGGAGAAACCTAAAAGTCTATCTGAAGGAATAGACTTAATGGCACTGCTGAAACCCCCTCAAGAGAGTAATGAACCCAAGTTAATGACAGAAGGGGGTGACAATTTAATGAATTTAGCAGGTAAGCCTTCAAGGCAGTCAACTCCAGAAGTGGCACGAAAGTCGTCACTTATGCAGCTGCTACAAGGATCTAATGCTAATGATTCTGCAGCAATTGAGACTCCTACTGTGTCTCGACAGTCGACCCCACAGTACGGGGCTGTGGGCCAACCCTCTGAACACAACAACACACCATCTACAAGCAGCGGAAGACATGGGTCAACTAATGGACAAATGCTCCTAAACCTTCTAAGCCCCCGTACAGATCCAGTTGCGTCGCCCAAGTCCGAGTCTCGGCAAGAGCTTAATGCAAGGGTTTTGTTATCAACCAATTCACCAGTTAGTGAGCCATTATTATCTCAGGAAAATGGCAATGGCAGTATCAGCAATACCGAGGTGGGACATCCCGATAAGCGATCTTCTAAGATTACTATAGACTCATCAAAGTACAATCAGTTCTTGCGCGAGTTTGCAAGTGGGATGTTCTCATAAGTGGGCTGAAATGCAGGTGATGATGCGACATGCAGATCACTTGCCGCACATCTCAATACGATGTAAGCATAACGAAGGTTTTGTCATGTAAATGTATATACAAGTATGCCGATTATTCATTACAGCAGCGTCTTGATTCCGATTTTGTCAAACATTTTTTGTTGTCTCTCGATGTGGTACCTGAAAGGTGCAGCAATCCATTGTCCCGATCGAAGTGTAGTATGTATAAATCATTGTGCAGCTAGTTGTTGTTTTAGGCGCTAGTTTAGCTGCATATCTAAGTGCAGATACGTCTGCAACGGCTCTCTGTGAACTAGTGATCGGCGCATGTTTCATATGTCGCACCACGCTGTGTTGCCGTGGCCCATTTTGTACCTGCGGTAAATGAGATTAAAACCTGCGACAAGTGTACGGACTTTGGAATCGAACAACAAGGGATCGTCCATGTACAAAGTGTATGAAATCTTTGACAACTTCTAGTAGCAATAACTTTTTTTTGGTTTTTCACTTTTAAGTCAGTTGGTTAAGATTTGAACTACCTTTACAAGTTAGTTCAGTCAGGGGCTAGTATCCTACCACAATGTGGAGAAATGGGTCCGGGTGCATACGGCCAACAAACTAACTCGGCTGATTGAGGAATAGCAAGATTGAAATCAAGCGCAGCAGATCATAGTTTGAAAAAAAGAAAACCAGTCGTTCATACATATCAAATAGTTTAGATTACGATTACGCTGGGCATAGACTATGATTATTGCTTTTGCTATTCTGTTTGCTTTATTTATTTACTTTGTATCATGATAAGTACAGATTCCGAACCGTGCGTTCAAGCGGAACTAGCCTCTATTAGGAGGTGGACAGCAACTGGTAGGCAACCAGATCGGCGATCGGCGGGATATTATGTGAGGTACAGGTACTAGGCGACCCATCATTCTCTGATCCGACTCAAGGAACTTATAATTTAATAAACAAAACACAGTAATACGAAACAGCAGTAGAATTGCCGATTGAACGACTGGAAGCAATCCGGAAACTCTTGATCACGATACGAGTACATGCTTGCATCATGACAGGCATACGGAAGCTGTTTACAAATTCGGAATATGCCTGTGCAACATCTGCAACAAATATGTACGGGTATAGACCGAACTATAAGCAGCACATCCGTCCACACACCAAGGTTGTAGCTTATCCGCCACGCTAGTTGCAAACAATTTGGTAGTCTGATCTGATCTGATCTGATCTGATCACTCACGTCTAATTCAGGTCAAGTCAAATCACTATGTATATGCAAGTCCGGTGCCATGTCAGTTAGTTGCTTGTTTCGGTATCACAGCGAACAAAGTAGCCGCCTACCGAATAATAATTCTTGTTTCCCCTCACAATTTAGTTGGTCGTGCGAATCGGAATTAGAGTTTACGGCTATCGCGCTAGGTAATTATTTTCCCAAACTTGGACTATTTCCAACAATCCCCTGGCTTGGTAGGCGTGCCTGAAGGTCGTTCACTCGACATTGGTGGGTGGTAGCCCCTGTGTGCAGTGCATCGGCAGATCAATGCACCTTGACAATCAGAGGGGGCAACCCAAAGCTGATATCTCACGTTGAAGTGTGGGCAAATCTATACGATTGAGGCAAAAATCAATTCGATCTAGTACCGACAACTGCGATTGGCGGTGGCATGGATTAGCGTTTGCTAGTCACATGTAACGCAATATCACAAACTTGGTCCAATACTTCCATTGTATGTTGTGCCAGATCATCGGCGTGCCAGTTTTTTGGGACCGGGATAAATATAACCTGCACACTCTAGTGCCAATCCGTACCATGTAATCAATCGTCACTGCTGATGATAATTTTCTTGTCTAGTGTTACTACCTAGTCATTTCGGTGCAACTCAAAGTTTTGCATCTTAGTTCCTTTCTTAGACAGTTAAGTTCTCTTAATGCTTCAACGTTTTTTTTTTCTATTTTAGCCTTTTCCTATGCGTTAGTTCTTCTTTTCTTTCTTCTCTCTTCCTCCCCCCCCTTAACTCTGACTCTCATGTCTTTGACCACCACCAATGACTCCTGTCCACCAAATTGCTTTTTGTATAGTTTCTTTTTACCGGTTGCTACCTAAATGCACTCGGGTAGAGGTTACATTCCTAATGCAGATAAAATGTCGATCACCAAACCTTCGCCTCTACGTGTAGGGCAAAATCATCAAAGGGCCACATACCGGTAGCTATAACAACCATAGCTATTTTTTCCCAATATTACAGAACCGCGTCTCCAACCGTTTAATGCAAAAAGTTATTTAATATCCCTTGCTCCCTTCTTAGGACAACCCCACTCAATTGACAGAACATTTAAAAAAAATCCAACCAAAAAAAAAAACAACCTTTGCAACTAGCAGGTTTATTTACCGTGCTCTAGCTATCTTTTGCCGTCGCTAGACGTACTTCTAGGAAGTAGTTCCGGGTCATTCTGGTCATTGTGTTCGGTTTTACTTGGTTCTTTTCTTGTTCCTGTTTAATTTGCATTTTGCATTCATTCTTTGCATTTTTATGAACTATTTATTGCATGGTATGTATCCCGAATCAATCGGTGAAAGGGGGAGGACTAAGCTAGTACTGAAAAGTGCTGCAAATGATGGTTCAAGTATAGTGCTAACAAACAGATGGCCTCGGATACTGAAAGTGTAGTATCGGTACCATCACTGGTATCGTCAGTGTCTTCCAATGCATCGTCGGGCCTAGGATTACAGTCAATTGAGTCGCAAGTATGGGCCAACATCTCACACCGGCGGCCCAAGACTCCCCCATCGCTATCCCATGTTGTGGTGGCTATGAACAAAAAGGAGTCGGCAATGGTCCATGCCGAGTACCGTCAGGACGTTCTGGTGCACATGGCCAACATGCTGGAACATACCAGGTGCAATCCTCGCATGATGGACCTACAGCAGGAGCTTGAATGGCACATGCGACCTTATCTGCTAGACTTTTTGGTGGAGTGTCATATTGGGCTGGAGCTTAGTCCGCAGACTTTGTTTCTAGCTGTCAATATCATCGATCGATATAGTTCCAAACGAATGATATACAAGAAACATTATCAACTGGTGGGGTGTGCAGCACTTTGGATAGCATCGAAATACCACGACAAGAAAGACTGCGTCCCATCGCTACGAGAACTACGAATGCTCTGTTGCAACGCTTATGAGAATCACATGTTTGTTCAGATGGAGTCTCATATTTTAAGCACGCTAGATTGGTCAATAGGTCACCCTACATGCGATCTTTACATTGATATCAATTTGGATGACTTGACAGAAGGCCACGGGGTCAGCTACAGTGCAGAAGACATTAAGGCCCTAAGAATGTTGGCCATGTACATTTGCGAGAGTGCGCTATTCAACCCATCGTTACTCGTTTACAACTCTGCTACTATAGCTACTGCGGCCGTTGGACTTGCTCACCGAATATGGTCTCACGGTTACAACTATCGAACCCCTCGATACATTTGCAATGGTATCCCTTATCATGATGCAATGCCTCCACAGATCTATGGTGTCAATGGAAATGGCTCTGCCAGCTCAACAGACTACTGTGTAGATCTGTTATGGCAATCGCTACGACAAACTTCAGAATCTTTGAAGCGAAAATATTCCCGATCAAGGTTCGGCAGAGTGCATTTCTATGTGAGTGACTTTTTGAATCGATCGCGCATGGCCGGGGCGGCACCAGCTGGACCTGGTGCTGCACCTGCATCTCCTCAATTGGAAGGCCATGGCCAAGTGCACGTCTCTAGTCCGTCATATGTATATGGAACAAGTGACAATAATGACATGAGGACTTATGGACAGAGTTATCAACAATATCCAACAGTTGTTGAAAGCAAGAATGTATTTATAACAGGACAAGGTCCACCGATAGCTGGAGGACAGTTCTATCAAAGCAGTCAGTTTCAATGATGTTGTCTGCAGAAACAAAAAAAACCATAAAATGGAAAAAGAAATAGCAAATACATTAGTTTTTTTCTCTTAACTTAATTCAAATTACGCTTGCTATACGCACTAGTTATTATTGGCCTTGTGGTCACTGCCTATTGGTGTGTTTGCAGTTATGCCTAGATAAGATAATATATGCAGGGATCACCGTCTATGCATCGGGTGCTGCAGTAACCATGCATGCCAAGTGTGGGGTGTTTCACGGCTCTGACATGGGGCGGCCGCAAGACGGGTGCGTGATGTCAGGCTTTTCCAGTGTGGTGTGCACATCAACGTTGGTCATGATGTAATGCAATTTCAAAAGAAATCAACAAGGCCTGAATTAAGGAATTGATGCGAGGAAAAAAGAAACAGAAAAAATAGACTCCGAGTCAGTCGACTGGCAACTAGATGATTGATTAGCTATTAGATGATATTAAGTCATATTTCAGTGCCCAAAATTGACACTTGTTTATATTTGCAACCTATTGAATGCCAAGACTTGAGCGCAATTTAATAACTCGAACTTGAGCGGTAGTGCGTGCATACAAGGCGCCAATGCTTATCTTCAACAACGACCGGCTCCCACTTATGCCCCTTGCCCAATCGGGCAAAAATCAAACGTGGGCCGGGCCATGAAAAATAAGTTAAATGGATATTCGGCATTTGGTTCAGATCGGCGAGTGCAGGCGAGACGGGTCGAATAACCACTGTTGTATGTGCCATGGTGTTCAGTAGTGGAATCGACAGACTCCATTAAAAATTATACTAACCAACATGGCCATTACACGCGGGTCGGCTTGAAGAACCACATAGTTAATTTCATTGGTCGGGCAAGCACCGATTGTCGAGCAGGGCTTTTTTGCTCACAGGTGCGTCACCCTAACTTAAGGCATATTATTATGCTTCTAGCTATAATAAAGTTCCGAGTGACGTAACCTTCACCGAATCCATTTTGCCTTGACAGTGTGTGACCTCGTTCTTGTATGCCAATTAACAGAAAATATGTTATCGCTTATCAGTAGGCGGCCATCACTGATTGATTTTCGGCTGCTTGTTCGGCTCTCAACCGCCTACCACGCAGCCTTATCATGAGATTTTATGGCCTCTCTACATGCTGCTGCAGCACACAGCTTGCCATTAGCACATCTCCAGCACCGGTGCTACCATGTCGGAGGGAATTCAACCCGAACCAAGGAAAGACCCAAACCCACTGCAAACTGCTTGTTCGAAACCTAATCCCGCCACTACACTGTACAGGCCCGAAACATAGCACTTTTTTTTGGGGCTCATCGGCTGTCACATAGCTGCTCATCGGGAGCTGTACCCTAACCGTTTCGCGCCCCAAAACGCTAACTAGCCTCAAAAAATTTTAGCTTCAGTAGAAGGAGTAAAAGCTGGTTGAATAGGCAACGGGGCCGTCATTCCTGTGGTGTAACCTACTACCAACCAAGTATGAAGGAGAAGCTAATAAAAGTTAATATAGCGAGCAGTAGCCAATGAGATTACCTTTTTGCTGTAGATGAACTAGTCTAGATACTCTCAATTAGAATATGGGTTATTTCGGCCATATCTTACATTACAAATGTATGTATCTATAATTATAGGCTCGCCCGACCATGAGCTGTTCTATCACCAATACATACATACATACAATAGTAAATATGCTGTGGCCTCCATTTGCTAAGCTACGTCGTCTCAGCTTTCCTTGTTACCGCCTTTGTTGGTTGCTAATTGCGGCAGCGTCTTGCCCATATCCGGCCTACTGAGCGCTGCCACGTTGCAAGAAAAAGAAATGGTAGGCGGGCTAGGGTGGCGATTATATACTGAGCCGTCACCCGGGAAATGCCAGTCATCTTTAGCACTGCGACATCTGTTGGAAATATTTATTAGTTTTCTTAACTTCTGTTGTGGTTGAAATCTGTTGATATCTGTCATTTAGCTATGGCGATTACCAGACGACAAAGCCACGGGTCAGACGCTCCTTCCAGACGTCGAGTGCCATCAGTGACGGCTGGTTCTAGTGGCCCTTCCACTACTTCTAGTAATCACTCGAGGGTGTCAGGGTTGGCTTCCAAGTCCGATGAAAGTGTCAACACTAAGGAACCTCCACAATCTGACGATATAGCGAATAGTTCAAGTACTGATGTCAAATCACTGACTGGTGAATTGGTATCTTCCAAGGACGATGTTACATCGTCCGCAGCAGTTTCCTCTCCGTCGTCTTTCTCTTCGTCGGCGTCGGCGTCGGCCAGAGACGAGGCTGATCCTTTAACAGCGATGTGTGTTGAAGTTTTAAAACATAGTGGTCGCCATATGACTGTCAAGGAACTTGATGAAGCTCTAGCGTCGTCTACTACCATTGTTGGCTACGGCGACTTGTGTAAATCCTCGACCATCCTTTCTACCAAGCTGAACGCACTGTTTCGAAGGTGTCAGCTTACCGTCCATTCTATGAATCCAAGCCAGTATGTGGATTTCTTGCAAAAGGTTTGCCCAATGATTCGATACCAGTCACCAGAAATGCCCAAACGACTTGTGTACAAGTATGCCAGTCGTCAAGAGCTAGAGGACGATGCTGCTACCCAGGGTTACGCTGCTCCAACTAGTAAGGAATCTACAAAGCCACTTGTACAGCCTGAGTCGGGATCGAAAACCAAATTAAGATCTTCCAAGGGTCCAGTTGAGTTAGGCAAATCGAACAAACCATCTGCTGAATCGTCTGTTGAATTATCCGATAGAGCATTGAGTCAGGAACCAGCACAAGAGCCAAGTCGACAAGAAGAATCAACTGGAAAATTGTCGGAAGTTTTGACCAAAGAATCTTCGGGAATATCAACTGACATATCGACAGAAGAATCCACTGAACAAATGTCATTGTCTGATGATGCTGTCGGTAATGCTGTTGACAATGCTGTTGACAATGCTGTTGACGATGCCGAGTCTGGTGATGCCAAGTCGGAGCACACCCTGTCTGCCAAACTCAAGAAATCCTCCAGACATTCGACACCATCGAGTGATGCAACCATTCAGGCGGTAGTTATGTCGTCACCGCCCGAAACACCTACTGCTCGCCCTATAACCCCACCAGTAGTCGAGGACTATTTGACGGTTGTACCGCCAGTTACCACATCACCGCCTCCCTCACCTCCATACCAGCTTCGTCGGGTTATAAAGCGTACACCCCATGCGTTCACTCCTCCCACCAAGCGTCGTCCTTCCGCTATAATGGCTACATCCACCCCTCACCCAAAGAGGTTGCGACCAATGTCGCCAGTGTCACCCACTGATGTGAATCCCTATTATGATAGCGGAGAACAGCTCGCTACGGCCGCATATGCCATTGAAGCCCACCGATATTCCAGAGAATGGATGTGTCCCGAACCGGGCATGGATGTGGGTTCTCCTGAAGAGCTTTCCCTGGACGAGTTGGATAGACTCGTGGTATAGATATATTTATTTATTAGCTTATTATTATTGTATATAGCAATGCAAACTGCACATAATCACCATCTTGGTGACCCCCAGTTGACCCCCAAAATTAGCCTCATCATCTGCCATTAGTAGCCCCATCCCTATTACAGCCTCATGTCGTGCTGTTAGCCCCATGCCTGAGACTGTGTGGTGAAAATCATATTATAAAATCTGATAGCGTTCTGATTTGCTCGCTGCTACCTGTATATAACGAGTGGTTTGATTTTGATTTGAGTTGCAGAACTAAATCAAGTGATTCCATCAGATACCACTCCTTTATTTGCTTGGAGTGCCATGTCAAAGACAGCATCCCAGCTCGCAAGACTCAGTGTCGACACTGCTCGAAATCAGTGCGAGGCTCTTGTCCGGGAGAAAGACCGATCTTCATATATTCTCCGTGGATATGTTCCAGAGTCCTCTCGCGATGCATTTCTGGCTATAAGGGCGTTTAATATCGATACTGCTAGAGTGTCTGACTCTGTGTCTCGACCCGAACTCGCCAAGCTCCGGTTTGATTTCTGGAAATCAGCCATTCAAAAGGCATTTGGATCAGACATGACCCAGGTTCCAGCAGAACCAGTGGCAGTGCTGTTGGCCAATGCCATTCATGATAATCCTACGAGTCAGCTTTCAAAGCGGTTTTTCATAACGATGATCCAAACTAGGGAAGCATATATTGGAAATCCCCCGTTCCGCAACATCGACGCTATGGCTTCATATGGTGAAGGAACATATTCACAGGTCAATTATCTAACCCAAGAAGCATTGTTATCGGTGTCACCAAAGGCGTCTCAGTTCTTGACTGAAAATCCCGCTATATATGACCAGATCAATGATGTCATGGCGCACATCGGACAGGCTACTGGCATAACTTCATATCTACGGGGGTTTTCGTGGTTTGTACGTAATAAGGAATTCGTTCCATTACCGGTCGATCTACTTACAAGACATAATATTTCTCAAGAGAGCATTATTGAGGCAATGAATGGCCAAACACCGTCAGTACCAAAGCAGATCAGCGATGTGGTATTTGAGACGGCTACAAGGGCCAATGACCATCTTATATCGGCATCCACACTAATGAAGAATCTCAAACAGGAGCTAGGGTCTGTTCCAGATGCCATGTTTGTACCTACGCTGAGTTCAGTTCCAGTCAAGCTGTTTCTAGAACGTCTGGAAAAGTGCGATTTCAATCTAATGCATCCTTCATTAGCCAAAAGCGAGTGGAGGCTCCCCCACCGGTCATATATAAGTTATAGATGGCGTGAAATCTAAGGCTGGTTTGATTATTTTTTTTCAAGCACGCTGAACTGTCAGTAACCGACGGCCCAGGTTGCCAAAACAAATACTACAGCAGAAAAACACCGAGGCCACCACCAATACCACTGAAAAGTAGATGTCGTTGATCCCTGCGCTACGATCCGGTAGATGATCTGGGAAGATGACTGCAAACACAAAGGTGCCTACAATGCCCGTCAAAGTTGATAGAATGAATCCATTCCGAGTAGCGTCTAGGATATACCATAAGCATGGGTTGAGGGCTGCCCAATATAAAGCAGCCTGTAAAGTAGACGACCATGCGAACTTACGAATGCCGTAAGCAACTCCCAAAAAAGCCACTGCTGCTCGCACGATAGATGCCCAATCTTCGCCTCCCTTGCCTCGCAGTCGCTTACGCTGCTCAGGAAAGATCCAGTCAAATGTCGGGAGCAGGAAACCTAGCAATATGCCCTGAGACCCCCATACCAACGAAAACGCGCCAGTGTGGTCGATATCAAGGGTATAAGGAGTAACCTGGTGGTTATCATGGAGTCTTTTGGATAATTGGCCGTATCCAACTCCAAATAAAAATAATAACACTAGTCTGGACACCATGGTAGATGCTGACAGAGGAACGAATCCCTTGGACATTGCTGCTGGAACAACTGATGATTTGGTTTTGACATGATGAGCCTTCTTTCTTCGAGATGATGAATTATTAGATGATTGTTCAAGTTTTCGGGTTAGCTCGGCGCTCAGGCCCAAATTCTTTGGCCTTATTGATCCACCGCTAGGGCTTCTGCCAACAGGGGTCATTGAACGAGATGGAGTGGTTGACGAAGACACATCTCCTGTGAGTTCTGCTAAAGATACTTGTGATCCGAACACTCCCGAAAGTGCCGACGTTGTGAGATTCTGATATGATCTGGATGGAGCAGGTAGGCCCTCCCGTTTCACGCTCCCGTTCATCATGGTAGGCTGAGGATGAGAGTGTTGTGTCGTTAACGAATTTCTTTATCGGTTATAGCGATTGACGCTTGGCATGAGCTGATTGTTGGCGAGATGTGACCTCGATATAGCAATGTTTTTGCTGCATTGAAACTGGAGGAGCCGCAAATATGTCCCAGCTAAGAATAACATCATCTCTCAGATGCAGGCCCCTCTCCCCCACTACGCATTGACTAGAGAGAGAGTCAGAGCAATGTACTGGATAGGGAGACCTGGGAACTATGACTATGATTATGACTATGATGGTGTCTGTGACTAGTAGTGACTGCACTAGCAAGCGACTAGAGAGTCAACAAAATATAACACTTGTTTATTTCAATGATTCGTTTGATAGCTGGTTTAGTTAATGCAATTGCCTGATGTATTCATAACTGTTCTATATATGGCCACCACTTACAGCTGTTGGTTATTCACTTAGTAACCATTTACATACACACAACATTCAGCCGTTCCTTAGTACAAAACTCAGACGACCCTGTCAGCCTCGCACTCACCAACCTCACTAACTAGACTAAATGCTATCGATTTCTTATAACGAATAGGACCACCACGCCAATTCCTCCAATCACCGAACACTCTTTTCTTTCTTAACCCCAAATGTTGTCGTTCAAAAGCGCAGCCAGACCGGCGAGACGATGGATGTCGAGCTCGGCAATGGCTCCACGTCAATACGGAGGTCTTAGAGACCAGGACCGTATCTTCCAGAACGTGTATGGTACATACGGACACGACCTGAATTCGGCGAAAAAAATGGGAGATTGGCATAAGACCAAGGAGATCATCCTCAAGGGCCACGATTGGATCATCAATGAGATCAAAAAGTCGGGTCTACGAGGTCGAGGTGGTGCAGGATTCCCATCTGGACTCAAATGGTCGTTTATGAACCCTCCTGGATGGGAGAAAAACGATGGACCTCGATATCTGGTTGTCAATGCTGACGAAGGAGAGCCAGGAACTTGCAAAGATCGAGAAATCATTCGAAAGGACCCTCACAAGCTAGTCGAGGGATGTTTGGTGGCTGGTCGGGCCATGAATGCTACTGCTGCGTACATTTATATCCGAGGAGAGTTTTACAATGAAGCAGTAACTCTACAGACTGCCATCAACGAGGCATACGCTGATGGGTTAATTGGTAAGAATGCGTGCGGATCTGGCTTCGATTTCGATGTATACATCCACCGAGGAATGGGTGCTTATGTTTGTGGAGAAGAGACGTCATTGATTGAGTCTCTGGAGGGAAAGGCTGGTAAACCTCGTCTCAAGCCTCCATTCCCTGCTGGAGTAGGACTTTTCGGTCGACCCACTACTGTTACCAACGTTGAAACTGTGGCAGTAGCTCCCACTATTTTGCGACGAGGTGGAGAGTGGTTTGCCGGCTTTGGACGAGAGCGAAACCAAGGTACCAAGCTTTTCTGCATTTCTGGCCATGTTAATGAGCCTTGTACTGTCGAGGAGGAGATGTCTATCCCTCTGCGAGAGCTGCTTGAGAAACATTGCGGAGGTATCCGAGGAGGTTGGGATAATCTTTTGGGTGTCATTCCTGGTGGATGTTCAGTGCCTGTTCTACCCAAGGAGATTTGTAACGATGTCTTGATGGACTACGATGCCCTTAAGGATGTGCAGTCTGGTCTGGGTACTGCTGCAGTCATAGTCATGGACAAATCCACTGACATTGTGCGAGCCATCCAGCGATTCGCATACTTTTATAAGCACGAATCATGCGGTCAATGCACTCCATGCCGAGAGGGTACTACTTGGTTGCTCAAGGCTATGGAACGATTCAATACTGGCCAGGCTAAGGAGCGAGAAATCGACATGCTCTACGAGCTCACCAAGGAAATCGAAGGTCACACTATTTGCGCGTTGGGTGATGCTGCTGCCTGGCCTATCCAGGGTCTTATTCGACATTTCCGACCTGAGATGGAGGCCCGAATCCGAAAGTTCCACGATGATGTGTCTTCGGTATCTGTTGGAGGTTGGACTGTTGGTTCAGGTATTTCTGACGGCCATGTTGTCGGTGCCAATATTCCCGGTAGCCATCACTGAAAATCGCATGTATTTTGAATAGACTCTTGTTCTTGTTGTCAGTTTTGTGAATTTTGTAGTTCTGTCTGTTCTTTTCTGTTCTTGCCAGTTTTATTGTACTGCTTTTGTTCTTACGATTTTTAGTTTCGTTTTCTAGCCAGTGTTCTGAGTCATAACATTGGATTATGTTTATTTTATTTACAGTTGTAACGATGGTTTTGGCGGTCGACTGCTAGCAGCATCCTCGATATCTTCAATCTCTTTAAGAGTGTCAACAGTCAGCACTTCATATGATGACTCGCCTATGACCACATTATCTTCAATTCGGATTCCAATTCCTTCAAAATGCTTGGGCCATTTGCCATTCTGTGGAACATATACACCAGGCTCAATTGTAATCACTTGATTTGGTACCAACGGTACAAAGTTGGATGCAGTCTGGAGGTCATGAACATCAATTCCAAGATTGTGACCAATTGAGTGTGGATACAGCTCTCGCAGATTGGATTTCGTCAATCCTGTCATGCCTGCATTGACAAGCTCTCGATACAGGATATCTTCCGATTGACGATGAATATCTGCAACCGAAACGCCCTTTGAAGCTACACACAACTCAATGCACTGCTTGTTTGTATTAAGCACCGCCTGGTATAGGTCCTTTTGAGCATCAGTAAATTTGCCGTTTACAGGCCAAGTTCGAGAAATGTCTGCACAATAACCTCCATATTTTCCACCCGCATCGACCAAGACCAACTCACCATCTCGCAATAAATCATCATTTCGGGTGTAATGAATAGTCAGAGCGTGGGGCCCTCCAGCAACTACTGCTAGATACGCAGATATTTCACATCCATTGACTCGGAACTTGTAATCGAGATAGGCATGGAGGTCTGATTCACTTTCAAAATTGATACCATAAGCTGTATTGTAGGCATCGCTCGACAATTCCGAGGCAACTCTCATAGCATCAATCTCATTCTCACTCTTGACCAGGCGGCTCTTTTCTACTAATTTGGTAGCAGATTGGATGTCTCGTACTGGTGAGTCCGAGATCATTGCTCGCAGTGGTGCACCAAACAACTTGGAATATCGAGGTTGAAACTCTCCGTCTACATATACCCTTTTGGCCGACTTTAAAATCTTTGGAAGTACCTGCTCCATTTCATTAAATGGATATGCCTCGTCGGCATTAAATACTTCCCTGGCTCCCTTGGTACCAGAACGCTCACCTTCCCATAGTTCCACTGAAGGGTTTCGTTCAGGCACAAACATTATGGTTGACATTTCGTTAGCGTTCTTTTTGTGGAGAACCACTGCAGATCCCGGTTCAAGGAACCCTGTTAGATAATAAAAGTTTGGATCCTGGATGAATTGATGAAATACAGATCCAGTAGCAAATTGTGTGATGTTACCACTGACTATAACTACACTTTGATCTGGCAGTGACTCCATGATCCTCTGTCTACGAGCAAAATATTCGAGTGCAGAGATCCCGGGAGTTAGATCACCATTCTGAATTCGATGAGGTCTGGTTTCAAATAGAGGTTGGCCTGCTCTTATTCGGGTAGAAAATGCCCGTAGAGAGGTTATTTTCGACTTCATGTTAAGACTGTGACTTGTATTTGGTGAGAATATGCAGTATATCTGGCGTTCATATGCATGTCATTTGGAATCTAACTTGACAGCTCCAATTGAAAAAGAAAGGAAAGAAATGAAAATAAAAGAATATAAGCAAATCAGAAGAAATCAAGAGAGAAATCCAAATCTAATAATAAACTATTCAAACCTGCAAAAAGGCTATATTTTTATGGATCCATAGTTCTGAAATTGTCACATCCTGATGTTCAATTAGTCCCAGCCAGAGTTGATGACTTTGAATTGGCAAGAATAAGATATCAAGAAATTTAGTCTTTACAAATATAAATAGGGATTAATGAATCGAGCTAGGATTGATACGGATACTTTTCACAAATAGAGCGTCAACTACAAACATTAGGCTCCAGCCATTTGGTTAACCATCTGGTTAACCATCTGAATATAAACTTCTACTAATTAACGGTTAAAGCGGATGACATGAAATAATCAATGAATACAATCTAAACGGATTCGGCTTCGATAGCAACCTTTTGGCTGTCATGGGCGTATCGAAGACCACAGTAAAGACACGCATGAGCACCAGGCTTTTCGAGACTAATGTAAACCTTGGGGTGACCTTGAGCACCTCGACCACCGTCACACACAGCAGTGTGGTCGTGAAGATATCGTACAGGCTCCTGGGCAATGAGATCAATAGCAGCATATGGACGTGGCTGTCGATTCAGATCCTTTTGCTCGAATCGAGGACCAACCTGGGCTTCTGCTCGAGGTCGCTGTGAAGGAGCCCAAGTGTCGGGTCGATTAGGCGCCTGCTGGGCCAGAGTCTTGGCGTCTGGGGTCTCAGGGACACTCGAGTACGAACAAATCAATGTCCGTGATCGAGCCAAAGGCACGACCACCTTGGTAATTGGTCGAACTGCCCTCAACATGCTATGGATTTGGTAGAGTTGCAAGTAAATATCAATCGTACTATTGGGTGGACTCAAGACGGATACAGGGATACTCACTTGCTATTAATCGACTCAGCTGTCTCCTGTCAAGCTCGCCCCAGCCCTGACTTGACTACGTACCGCGACAGGGGAAGAGAGGGAGTTTAGACCTTGAGACAACAAACAATACAAAAGAATCAACTTACAAGCCAAGTACAAAGCTAATACAACTCAAATAAAAGCCAAACATAAGCCAGTATTGAAATGCCTGACCAGAGTGGGCCTGATTTTGAGATGCTGGCTAAGCGATCTGCATATGCCAATACACTGCATTCCTGGGACTATACTGTGACCCACGCTACAACGCTAGGAAAAAGCCCTGCCAAAGTTCGTGAATGGCTTTTACAAGAACTTATCAAGACCACTGGGAAAAAGTAGACTTACAAAAGCACTAAACGCACTGAAAAGCGGTCTATTAGTTACTTTTGACTTGACTTTGAGATGCTAAGTGGGCTGCAGACTGGACTAGACTATTGCTAACGTCTGGGCTAATGTAGCCACTAGAACTAGCGTATTTGTCCGCTATTGACTATTTATTAAGCTATTTATCCGTGATTAGATTATTGTCAACGGTGCAATTATTCAATTGCTTTTCAATTGATTCGTGAAAATAAAAATATGCGATGTTGTCAAGTCATATTATCATTGTCGCTTCTTCCCGATCACAGTTAACTTCATAATATACAGCCCCATGGACGCTGCTGCGCTACGAGAACGGCGAAAAGCTCGAATCCAGGCTGGAGGAGCGTCTCGGCTCGCCAAGATTACCAAGACTACCAATCCAGATGGTGCTGACTATAAAGACCATCAAGTCCCACAAACCAGGAGCTCTCCAGGGCTATTCGACGAGTCGTCCAGCTCAGGGGCCCAGCCGTTACCATCAGATCCATTTGCAAGTGCGTTGGGAGGACCTTCTGGTGCACCCACAGACGACCCACTATTCAAGATGCTTTCTGAATTACAAGCTCAAAGAGGGCCCAACAATCCTATAGGTGCTGGTTCAGACCCATTCTCGGCATCGGATCCCTTTGCTGCGTTTGAACAGATGCTCAAATCGGTTCCAAATGGTCAGCAACAGAACCCACAGCAGCAGCCCGCTTCGCCTGGTCAGACCATATCTCAGACATTGTGGACCCTTGTCCATGTGGTTATTAGCATTGTAGTAGGCATTTATTTCATCTACTCTTATGACCACGGAGATTCTGTGTCTCCACTGCTTGCGTTCTGTACTGCCCAGGTAGCACTGCACTCGACCCAGTTTGTGGTGGAAAAAGGCTCTCCACCCGCCAATTCTTTCATGGTTTCTATTGCATCTTTCCTGCCTCCTCCTTTCAATGGTTACGTGGTAACTGCTGCTAGGTATTTTCGTATTGTGACTCTTCTGGTCCAGGATTTGTGTTTGGTACTGTTTGTACTAGGCCTTTATTATGGTTTAATTGTAGACACCGATAGTCTCAGTCCATGATGGGCCATGACCCAGTTGATTTGTTATTAAAAAAAGACGAGCTTGGTTTATCTGTTTGAATGCGTTTTTTCTTTTTTTCTTCGTTTGTTTTCATTATTTTGCTTTTGTTTTCTTTTTTTTGTTCTTTATTTTATTCTGTTTTTTCTCAGCACCCTCGTGCTGGTGATATTGGTTCGTGGCTGATCCCACCTAACACACCATAGTACTTGTGCCGCACTTTTGGACGTGGCATTCCCCATATGACACCGTTTGTGACGCTATTATTGCTATCACTGGCTATGGGCGTGAGCTCATTCCTTGTGGGACTCACCCCATTGTCAGTGACTTTGTCAACCTCTAGAGTGCGAATGATTTCGTCTATTGGCACAGGAATCCTTGTAGGAACTTCGCTGATTGTAATTATACCCGAAGGTGCAGATGCCATGTACGCTGTTGCCGGTTTATTAGATAAAAGCCCGAATCCCAGTGCATTAGGTCCAAGACGAGCAATTGGACTATCTCTTATAAGTGGATTTCTTTTGATGTATCTGATTGATAAAATTCCCGAATGGATCGCTAGCAAATCCAGTCACTTGCCTATCGGAATTGACATGTCCAATCTCCGATTCACCAACATTGGTACTACAACAGATGACAATAATCAGGATGACCGTACTGCTGCTGACCATATTCACAATGAAGTATCGAGTTCATCGACATCAATTGGACTAATTATTCATGCTGTTGCTGACGGAGTTGCTCTAGGGGCATCAGTATCTACCGATAGTACTGCTCTTGAAACGATCATTTTCTTAGCTATTATGATCCATAAGGCTCCCGCATCGTTTGGTCTGACCACTGTTTTAATGCGAAAAGGTTTACCTGCTGCTAGGGTCAAGCGTGATCTGTTCATTTTTGCTGCTGCAGCTCCATTAGGTGCTCTGCTGACTTATCTAATAATTGCACTTCTTGGCTCCAATGACGCCAACTTAGTTGAGTGGTGGACAGGCCTTTTGCTAGTATTCAGTGGAGGCACATTTTTATACGTTGCTATTCATGCTATGAATGATATGCATGAAATCGAAGCGAGCCCTGGTGATGTCAATTCCGATATGTGGTTAGCAGCGTTTGGTATGCTAGTACCTTTGGTGACATTATTTGTTCCTGACGTTTAAAAGTTCAACCACAAAAAGAAATGCACTTAATTTTTGATTTTGATGAACCAATCAGTGCGAGCTGATAGAATCCCGACAAATGTTTTTACTTGCACAATATTTATTAGACCGACGATTCGCATATAAGATACTAATGAGTTGACATCCGCTTAAGACAAGCAATGAGTTGACATTCGCCTACGGCATGATATAAATGAGTTGATTATGTTGAAGCCACTTGAAGGATAATCCAAAGGATGAACCACAATAGGAAGAACAGATGAAGGAGAACGTACAAAGAAAAAAAATGAAAATTTCACGACTGCTAGAATGGATTTGCTTATTTAATTTAATGTGCCATACCGTTATCCAAAGCCTCCTGGACATATTTCCAGTAAGTGTGTTTGGATCGCTCGCGGAATCCTTTACCATATTTAATCACCGGTAGATATGTGCCAATACATGCTATGGCCACAAAAGCTGCACAGATAAATGTATTCTGGATTCCCATTCCTGTGATCCATGGGGTAATTCCGTATCCAATTGCAAAACTCATACAGTTTCTTATTAGGATAACCGAAACCATGGCCTCTCCACTCAATTCCCTATATGAGTCGACGCAGTAATTAACAGAAACACTGCAACCAAGGGTAACAGCACCTCCCATCATGCCCATTCCAATAACTGGTCCAATCCAAGCAATGTGATGCGCTGCACCCACTCCCCACAAAATAAGTCCTGCTGGTCCCATTATCATGAACAATGTAAACATCCATACTCGATGCTCAGCTTCAGAAACTCCCTTATTTCGTCTTGCCAACCATAGTTTGACGATATCTCCAACATATCCAGCATAAATCGAGAACAATACTGTCCCAATAATGGGAGACAAGTAACAAAGACCAACCATGGCTGCTGAGAAATTATATGTACCACCCAAAATAAGCGAGCTGGTAGCATTAAGAACATTAAACCACACCAGACAAGTACCATATGCAAACCCACTCCACGAAACGGCAAGGAATTGAAACATGGTGATTGGTCTCCACATAAGCTTCCACAACATGAATGGTCGAGGTTTGTCGAGCAATTGCAATCTCTGTCGATATGTTTTGGGCTGGAATGTTTGCACTTCTCCTATCTGCTCAGTATTTAATACGGACCCTGACTTGACAGGTATTCCTATGTTTTTTTCGCCGTCTTCAACAATGATAGGAGCAACTCCAGTGCTTTGCTGACTTGATGTGTCGTCATGAATCACATCATCATCCGCAATAGTACTCCTACTAAAATTGGTTTCCTCCATTGTAAAATAGAGAACAAAAAATGAAACTCCAGAGAAAATAGAGCACCAATACAATACCCACTTCCATCCTTGGCCGTCGTTAATGAATCCTGCAATTGTAGGCGCAATATAATTACTGAACAATAGAGAAAATGCATACAGTCCCATCCATGTCCCTCTCTCGTGCTCAAACCACACGTCAGAGACGCTAATCTCAAGCAGAGATTCGATAGGAGCACCCAGGAAACCAGTCAAAATCTTGCCAGCAATCCATTGACCTTTATTTGTTGAATAAGGACCCCAGATATTTATCAAACATGTAGCCAAACAAGTAAATAGATATACGGGTCTCTTACCATATTGCAGAGCAAGTGGTTGCCAGAATAGGCATCCAAGTCCAAAAAACAAAAACATATACCCGGTTCCATTGTTAAGATCAGTCAGGGATAGACTCGTTTCATCAGCTATATTTGTCAACACAGAGTAAACTGCCGCGGAGTTGACACCCACAGCCATTGTGTAGACAACCACAGAAAACATTGACAAATATTTCCTTCGCTTGGACCAATTCAGAGGATCATCTGGATCGCTACTTGGAGTTGGAACAAGTACAACATCTCGGTGACTCTCAGAATGAGCAGAGCTAGAAATACCCTCCAGATCTACCAAGTAGACTGTACCAGGGACTGCCTCAGTATTAATGTGCATTGTAAATTATTGCAATAGCTGTTAATTGCAAACAACAGAGAAATATATTTATTTAATTCTGTTTAATAGCGATCTGCTTATTTATAGATAGCTATATGGAATTGCTGATTTCCGGATAATATGGGTCTTGAGCGACTCTGCGAGATACGGCCACCACGAGCCTAATCAGGAACTTGATAAAGCAATCGCGCCTTTCAAACATGCATTATCAGTGCTCTGACACTAGACCGATTCGGGAAATTTATTGATCCGATCAGTGATCTACACGCGGGATATATTCTGATTCGGCAATCATAACTTGTTAGCAGATTACTTGTCTCTTAGATCACCAATTAACATATCAAAAATTAAGATTTTCCTTTTGTATGACAAATAGCAATAGCAATAAATAATTCATAACTCATAAAAGTAAATATATAGAACGTCCGTGACAAAGCCCGAGCAAGAAAATTAAAAACTCCATATAGATTGTTCAAGTCATAGGATCCATAAATTCCTAATAATGATGATACGATTGCCAACATTTTCCGCGTATCTTGATTAACGTATAAGCGTCTGGCGAGAAAATGCGCTAAATCCCGACAACATCCATTTCGGCACGGTTATAAATGATATTAAAGCCTTCCCCTCCTATCTTCCATGCCTTATCGTGAAGAATTCGGATTCGCCGAGCATAAGCAGCATGTAAAATATTCCCCAAATCCTCTACTCTTGACCGCATTATATCTCGATGATGCGGATAGTATGCTGCACATCCTAAAATTGCTAACGGCCAAGCCGTAACGGTGTTAGCCATGTCTCGACCATCCATCTTTTCAAGTTCTTCGATAGCCATCGACACATAGCTCTGCAGTAAGGCATTATCGTTGGGTGAATGAGGATAGAGAGTCTTGAGAAGAACCAATATACCTGCATATTTGAGAAGTCGCGTTGCAATTAAATGAGATAGTAATGCTTGGAAATTAGCCTTTTCGACGGCATTCACCGGCAATTCTGGAGGATCCCATGCTGTTATCTCTGTCAACAGAGCACAACCTTGTACGAATTCAGATATCCCTAATGGTGACTTCCTGTTGAGCCATGATACCTTTGCTACCAATTGATATAAATCATAACCACAACCTACAACTGCATTATCCATCCACGGGATATCTAGAGAGAATAGAGGCAGCCGAAATGCTTCGGCAAAGTAATCGAATACTTCGGGATTTGGGAGTAAATAGAGATCCTTTTCCTTCGCAAACAAAATTGCGATTGTAGAATTAAACAAGAAAGAATCAATAAGCAGTCTTTCAATTGGTTTCAACATCATGGCTGTTTTACAGCTATCTTGAATCTGCTTTCTCTCCTCGAGGATCTTGAAAGCTCCAAATAAATGTGCAACATTCTTAGACGTAGGATTGCCATAGAACTTTTCATACAAACATAAAAATTGCACAGCTGTAAAAAGCCAGTCATCATTAGCAGTTGCCTTACGAGAAGAAATGGCACACTGTAATCCCCTGATACATGCCACATAAAACTTGTCTGATTCAGCTCGAAAGCTAGGGGCATTCCAAGCAATGTCGACAGCTCCACATGCCAATACCAAGCTCAACATACTAGGATCTTCACTGCACTGTGGAACCATCAAGATTAAGGGCTTGGTCTTTGGGTGGCTATGTGGTGGACTCACAGCAGGAACAAAATGATTGAGAAAATGATCAACTGCATCCATGGCGGTACAATTCTCTAGCAACTCAGAAGGAATGGTCCCGCCCAAGGGACATATAAGTCTGATGAAACTTAGCAATGAGATACCCAAGTTTTTCCCCGAATACTTCGGCTCTGATACAGAACTATAACTATAATTCCGAGATATCAATTGAGTTGAATTGAATTTTTGACGATTTACTGTAGCCTTTGAAATCTTGTTGCTATTAGTGGTAATATGATGACGATGATCTACCACCATGGGTAGCAACGACAGATCGACCGTAGATAGTGAATCAGATGGCGAGGTGGTATTATTAATTATACTAGAATGGCTGGGCGGATAGTGGCACTCAAGATTATTTCGTTCACATCCTCGACAAATGGGGTTTCGTTCATCGCATTTCTTCTTGCGCCTCTTGCAAGAAAAGCATCCAGACTTGCTATAAACCTTCATAATTAATTAATAATATCACGGGGACCCAGTGGACTCGAACACAAAAAAAGGTTAGATCAAATTATTCTCCGATTGCTGCGGAAAGTCCCGTCCAAGGAGTTTTGTGATAAGATCAATCCCGCGCTCTGATAGCGGTTTCAACGACACAAGGTTATTATAAGGAGATAAGTTATCATGCACTTATAGGTTTGGTTTATCTTACCCTGGAGGTACCGCATATTACTCGATTTGTCATGATAGCTGTATCATCCCCACATCTCTGTTATCGTTCATATCGCGGCTTATATTTTGATTGGTCGCAGCGGTAAGGTGGAGAATCATAGGACTACAGTTTGAGGGTACCTATGAGACCAACTTAAATCCGTTCGAGTATAAGAGGGATAGCAAATAACCTTATATAGTCTTCAATAATATATTGAGAACTCGAAAAAGGTACCATCTTACTCGAATGACTGTAGACGTCCCTGAAACTAAGGTTGATTTTGCCCATTGGCAACCACATATTGATGCAGCTAAAAAGCGTTTAGCAGATTCAATTCCAAAACAATATTTGATCCCTGCTAATAAGCTTCCTGGGAAAAATGTTCTCAATGTTATGAAGGTACCTTATGAATGTGGCATTATGTCATCTAGTGAGCTTGAGATCACAGAAATGACGGCGGGCCAATTGACAAAGGAAATTGCCTCTGGAGAGCGCACTGCCTCAACCATCTTGACAGCTTTTGTTAAGCGTGCAACAATAGCTCACCAGCTCACCAATTGTGCAACTGAATTTTTAGTTGAAGAGGCAATTGAGCGGGCTGCTGAGCTCGACGAATATTTTGCCAAAAATGGGAAATTGGTTGGCCCACTCCATGGAGTGCCTCTTTCTATTAAGGAACATTTTACCATGGCGGGAAAGTATACAAATGGAGGATATGCTGCTCTAGTGGATAATCTGACTGATAAAGATGCCCAATTGGTCGCGTATTTGAAAAATGCTGGAGGGGTTGTATACGTCCGAACCAACGAACCACAATCACTAATGCACTTGGATACAAATAACAATATCACAGGTCAAACATACAATCCATTTAACCTCAAATTGAGTCCTGGCGGCTCTACTGGAGGCGAAGGAGCCCTGGTTGGTTTCAGAGGATCTCCATTGGGATTGGGAAGTGATATTGGTGGATCAATCCGAGGACCTGCTGCATTCTGCGGGTGTTATGGCATTCGTCCTACAACTCTGCGGACCTCTTCGTTAGGAGCCCTCGCAATTGACGGATGGGGCCAGGAATCAGTGAGATGCTCATTTGGACCGCTTTCGCAGAGCCTTGATGATATTGATCTTTTCATGAAAGCATATTTGGATCAGAAGCCTTGGGAAGAGGATTCTACTTTGGTGCCCATTCCTTGGCGAGATGTTAAACCTACCAGGGAGTTCACCGTAGGTGTGATGTGGGATGATGGAAATGTCCACCCGCATCCACCTGTGACCCGAGGGTTGAAGTATGTTACTGAAAAGATCAAGAGTGCCGGTATAAAAGTTGTTGATTTCAAACCTCACCAGTGTGCTGAGCTATTTGATATCGTAACTCAATTATATACCATCGACGGTGTCATATCCACAAAGGCAAAGCTGGCCCAAGTAGGCGAGCCTGTACTTCCTCTAACCCAATTGTATTTTGATTATGGTAAAGGAACGCAAAGTATTGCAGCTAACCACAAGCTCAACGCTCGTCGAGATGAGCTCAAAAATGATTATTTAGCACTTATGAATGAGCAGGGGGTTGACTTTATCCTTTGCCCGTGTTATGTTGGGGTTGCTGCAGTCATTGGAAAACCCGAGTATTGGGGTTACACGTCCCTTTGGAATGTTCTTGACTACCCAAGCGTTGTCTTTCCCACTGGCCTGTACCAAGACCCTTCTGTTGACAAGGCAATAGAGTCATTTAAGGCTTTCAATGCTACAGATGAGTATGAGCAAAACAAATACACACCGGAAGTATACAAAGATGCTCCCATTAATGTGCAGTTGACGGGAAAGCGATTCCAAGATGAAGAGATTGTGGCAGCTGCCAAGGTTATTGAAGAGATTATCAAAGGTTAAACATTTATGTAGCGGATTTAAAGAAATAAATCAGGGGTAAGTTTTTATGCCTAAACCGTACTGATTGAGGTCAGGAACCTTTTCTTCTGCATGATAAATGCATGCATAACAATTGTTCCAATGCTGATGTGTAAATAGCTTTGCTATGTGAATCTGGTTGATATTCAATTATAATTAGACACAAAATTCTCAGTTATCAACACTCTTAATAAAACTAAGTTACACGAACGAGGAGTTACTTTACTTTGTCTTTTCAGAGGTTCTTTCCAGGCATTGAGTTCTGGTATACAGACGGGGGACGTTCCTGTTCAGGACTTGCTTGTAAAATAACCTTAAACAATTGAGATCCAGTAGCTATGATACATCGGCACCCTAGGTTCGACACAACATCGACTCACACCGTACTTACAAGAATCAATGTATTGCTCAGTACCGTCCATCCCTATATCGAAGATCAGTTTACTAAACCTTTTCAAGCAGTTTCGAGATGTTAATCTGTAAATGTACAATATCTCGTCCACATTATGAGGTTTTGTATTCTCTGTCTTTCGAAATGGTATGCGATGCAAAAACACTTCTACCCCGTACAGCATAATGTCTAGCGAAAGAACTCCTACAATTTTTGTTCTGAGAAGCCCGGGATAGCCTTCGCGTAACTCACGACACCGAATGCAGAGAGGCTTTACCATTTTTAACATTTGAATGCTGTAGTGATCCTTCAGTTTGTTCACGGCTGATATAGTCGAGAATTGTTTCAGAGTGTCCTTCAACAGAATCGAAGCTTTGATCTTCCAGTCCAATAATTCAAAGCAAATCGAGTCATCCAAATCACTTTCAGTGAGATGCGAAACGTTACAATCATCATCATCGTTGAACAGAAGAGGTTGTCCCAATACGTCCCAAAATTCATTTTCCTGGAATTGGCAAAGTCAAAAGGGTTCAGGGGTCGTCAGACGAATATATGTGGATCCCAGTTCAGCATTAGCCGTGACTGGGCATGTCAGTAAATAATGATATTAATAAAGCTATAAAATGTAAAAAAAACCAATGTAAGAGCAATATAGACGGATATGCCTTCACTGCCAGACCAAAAAACTAATAAGGATCAATAGTTTTGCACCAATTAGTCCCCATGAGGTTTACATTGACACTTCTCCGTATACATGTGAACACCTAGTATAGAGCCTCATCACATCGAACTCGCGACCTTAGGTAGGGCCCATCCTTGGCATGAGCAGCTGCGATTAAACAGATAAAGTTCAGATCTGGATATCCAGTAAGACATAAGAGAAGGTTTATGTGTTAATAGTGATGAATGGGACTAATGAGATCCCTCTTTCATCGGTGCATGTACCAATGGGAACTGGCATGAGAACAGAAACTGCTCATGTTGTTACCCATTTTGCGCCAAAGAAAAGAGTGCGTAGAGTGGATCCGAGCAAGCGCAAAAGAATAGCCAATGCTTGTATTCCCTGTAAAAAGAGAAAAAAGAAGTGTGATGGACGTCAACCGTGTGAACTCTGTCTGAGTCGCAACTTTCAATGCGTGTATGGCCCGGTTGACGGTATGTCTAGCGGGCCAATTCACAGTCAAAATATTGATCATCAGCCTATTGAATCTTCTCCGTCGCTTTTAGCAGAATCCACCCAAGAATTTTTAGTACCGGAACCACGGGAACAACACTTACAACCTCAACCAGTTCATCATTACAGTGGTTCGCCCTCTCAAGGCTATTCTGTTAGTGGTCCTTCATCCAATGAAACTTATCACTCAACACCTGGTTCGTTGGTGGATTCTCCTTTCAGCGATAATCTCGGACCATCAGATGCTACAATGGGCTACAAATTTTTCCGCAGGCCGCATGGCCATGAGACTGCACGGATGCTCAAGTCATCGCGAACTGGAAAATTGCATTTAGTGGGCGAATCATGTACCATTTCTCTCTTGGAGCAGGTCCGTCAATTGTACACTAGTAATATCGGTAGATCTTCATTCACTGATGATCCGTCAAGATTTAATCTTGCAGAAGGTGATAGCGCTTCCAACCTTCGAAATGCCCCTCACATGGTACCTGTCCAGCTGCCAGTTCGAAATATCGCTCTAATACTTATCCAGCGGTTTGAGAGTCAGGTGCAGTCTGAATGCTATGTTATTGACATGCATAAATTCTACCAAGATTTCGCTGTCATCTATACGAACCCAATGTCTGCTAGCAAGTCTTTACTGTGCATTCTGCATCTAGTGTTTGCGCTAGGAGCTCTTTCAGATGATGCTGACAAGCAGGAGCTGCCTGACCTATCTCGAGTACCATCTGAAGTATTCTTCCACAGTGCTATGAGTCTATTAGATGATACATTGGTTGATAAGGGCGAAGTTTGGGTGGTCGAGGCATATCTTCTTACGTCGTTTTATTACGAATTAAATTGTCGCCGGAACGCATCTTGGATTCAGCTTGGTAAGGCTATACGATACGCTCAGGCGCTGGGAATGGGGCGACACTGGGGAGAAATTTTATTTCCGCCTGAAGATGAAATCCATAGAATTGCACTTTGGAGATCGCTATATATCCAAGACAGAATAAAGTCCGTGTGCTTGGGTAGAGACATGATGATCGCAAAACAAGTTCCCGAAATTGACGAGGCTGATATTGACATTGATCCTACATCCAGCATGGACAAGCCAATCCGGTTGGGAATCTTGAGTAGTACTGAAATAGAGGGTCGGCAGCTTCAAATCCATTTTGCTAAACTCTGTGGTATTTTAGGGGCTATCGCCGTAGATGTTTATGACAGCTCAGTTGTTGACAGCAAGACTGTGCAAGACATTGTCATGCGACTTCGCCAGTGGGCAACAGATTTCGAAGAATTCAAGCGAAATATGAGCATCAGGAGTCATCCAAGGTTTGAAAGACTTTTCTTGACTATTCAAGTCAGTTATTTGCATGGTGTCATTATCCTGACTAGGCCGTTTTTATTTTATACTGTTGCAAAAAAGGCCGAGATTGGAAGCCACAAACTGGATGATGCTCTTAAGCCTTTTGAGTTGCTTTCTACCTCGTGCATTCAGAGTGCTATATCGACTATCAATGTAGCCAGAAACTCTATATTAAGCTCTTCCCTGGATTGGAAGAGAACTCCCACCATTGTCTACTATGTATTCACAGCAGGGGTTGTGTTGAACTTGGATTTGTTCCAATCTCGATGTACAAAGGCCTCCATTAATCAAGAACTCAGTCATGCCCTATCTGCATGTGTTGATGTTTTGGCAAAATATGGCCCCTATAATATAGCGGCCCGCCGTGACCTGCATATTCTGAATGCTATGTATAATGCTGTGATGGATAATTGGAATATGACTGGAACCAATCAATATCCGCCTCATCAAGTGAAGGCAGATTATGGAATATCCAAGAGAGAATATGACGACCAGCTCAGAGTATCTCATGCTGATGTGAATAATAGCGATGGAACCACAGAGTTGGGTACTTCTGCTAATGCGGCCTTTAGCACATCATTTGGAAATATTTTGGGATATAACAACGTTGCTATGGATAGCAACGGTGTTCCTTGGACATTTACTGCCTCAGGGCCACAATTAAATCAGGACTCCACAACTGCAGGAAACGAACATCTACTCTCTGGCTATAATGCAGTCGATCTATCAGTTCTTGCATCTGGGTTTTAAGCTGTTGTATTTTTATTTTTATTTTATTTTATTTTATTCCAAGTTGTTATTATTGTTTTCTTTCAGATCTGCGGTACAATAGGCACAAAAGGTACAATACGTCAGCGAAAATATTTTTTGGAGTAGGAATCTCGACCAGAAGCGGGTGGCACAGTGTCAGAAGCCTCAAAAAACGTCTTCATGAACTCCATGAGGGTGGGAAAGCTCCCACTTGGAACCTAGAAGTTGTAGTTTGGAAAGATTTTAATCTAATAGCTGGGTATTGTTATTATTTATGTGTTTGTGCTTCATATTATAATTCTTCTATCTCTGAAAGCGGAACCATGTACGGAATGTGGGTGCATTAAAAAGAAAACGAAAGACAAATACAACAGTCAAATCAGAATAAAGGAAAGCAAATTATGTAATTATTAAAGAAGTTTTGAAAATTGCCAAAAGAACAATGAAGCAGATCAGTAATTACGATATAGCGCTTTTGGCCGATCCAAATTTCAATTCCATTCGGAGTTAGCACTAGTAAACACTTCGGTCAAGGTACCCTGTTAGTTATATCGAAGTATTTACTAGCGTTTGAATTATTAAACGAGAAATAATATCGTTTGCCTCAATACAGATCCAATGACCTATACCTTGTAGTACCTGAGAATCTACATGTCCACCTAATTGCTGCTGAAATGTCACACCACACTGAATTGCAGCCTTGTCTTCTCCACCTACAACTATTAATGTATTGACAGTGATGTCTTTCAGGCTGGGCATTTCGGATTGAATGATTGCTCTCGTCATATCTAAATAATTCGCGGCGAGCTGTTGTGAAATTAGGTCACGTACAAATGCACGCTGAAGCGGATGAGCATTGGAACCAAGGGCAGTCCAACTGACTCTGTCAGCCCATTCAGTGATCGAATATTGGCTAATATATTCTATACGGGAATTCAATCCTTGATTTAATTCCGGACTAGGATGTACAGCTCCTAACAAAATAATACTTTTTATCAAGTTTGGATGCTTTTCGGCTAGCAAGAGAGCAACTAGTCCGCCCATTGAATGACCGACAAGAGTAATATTTTTAATTCCTGATGTTAAATTAAAAGTTTTTATCACCTGGAAGACATCTTCGGTGATGGTCTTCGTACTCAATTGATCAACTTCCGAACGTCCCGATTTTGCACAACCCTCCAAGTCCATCAAAATACAATTAGCATGCTGGATGACTTCCGGAACAAGACCAAAAAAGTAGTTCATACTTGATCCCAGACCATGGATGAAGACTACAGTCTCATTTACAACATTTGGAGGTTGATAGCTGCTGACCCCATTGAAGTCATGCCCTTGGCTTGCTGCCCAGACATTAAGTCTTTTTCCATTAATTGAAATGATCATATTATAATAATTAAAGACTATTGATTCTCGGCAACTGAATCCTATTTATATAGTTCTATTGTGATTTAGGCCCCATCAACGGCAAAGCCCGTCAAAGCCCGCGCATAAGTCTGCTAACTCCGCAATTAGCCTATTCAAGTAATCCTGCATGAATGGACTGGACAATCAACCACACATTGCTACTTCTTTCCCAATAAACCAGTGTATTCAGTATAAAATAATAATAATAATAATAATAATATTGCAACCGTGGGATCTATTTGGACTTAGGTGGCCGTTGGTACGATACAAAGTCATCCCGAAAGCCAACCTTCGTATACAAAAGCTGGGCCCTGTGGTTGAAGCGCTGAGTATGCCAATAAACCTTCTGGACATCATGCTTATCAGCATCAGCATAAACAAACTCAATTAGCTTTTTACCAGTTCCATGAAGTCGGACATTTTCATCAACAAAGATATCATGTAAATAAATCACGTCATTGAACTGCCAAGTCGACTTGTGAAATACCCAAGTTACAAATCCGACCAATACTTTGGGATCAGCATCATCGTAAGCAACGGCTGCGTACACCGGCTCTGATTTATCAAGAAATCTCTCCCATGTCTTATCCAGCGTCTTTTCAGGAAGACTAGCCTTGTAGAATATAAGATAACTAGCGAAAAGTTTAGAGTATTGCTCTTTATCTGACTCTTCAATTGGTCTGATCACCACGGTCATGATATGCCTTTACTGAATTCCAAAGTGCCTCCCGCACGCATCTTTATAAAAGAATATTACCGCGCGGTAAACTCGGCGGAGATTAGGCAGTCGACACTGGTCCTGAGTTAGACATGCAAGTACCTTCCTCATTAGGATAATCAGACGCCATTAGTAAAAATGATAACAGTTGGCAGGAAGGAGCTAACGAAATAGAGCCCAAAAAAAAGCTAATACAGGATCAGTTCAAAAAAAGCTAACAAATATGCTGAAAAAATTTAATTCTTTACATTTTGTTTATAATCATAAATTTGAGATGTCTTTTAAGACGACAGTCCAGATTCGGCCAAGTCTTCAGATCGGGCTTTACTGTTCTTGTCCAAGTAAGGTCTCTCTCCGATACTGACAGTTCGGACACCTGTTCGTACGACACCATTGGTATCGTAGTAATCATTTGTAGCACTGTGATATACAGATCTGTTGTCCCAGATTGCAACATCGTTCTTTCCCCATTTAAATCTAACCTGAATGTCATGATTATCGTACAGCAGATTGTTAATATAGTTCTTGAGCAAAGCACTCTCATCCTCGGTCAATCCATTGAAAGAGGTGAAATGATGACCGAGACTGAAAATAGATTTCCAGCCAGTAACCGGATTGGTTCGAATAATTGGATGAACAGCAGTTAGCTCGTCTCCAATGTTTTCTGGAGCTCCTCGCTCACCACCATAGATCTCAAATTTACCCTCGGCAGCTTTCTTAAATCCTGGCTGGGCATAAGTACCTGTCAGAGTCTCGAGGTAGGCTCGAAGAGATGGAGAGAGCTTCTCGTAAAGGGCATATCCACTTGCCCATAGAGTGTCTCCACCAGTAGGGGTTGACTCAACAATTTTAAGAATGGCATAATCCGAAGGAACTGGCTCGAAAGTGATGTCACTGTGCCAGCCGCCAGCAGCACGACGCTTACTAACAATTCCAAGCTGCTTGGCATACAATTCCTTTCCTAACTCAGACGAGATAATTGATACTTCTGGATCAGTCTCACCAGAATTGTCAGACTTTAAGAATCCTCCTGCAGGAGCAGTAGGATGAATATGAAGCCCAGAAGTTGAGGGCTTACCACTCAGTTTACCAAGCTCGTTTGCCAGAGTCTTTTGCTCTTCAACTGACAGATCGTCCTGGGCCCTGAAAAATACTACACCTCGTCGAGATACAGTAACTGCTAACTCCTTGAGCTTCTTCTCATCCTTAAGGATATCTCGTAGTTGAGCCTTGGGATACTCTCGACCAATCTGGGGGGTGATCTCAACAGATTCATATTCATCGAGTGCTCCTGTAGGCTTTAAAGGAGTGGTGGATGGCTTGTAAGATGGACCTTCGGTATGCTTCTCGGCATATGGTGACGGCCCTTCATGAGATTTCTGAGGCTGTTTGAAAACTACTTTGTCAAGCAGCACATACTTCGGAGCTTCAGTAATAGTTGTGGTAGCCATTGATCTAATCTATCAAGTTGTTTTATGATATTCTATATGACGGATTCTTCTGATTTTATAGCCATTACATGAATCAATGGTCAAGCTATGTTGCTCATTACGCAATTGCCAAGACTATGAAGCTTACGGAGTCCGACCAAGCATTAGACACATTACACCATTTGATATCACACAATATCACTGGTTTTCGATCGACGTTAGTAATTGGAGCTCAGACAAGTCCAGTTGGGTGCTCCGGTAGTTGACGCCATCGTCAGCTGCATGCACCTCATCTCTGTAAACTCGTAGATCATTGCATGCGTTGATGCAGCAATGACGAACACTATGATGCTTCATGAGGCAGGCACGATATCTACAACCAATGGAATCAATTACTGCAATTTGTCATACAATATACTAATTGGTAGCGAAATGTAAGGGTCCGGACCATTTACGCAATGCTGGTCCAAATTTGCACAGGAATAATATGATAAACATGCCGAAGCCACATATGGCCGCTTGCGTTCCAAATGCAACTTCTCCGCCAAGTCGATCCACCCACTCCACCATAAAATAACTGACAACAAATCCTGATGTAGTACGGGCAAAATTAATTAATGCTGCCAATTCTCCTGAACCTTCTGGATAACAGTCCAGATTATAGGAGTTGATGCCTACAGTCATGATCATTATTCCAAATACATATAGACCCCACCCAAGAGCCGTTAACATATAATGGAAGTCCAACTGCAAAGAAAATCCCATTAATATCAGTCCAGCAAATATAAATGGCTCAGCTAGAAGGACAGCAAAGAGCCTGGTTTCGGGATTCAGAATGCCATTGTGTCGCTTGGCGTACTGGACGGCAATAAAATCGTGCAACCAATGACCGCAGAGCTCTCCTATTATCGCAGCTACTATTGGTGTGAAATAGAAATATCCCACCTGCTTGAGGCCAAATCCATATTGTCTGGTAAGGAAGATAGTTAAGGTAGTGTTGATTCCAACCACCCAAGCAAATGTGATGAGATAGTAAAAGAACGTCAGCATTACTGTGGGCTTTATGATCACAATAAATGGCCTCATAATGGCCTGCCAAGCAGTATTTCGGAGATGCTTAGTTCGATATTGCTCTATTCCGATTATTCTCATTAGTCTTGACTTTCTCTCAGGCTGCTCTTCAGGTTTCAGACGACGATCGTAATATGTTTCATCAAGGAACAACACAACCAAAATCAAACAAAGACCTGTCAAGGCTGCGTATAAGCCAAATGCCCATTCCCATTTCTGTGTGGTGAGGATAAAAGCTGTCAGAAGAGGTCCCAAATAGGGGCTGATGATGATAAAACTGGACCAGACATTGATTTTCCTGGCATGTTCGTGGAAAAAGAACAAGTCCTCAATGAACATCATGCCCCCGCCTTGAGTTACGGTGGAAAAGAATCCATTCAGAATTCTAGCTGCCATAAATTGCTGAAACGTCGAGGCACCTGCACACCACACCGCGGTCCAGAATGCCATAACTAGAAACCAGAAAACCGTAGGAAGACGACCGAAATATGCTCCACTCATCGTTACGAACAAGCCACCAGCTCCAAGCATAAAGACATTTCCAACCTGGGAGTGATTGACAGTGGTTTCTGGGAGACCCCAGATGACCGCCTGAGGAACAAGGGTGACAGCACCAGTAGCACTACCATAGTCTGGTAATAGTGCCGTTAGTGATATTATTGCTAGAGCCACATTTTTCATAGTCTGCGACCAGTTCAAAGGGTCTTCAGGACTATCTGAAGGTTGTGGGTTCAGGATAGTGCCATCATCCGTCGTTTTCAAACGATCGGTCGAAGAATTATCCACTATCAGATCAGTATCGTCTGAAAGGCCTACAATTGTACCTTCTTTTCCAGAAACCATTTCAATGTGAGAGCTAGTAGGTTTCAGGTAGTAGCTAGTCATATTGATATACAGGTTGATACGTTCCCGCCTTGAAGGTTAAGGAAAGGTTAAAAGGCTAATTGGTAAGTCCAAATTAATGAAAATATCGTTCGTCTTATATTATGCAAACTCTCGCTGTACTCTCTATGATATGCACTGGCCCACTTTTGTGTTCCCGCTGACCGCGTTAGTGCTGGTTAAAGTGGATCGTGCATAGATGCATGTACCCCACCTTGTCTCATCACGTCGTTGCCTGTACGACCAGAATGATTTAGGTACTAAATCAACTGAATCAGACTCAAATAGAAAAATAAATATAACCACTTTGAGAATATGTGCTGTCATGACTCTAAAGTGACGTTTTGGCATTGATATTCGCTTTCAATTTGCATGAAAACTGTAGTAATGGCTCGGTACCGTTGGTGCGTCGTCGTTGCAACCCCACAAAGATAGTCTTATATTGCACCAAGTTGGGAAGTCGTACAAGGGTTTCTTCTCCACTACAAGTTCCGCTAGAATGAATAACCGCATATTCTCGATAACTATTGAAGAACATTTAACCTTAGAACTGGGTATTGGTGCGGGTCCACAGTGTGGTGGATAATTGTTATACCCGTCAAAAGCAACGAAAGCCCAACAAGAAGTGTCGACAGAGCAATTAACATGTAACTTCGATTGTCCTGCGATTCATTCACTTGCCATTCTTATGATATTGAAAATCACTCTAGTGGTCAGACGACGCACAGGAATGTTCGGAATAAGTGAGTATTCGCACCTAAACATCGTCAAGAACTAATTGCTGTGAATGGTCATTGATCTGACCTCAAAGATCAGCTTATCATATCCCCAAGCGAACAAATTTATTATTAGTATTATTATTGTCATTCCAGTCATATAAATTGTTTGTTATATGACGGCTTAAGTGACAGACAATTTTTAATTGTTCCCCGGGCCGTACTGCGCAAGGCAGTAAACTAAACGATGGCTGGAGCGATGTCGACCGATACTAAGTTAAATCAGCACAAATACTTGCATGTGGCAAATGTCTGAAGTTAAGATAAGAAAATACATATGGATTCCTAATTGTCATGTTCTAGGAGCATTTTGCTGACTAGTAGACATGTGATGGAAGGTTGGTACCACTGACGGGCTCATAGGGCATCAGAACTTATCTCCGGGGCCCATGCCCATCGGGAAGCCACACGGAGTTCGATGTGGAGTACTCTTATCCATCACCAACCCCACTCTCGCAGATTACAAACTACAATTCGACCCAAAATTCTCACTGGAAAAGGTAGAATTGAGAATTTGGTGGCAGAGGGTACAACTTCAATTGTGGTATCAGCTAGTGATATAATATAGTCGTTGAATAGTTGATCTGTTAGTTCACCCAACAGCGATTTTGGATTGATACGTTCCTTACAGTTAAACGGTAGAAGGGTGTAAGCAGGTCCAGATGACGGATATAAAGGCGACAACATCCCCTACAAGTAGTGGCAACAATGGCGGCAATAACAATGCCATCACTAAGCGACGCAGAAATAGGCAAGCGTGTGATTCGTGTCGTCGGAAGCGAGCCAAGTGCTGTGGTTCGATGCCTTGCCAAGCCTGTGTAGCTGCTAAGGTCACTTGCACTTATACTGCGCCCAAAAAGCGAGGGGTTCCAACTGGCCTTCTTCAAAAACTCGAGAATACCAACGAAAGGCTGGTGGCTCTTGTATCATTGATCATGGATTCTATCCCTGACGGCGAGAACATAATTTTATCTGCGGGCCAACGACTCGCAAGCCAATCTATTGAAAACATCAGATATCAATATGAGGATAATCGGGCTCGAGTGCTTGGGTCAATTGGGCTTGAAGATTTTGAAGATCTTCCTCAGCGAACTGTGAATCGGGTCAAAGTTAAAGGAGAGAGTCCTTCGAGCCAGCCTGCGGGCTCGGTCGATGGTTCACCGCAGACGAGCATAAACAACGAGGAACCGTCAAATGGTATTAATACAGAAGACAATAACCCTGCTACGGCCAACAGTGAATTGAGATTTATGGGACCAAGCAGTGGATTTGATGAAGAATTTTCTGAAAGCTTCCGACGGCTGCGATTGTCTCAGGTTTCGTTCGACATCTCGTCATGGAAATCGTTAATAGCCCGATTCAGCGCCATGGATCTCCTGGATGCATATTTTGCCTTCACTCATACTATGTTCCCTATGGTTGACAAGGCTCAGCTAGTTCAGTTGATGTACTCTACAAATGCCGGTAGAAAGACTGGTGCTGGGTGCCTGCTGTGGTCGGCGATTCTCACCGGACTTAACCACATGTCTTGCGCTACTTCTGAACAGGACTCTTACAAATCCCGACTTATGCATGACTTAACTATCTGTACTCTGGATTGCAAATACACCCTGGAAAGCGTCCAGGCACTTCTTATCCAGTCGTTTTATTTCTATGGTAAGGGCCACTGGAGTAACGCGTGGCTTATAGTTGGAAATGCGGTGCGAATGGGGATGGACATAGGCTTGCACCTCAATACTGCTTCTGCTACTGATATCACACGTCGTACTTGGAAATGTTGTTGTATAATGGATACCATGATCTCAGGCAGACTTGGTAGGGCCCCACAAGTTGCCCGCGACAACTATTTCAATTTATTAGAAAAGGAAACAGCCGAAGAATGGGATTTTTGGAAGCAGCCACAAACCACTGCTTCCACAGCAGCAGGTGCAGCTTCGGCGACTGCCAACACTGCCAGTAATAATTCTGGTCCAGCTATGGAAGCTTGGGCTGCTGCACCTTCGAGAACCATATCCACTTTCAATCAATTTTACTCACTCAACATGATTGTCAACGAATTTATCTTTGAAGCGAATGCACCTCGATTTGCACAATACGATGCATCTAAGAAGCGAGAATTTATAATTAAAATTTCCAGTCAATTGGAAAACTGGATTATTTCTCTGCCGCCACATTGCAATTTTCTCAATCCTGAGCTAATGTCACCGTCGGCCATTTTACCCCATGTTGCAAATCTATTCCTGGCATGTTTTTCTTTTTTTGCCACGCTTTATATAATTGACTCCGAAGGGATTTGTACAATTGATAGTTTGTTATCACCCCAGATGGTGGTGTCGCTAACTACTACCGTATCAGCGTCTTTTGTCAGTCGATTTTCAGCAACCAAATCTTTACCAACATTTGAGTATTATCTCAGCATGGCGTTATCATTATATGTTAAAGGATTTGTGGAAGATAGAACTTCTGGGAAAATATCTGACAGTACAGAGTTTAATATGTTGTTAAATTTTTTGCACGATTATTCGACTACTTGGAGTGGGGCATCTGTGAGCTACAAGTACTTCTTGAGAATGAAGAACGAAGAGATAAGTCTCACTGCCCAGCGAACAAATCAGACGCCTCTGGCATTTTCACCTTTTATGGAAAATAATGTTATTGACGAATTCTCAGATCTTGGTGATTTTGATTGTTTTGAGCTACTCGGCCAGACGATGAGAGTAAGTATTAACCAGTTGTAGGAGATTGTTCTAACTAGAGCCGCCGGTGGTGGCTATGCAGAAACCAACCGATCCGGCTTACGTGGAATACATGTATTGAGTTAACATGGAATGTCACCCGAAATGAATTTTTTTAATGATTGTGAATTGAGCTTGCGGAGATCGAATCCGTTAAACAATTGACCCCCACATTATTGCATGCATATCCGGTAGATCTTGTCGCCTTTTCGGCACGCGAATGGCTTAAAGTGTACAGGAAACCGCAAAAGCGCGTGGTGGGGTAGTAGTGAGGGGTAAGCGGAGAATTGCCGGATTAAAAGAGAAATCATAAAGTATTTTTCTTTATATTATCGCACTGATCTCCGAATCTTCTCTTCAAACATTATCTTGCCATGTCAAGTCATCGAATCATTGGTGTCAGGGGACGTCCCTTAGTTCATATTCTGACGGTGATGTGTTCTACGTCATTTTTGCTTTTCGGTTACGACAACGGAGTTATGTCCGGGTTGATCTCATCTCCGCAATTCTTTTCTGTTTTCCCATCTCTCGATGGAAATTCTACATTACAGGGTACCACCACATCTTTGCTATGTATTGGAGCTTGTGTGGGTTCTCTTGTTATTATGGTTTTTGGCGAAGGTCTTGGTAGACGTAAATCAGCAATGATTGGAGGATTAGTCGTTATTGTAGGAACAATTCTGCAGAGCACATCTTTCCAGCTGTCTCAGATGATTACCGGTAGAATTGTTACCGGATTTGGTCTAGGTGTATTAACTGCTACCACTCCTGTGTATCAATCAGAGTGTTCTAGAGCCATACATCGTGGCCGTGATATATGTGCAGAATTAACGACGCTGATCATTGGAATCGTTATTGCTTATTGGATCGATTATGGGTTTGCATTCATTAATGGATCAGTATCGTGGAGATTCCCACTTGCTTTTCAAATAGTGTTTTGTATTTTACTCATTGGATTGGCATCTGTTCTACCCGAATCTCCGAGATGGTTGCTGAAGCACGATCTACTGGATGAAGGCTTAGAGGTTCTTGCCATGTTCAGAGGAGTTGAAATCACTGATCAATCGGTGATCAAAGAGCGAAATGAGATTTTGGCTGCAATTGATTTGGAGTCTGGTCATCAGAATGGATGGGCTGAATTATTTAAGAATAAAGGTATGCAGGGTGGTACAAGAGTAGCTATATCATGTTTGGTACAGCTTTTTCAACAATTCACTGGAACAAATGCCCTGACTTATTACTCGACCGTTATTTACGAACAGAATGTTGGTCTCAGTAGGAGATTGTCGCTATTAATGGGAGGATTTTTGCAGCTATGGTTTTTGGCTGCTTCTTTCCTGACATGGATCTTGATTGATCGAGTTGGTAGACGGCGACTTTTCTTCGTAGGAATGACAGGAATGATGATCTGCATGGTAGTTCTTGGTGTCACAATCAAGGTAGGAGGCTATGGGGCAGGTATAGTTGCCACTATTTCGACTTTCCTGTTCCAAAGCTTCTTTACATGGGGTACTATGGCAAATACGTGGTGTTACCCAAGTGAGATATTGCCTATTAATTCAAGAACGAGAGGTGCTGCCTTATCGACTGCTACAAATTGGATAACAACTTTTGTAGTAGTCCAGATCGTCCCCATTGGTGCTACCAATATTGGATGGAAGTTATATATCATGTTCGCTGTTTTCAATGCTGTCATGATTTTTCTGACTTATATATTCTTCCCTGAGACTTCAGCAATGGATCTCGAATCTGTGGATATGCTCTTTACTGAGTTTGCTGATGAGAACCCGCTTACGGCTATTTTACACTCTGTACGCAAGTCGATCACCGTCCACAGAGAATTCAGGAATGGTGGACAACGGGAGATTAACCTACTTGCTGTAGATGAGAAGACTGAAGCGGCCCATATGGATGTGGTAGATCATGGAGATGAAAATTAGGCTTCCTCAAGAAATATGTATTGTAATTGTTAGTGAGTTAGCACCAGAATTTATAAGTTCTATACCACCAAGGGCTTGAAGCCAGCTTCATCTTTTCTTCTGCAATCTCTTGTCGTACTCGTTCCCTATCCATATCTCTGACACCAGTGAAAAGATCCATTTCAGATGATTTGACAAACTTTGTTCGTCTCCATAATTTATGACCCAAGAACATGGCAAGAACTAGAGGAACTGATAGGTAGGTCTGAAAGAATGACGAGGCCTTTGGCTTTCCAATGTAGTGAACTGGATAGAGTGCCATCCAGAATTCTAAGATTATCATCAGCAAGTTTAAAGTGAACCCAAATAATGAGCCGATTGGCCCCGTACCAGATTTGAATTGAAGTTCATCAGTGGATATGTTTTGAACCTTCATAGCTCTTCGTACTCGTAAGTGACAAAGGCAAATTGAACCCCAGGTGAAAAAACTCGAAAGTCCAGAGAACGACAACATCCAATTGAACACTGTGCCCTCGCTTTTAGAACCTGCAAGGAAACATAATAATCCAATTACCAGAGAAAGCATAACACTAAATATCGGTCTACCTCGTCTATCAATAATACCAAGAAACTTGGGAGCATATCCTTGTGCTGCTAATGCTACTAAAGTACGAGAGCAGCCATATACAGACGAATTACCGACAGATAGAACGCTAACAAGAATCACGCAGTTCATTACAGATGGGATGCCCCTAATGCCAGCATTGTTAATAGCAATGACGAAAGGGGATGCCACAGTATTCACACCACTGGCATTCAGAAGTCTGGGATCATTATAGGGTACCAAAAGTCCCACAATAGTAAGCCCAATGACGTAGAAAAGAGTGATTCTCCAAAATACTTGCTTCACGGCGGGAGGGAGGGACTTATGAGGATCCTTAGTCTCAGCAGCTGCGAGTCCAGCCATTTCAGTTCCACCGAATGCAAAGGCTGCATTTACGAACACACTGATAACTCCTTTTCCTCCATTAGCGAAAGCTCCTGGATTTTGCCAATATTTCCCTCCGATATATCCTCCTTCTGGTGCACCACCACATGTTATAACTATTCCGAGAATAATAAACCCAAGTACCGCTATAACTTTGATAATGGAAAAGACGAATTCCGCTTCGCCGTATCCCCGCACTCCAAAAATATTAATGACAAAAATCAAAACATAGAAAATAACAACCCAAGTATCAGGATTTGCAGCAGCAGCTGCGCTTCCATTGGTTCGCCAAAATTGTATTGTAAGCGAGGCAGCAACAAGTTCCAAGGGAAAAGTAATAAGCCAACCCAACGCATAATTCCACCCCATTGCAAAACCCCAAGAAGGATCTATGAATCTAGTAGAGTATGTCGAGTATGCGCCAGCAACAGGAAATCGTACACTGAGCTCTCCCAGCGCATGAATTGTTACAAACAGCATGGCACCAGTCAGCAAATAACCTATAAGTACACCTGCTGGACCTCCCGTATGGAGTGCACCCCCTGAACCCACAAAGAGCCCTGTACCAATTGAACCTCCGATAGCAATCATTTGAAGATGTCTTCCTTTCAGGCTTCGCTTCAATGGAGAAGCAGCAGTGCGAGCAGCAGCTATTTCCATGTCGGTCATATTGGTGGTATCAATATATCCCATATCAATTGGCTTGAAGCTATCGAAGAATCTACCTATAGCAGATTTTTTCTCTACAAACTCTACTACATCTTCATTTTCAATCGTAATTGATTCGGTGAGTTTTGGATTCTTCTCTATATCACTCATATTCCCCACGTAATTCAAAGATGCTGTCCCATTTTAATATAAGGTGCGAAGTATGCTTAATATAATGGGCCGAGATGTCACCCCCTCGGCCGTAATCATGCTGCTGATCAGGATAGACATTCGTATGCTATTTGGTATCAATATCACACACGTTTGCATGATGTCAGATCAAATTGGATCGAAGGGTATATCCAACATGGATTGTAAGAGTTCAAATCTAATAAATGATATCAAACAGTCTTTGAATGATATCAAACAGTCTTTGACCTTCTATCTAAGGATATACAATTTGATATTTGAAGTCCTAAGAAATCTGTATAGCAGGCATGTCACGGTTATCGCGTTGACACTTCCCAAATACGGTTTATCTGCAGGCTATCATGCATAAGCAACAAGATAAGCTAAGAAGACGCCACTTCTTATTTCGGATATTCCCAGGATCATAAACTACACCTCCAAGCAATGAAATGTAGAATATCAAAAAGATTCAGATTCGTTACAGTCTGAAGATTTTAAAAAAATGATTAACTCTATCAAACTCCTTATCATGCATCATGTCCTTAGAAATTAACTCTAAGAGGTTAGCGCCGTGAGTCCATACCCGCCTGCATACGCTTAGAACCCGATAAGGTGAGAGACGACACAAAATGAAACACATAATACGAGATATAAACTTGTTGCGCTAATCTAAACTGTTTACTTGGCAGCCTTGAATAATGCATCCTTGAGAACCCGGGCACACCCGATTGCCTTCTCTTCTTCTAATCGACGAGTTATTACTTGGACGCACACAGGAGCACCATGGAATAATTCAGGATCGTAGCTCTCATATGCCAACTTATCGTCATCACTAATGGGTTTATAACCTGTCTCTATAATATCAATCGACTTATCAACATGAGTAACAGGAGTGATGACGACAGAACAATCCAATACATTTTGTGTCAAGGTATATGTAGCCAAGTCGTCTCGGGCTCTCGGCGCAAAAGAAGCGGACTCCCAGGCAGGAGAAATCCAAGCAACCACCGGTTCCTTATTAAATGTTAGTTTAGAAGTATTATTCCAGTAATCGTAGTACCGTTCTTGAATCTTATAAATCTCATCTGCATCTGACCAATGTTCATTGATTGTCCTAGCTTTAACGTCCGAACCTACTAGCCTAGGTTCTCCACTTAATTTGCAAGTGTCGATAACTTCCTGATACCCATCTGCCTCGTACACATGATATGCAGTTTCCTTCAATCCATGGTGATCTTGAGCTTCCCACTCAATGACCTCATGACCTGCTGCTTCCAGAGCTTTTATAACTTCCTCAATAGCTCGACTAACTGGAGGATGAGGATAAATAATGCCATCCCACTTCATCACTCCGAAACTCAGCTTTGAAGGCAATGATATCTGTCTCCAAGGAAGAGGCACAAGCATGGAATCTTTCAACCATGGCTGCCTGTCCAGTAAAATCTTCATGAAAAACTCAATATCATCAAGGTTGCGAGCTAGTGGCCCGATCACTGACTTAATAACAGACTGGCCAGAGCAGGAGTTGGTAACCTTTTGGTAAGAATATCGCCCAAACGAGGGTCTTAATCCATATAGACCATTGAAGTTGGCAGGGATTCTAATACTGCCACCAATGTCAGTTCCTAGTCCAAGAGCTGACCCTCCAGATGCAATCAATGAACCCTCTCCTCCAGAGCTTCCTCCAGCACTCAACTTCCTATTCACGCCATTATAAGTGTACCCAAAAGCATTTGAAAACGTATCACCTGCCATCATTGCCATTGGTACTGTTGTCTTGACGTAAAAAACAGCACCAAGCTCACGTAGCTCAACTGCGATTGTCGACTCTTGGTCTTTTGTAGCTGGCTTACCAAGAAGTCCCACATAGCCAATTGACGTCTCGATGCCTTCCAAATTCACTTGATCCTTGAGAGAAATTGGTACACCGTGAAGTGGACCTATTACGGTCTTGTTTTTGGCATAGTACTCATCCAGCATTTGGGCCCTCTCAAAAGCTTTGTCAAAGAAGATTTCACTACAACAATTGACAAGCTGATGAGCATACGCAGCTCTCCAACAAAATGCTTCTGTTACCTGAGTGGAAGTCAACGCTCCCTTGGCAATTGCTGCAGCTAAATCCTTGATGGACTTGGATGTGATTTCAGACACATCTCGAGGGAGAATGGTCTCAATATAGTTAAAGGCATTTGGCTCCACTTTGGCAGAGGGAACATGCTTTAAAATCCATTTTTCTGGAATTTTCGCTCTAACAGATGTTTGTTTTTTGGTTGCAGTTTCTTGCCAAGTCATTGTTAATCGGTTAAATCGTCTTCAGGAGTTAAATAGCTATTGCAAAGCCCGCTACCGGCGATATGGTTACAGCTGATATTCCATTTTCGGAATATCTGTCGGCTCATGCAGCCAGATAGGCTGTGCAGGACGCCAAAAACGGACTAAGTATAGAGTACAAACATCAGAGGAGATCATAGAGAAATCAATAATAACTCAACACAAAGCATTAATAATTCAGGCACCAATGGAGATGTTTTGAGTATTGTAATGAGTGTTTTTATTTTATTATGATCTATTTTTAATTATTTTTAACCCAACTTTTACCATTTCACAGCTGTTTACGCCAGTACAGTACGAAGAACCTTTGCAAGTGCAATAGCCTTCTCTTCCTCGAATCTTCTAGTTGCAAGTTGAATACAAATAGGATGACCATCGAATTCCTCTGGAACATAGTCCTTGTAATTCTTTTCATCCACAGGGTTGATAGGCTTATAGGCGCTGTCAACTATATCAACAGATTTGTCAACTTTGCCAACTGGAACCACAATAGAGGGTAAATCCATAAAATTGAACAACGTAGTGTAAGAACTTCTTTTCAACTGCTTGTGTTTAAAGGCAACGTATTCTTTTACAGGGGAAATTAGTGCATCAATTGGCCTGCCTGTACTGGTCTTAGATGCAGTACTATTCCAATACTTGAAGAACTCTTCTTGAATCTGATAGTACCTGTCCGCCTGAGCCCAATGGTCATTGATGGAAACAGGATCTATAGGAGCATCCCCTAGATTCAATACCTCACCAACGGGCTCACCTGAAGTTTTACAGTTGTCAAAAATCTCCTTAGAACCATCTGCTCTGAAAATGCTCCACGCCAACTGGTGTACTTCACTGTGATCTATAGACGGAACCCACTCTATAACCTCATGTCCAGCACTAGTTAGAGCTTTCGTAAGCATGGTAAGTGCTCGTTGAATTGGTGGATGTGGCATTACCACCCTGTCCCATTTCAGAATAGCAAATGTCAGCTTGGGTGCTAGTTTAACCTCGCGCCACGGGATTGGGACAACCTTTGAGTCGATCAACCAAGATTCAGATTCAATGAGCAGCTTGGTGAAGTATTCGAGGTCATTCAAATCTTGGGAAATTGGACCAATTACCGATGGGATGATTGGCTGCCCAGCAAGAGAGTTTGTCACTCTTTGATAAGAAATTCGACCATGGGATGGTTTGAGACCAAAAAGGCCTTGATAACCAGCAGGCCCTCTAATACTTCCACCAATGTCTGTTCCTAATCCAATCAAAGAACCTCTGGCACCGATCAGGGCGCCCTCTCCGCCAGAACTTCCACCAGGACTAAAGATACGGTTGAGAGCATTACAGGTGGTACCATAAGCATTACTATATGTCTCACCTGCCATCATCGCCATAGGGACCGTTGTCTTGACATAGAAAACTGCCCCCATTCCTCTAAGAGTTTCAGTTATAGTTGACTCATCTGATTTCTTTGCAATGCTATTCAATTGGCCTATATAACCAATAGAGGTTGCAATTCCCTCCACATTAACTTGATCCTTAAGTGATACTGGGATACCGTGAAGAGGACCAAATAATTTGCCATTCTCCTTATAGTAGTTGTCCAGGAACTCAGCATGTGCGATAGCCTGATCAAAAAATATTTCTGAACAGCAGTTCACCAATTGATGTACCCAGGCTGCCCGGTGACAGAATGCAACGGAAACTTCCTTGGCAGATAGACTTCCAGATTTCATTCCATCCAACAGTTCAAGAACTGTCAACGAGGTGATCTTCTTGACATCATCAGGGATCATCTTCTCGATCCATTGAAAAGCATTAGGAGCCTCCTCAACGCTAGGAACCTTTGGGATTATCCATTTTTGAGGAATTTGACTGATCACAAATGCCTGCTTTTCAGCAGCGACTTTCTGCCAATCGGCAGTATCAACTGTCATATTGAGAGAAAGTGATCTTTATCTTTTTCAGCGCAAAGTTAGCAATGAGCGATTACAAAATTCGAGGATCAGACTGCATTTAAGTAATCGGAATTTCAGTAATCTGATGGGACGGTTATCTTTTCGGGATAATGTGGGAGGTGCATGCATATCCCCGCCTATCTAAAGTGCAAATGAGTAAAGTTACCGTTTAGGAATAGAGATAAGAACTTCGGAATAAATTGATAATTAGATTTATACAGACGGAGCTTGAAGACCCTCTCTGACAATCCCTTTAACAAAAGCTGATATATTAGTCTGACTGTTTGGCCGTGAGTGATACAGCTTCCTTCCTAGCGGAGAATTCTTAAAAGGGTATCTGCAGCTACCCCTATTACCGAAAGTCGGCGAATTACTCCGAGCGAGAAACTACATTTCCAGTACCAGAATGGATCAAAGAGTCAAAGAGTTAATCCCACCAGCACATTATGAACTACATATCTAAGAGTAATCAAGGTTACTCCAAAACACTCAACGAGCGTAACAGAAGTCATATAGATTTCCCAAATGATACCACCTGGAATCACTAATTCTATAGGCAAGAATTTCATTGGTATCTGTTAAATTCGCGTGTAATGCTAAAACAAACCTCGACTTTATTTGTCAGAAGATGAACTGTTGAAATGATTCATACATATATAATTAATTGACACCAGCGATGCGACTCAGACGATCGGCGGCTAGCGGGATTCTCCGCCTGATAGGCAGAATCCCTGGCACTATTTAAGCGAAGTTTATGAACCGAATATCGAATATCTAAATGCTTCTAGTAAAATCGATTGCATTCGTACTATTTGGTTTGGTGATCTCAGAAACACCACTGGTCGAGACAGAACTTCTCGAGAACTTATCTAGTGATGTGGAAGTGTTGCAGAAACATGCAGAGACATTGTATAAGCTGTCCGAAATTTCAATTCCAGAATACGGGTATCCTACGAGATTCATAGGAAGCATTGGACTTGAAGCCACAATAGATTATTATGCTTCAGCTCTTCGAGAATACTCGGATTACTACGATGTCGAATTGCAGGAATTCGAGACAACGAGTGGGAGAATTCTTGACTATGGGTTAAAAATCAACGGTGAGCAACCTGACAATCTACTTCCATTCTCATTATCCCCTCCAACTCCCAACGGAGAGTTTATAAATGGCAGAATTGTCGTTGCATCCAACATTGGGTGCGAAATGGATGATTTCCCTGCTGATGTCGAGGGTAATGTTGTGCTTCTTCAGCATGGCCTGGGGTGTCCATTTGGACAAAAGGCAGATAATGCTGGAAAAGCTGGTGCAGTTGCTTTAGTGATTTACAATAACCAACATGGTGAGCTTCATAGAACACTTGGACTTCCAAGAAACCACACAATCCCCACCTTTTCGATCTCTCAGGACGTTGGTATAGAGTACGCAGAAAGAATATCTGCTGGCGAGGATCTCTATGCAGAAGCTTTTATGGAAGGATATCTCAAAACTGTTACCACAAGTAATATAATTGCTACCACAAAAGGAGGAAATCACAATAATATTGTTATGTTAGGATCACACACTGATTCCATGATTGATGGTCCAGGAATCAATGATGACGGAAGTGGCATGATTTCAATGCTTGAAATTGCCATTCAACTTACACAATTTTCAGTCCAAAATGCAGTGAGATTTGCTTTCTGGTCAGCGGAAGAGCAAGGCATGGTGGGCTCTTATTATTACACTAGGAACTTGTCTAGTGAACAAAAGAATAATATTCGGCTCTACATGAACTACGATATGATTGCGTCACCCAACTATGTTTTCAGGATATATGACGGAGACACTCCTGAAGCCCCAAAAGGAAGTTCAGAAATCACTGACATGTATCGAGAGTTTTATACATCTCATGGCCACAACTATTCTCTCTTCCCTCTAGATGGGAGATCGGATTACGCTGGATTCTTGGAAGTTGGAATACCTGCAGGAGGTATTCTCACGGGGATGGAAGACTTGAAATCAGAGGATGACTGGGCCAAGTTTGGCGGCGAAAAAGGCGAATGGCACGATAGATGCTATCATTATTTGTGCGATGATCTTGGCAATCTAAACTATGATGCATGGGCAGTGAATACCAAAGCAATGGCATATGGGTTAGCTAAGTACGCTGTCGGTTTAGAAGACTTTCCCACTGGAGATAGTTGGTTGTTCTTTGGCAAAGATATTACAAACTTGCGGACCATAGCCATCCCAGCAGTTATTAGTGTTTCTGTCGTTGGCATTTTAGCTACACTGACCAAATCACTTCTATGATGGTACACAGGCGCGATGAGAACTTAGTATTGAAACAATATGGTTTCGAAAGCAATTTATATACAATTTTAACGTCTTAGTGGTGATATTATACAGATATATTATTATGGCACAGTTCGTAGTCCGTCATATCTTATATCTAGTTGTTGTGCCATCAGGTATTGCAAGGGATTCGTATAGACGCGGGGCAAGCACCCCGCATAGGTTAATGCGGAGGTGTGGGGGGCACCCGTAGCTACCAGCAGTGCTGTTATCGTTATTTCTGATATAGTCACATATTTAAATCCAATGGTCAAAGTTAAGAATAGAAACAAGGAAAGAAAGCGTGCCTCAAAAGCATGTACAAACTGTCATGACATGAAGAAATCATGCGATGCTATGATTTTTGGGATTCCCTGTTCAAGGTGTACTAAGAAGGGATGTTCTGATTGCCATCTTAGGAATTCTCGTAGAGGGACGTATATCAGGCAAGTATACTCTCATTCCAGGTCTGGCAAGTCGCAATTAGCGTTAGACTCTGAAAGTATGTCTGGAGAAGATACGACTGATGAGAAAAAGCCAGTAATACTTGCGAGTCCTAAGAATGAGCAAGATAAGTACTGGATAGAATTTCTAGAAGGAATGGGGATCAACAATTTGACAGAAACAAATCAATTGTTATCAGAGATTGATCTTGGATTTGTTAACAATAGCAGTTTGGATCCAACTGATGAGTCTGCTAGTGGAACCAGTCGAAGGGGAGAATACTCGTCGAATGAAAACGCGTGGAAGGCACTATTCGAAGGATTCTTTAGCAGTGCTCAACATTTCGTAGATAAAAATGCTTTGACTTACCTAGGAGAAACTTTCCCGGTATCATTCTTGCTAAAAAGATTATGGCATAGCGGCGAAATAAGATTGCGACATCTAGAAAAGTTGATTCCAAGGGAATCTGTGGCAGGAGAAATGGGACTCCATCCAACCCATCTGTCTTTATCCAAGATTGGTTACTTGACTAGTGAAAAATGTTTTACTTCAGTGCCTAAGGAAGTTCTGGACCAGTTTGTCATAATCTATTTTAAACTGGTCCATCCAGTATGTCCCATCATCAACCGAGTGGAGTTTGCAAAGAATCATAAATCCAACCACATCCCCTGGATTCTATTACACTCGGTATGCTTTGTGGCTGCCAGACATTGTCCTCTTTCAGTTATTCGACAGGCTGGGTTCTCTACCAGACGAGAGGCTAGAAGCAACTTCTATGCGCGAGCTAAAACCCTGTTTGATTTTTGTTATGAAAAGAACAAGCTGATTCTCCTTCAAAGTTCAATGTTATTGTCATTGTGGGGAGGAGCACCAAATGACTTTTGGAACACCACATTGTGGATCAGTATGGCGATCTATTTCGCCGAAGTTCTGGGTATGCATCGATCAATTACATCCACTGACATTTCCGACGATGACAGAGCCCTGTGGAAGCGCATATGGTGGTGCCTTGTAACCAAAGATGCATTTGGAGCTGCACTCTTTGGTAAGCCTTTGAGAATTGATATATCTCAATGTAATCTGGAATTTGTGTGTGAGAAGGACTTTGAACCCGACTATGACCCTGACAACCTGTCCATGTATGGATCCAGAGATGTTTGTCATGCTCATTATGTTATTGAGCTTTCGAAACTAGGTCTCCTTCTGCGTAGACTGGTTTCTTTAAGAACATCAAGGCAATCTCTCGAGCTTCCATTTCTCGAAATACGAGAAGAATTAGAAAATTGGTATCGATGGCTACCTAACAACATGACACTTAGCAGTTGTTCTCAGGAAAATTACATTTATGCATCATCATTGCATATTTTATACAATCACCATCTCGTTTACATCCATCAGATGGCAATGCCTGATTGTCACACATTCAGCGATGCCGCCGAACAGGCAACGCAAGCAATTTCTGACATTGCCAGTGATATAATTTCTGGATCATACATTCAACAACTGCCAGAGGAGACATTTGGAGGTTTTTTCATAGCAGTAATCATGTTGCTTGGTCGAGTCATACTCAGTGTTGACAAGGATCGGGTAAGCCTTGCCAACAAACAATTGGAGATATGTCAAAGGGTTTTAGAATTGTCTCAGGACCATTGGGAGCATGCAGATTTTGTTCTTGCTCTATGTGACTGTCTACGAAACAAATTCGATTGGCATGATAGGCCTCGTGAAGTTCAAGGATCCGAGCTGAAAGAATTCACACCTCCTGACCAATCTCTAACATTTGCGACCAATATCGAAGATATTAATATATATGCAAGACAAGTCAGTGGCTCGACTATTCGCTACGAACCGTTTTGGAGTCCATCTCCTCCGGATCAATATGCGGAAACTTCCATTCGTGACAGTTATATTTAAAGAATAGGAGGATTGGTCGGTTATATAAATATTAGAATATATTGCCGGCGTACGGCATTGAAGCTGCGTCGGGGCGGAACCACTAAGCCCGTTTCCTGCATGGCAGCATATCGCTTCAGAATCGTGGCGGGATAACTATTATCACTATTAATATGTTATTGAATATATTTCAAACCAATAGTACTCCTTACAAAAGGTTCGTATCTAATACGTGGGGTACAATAGAATAATGCAGCATCATGCATGCGCATGCGCATGCGTTCGAGCCATTGACGCACGCCACAGGATCGAGCACGACAGTAACAATCAAGCACGAGAAACTCTTAGTCCTAGTCCGAATATCAAACTTGAAATCTGATTAGGCAAAATTCACTTCTATAGACTGATAATCAGTTAATCAGCAGCTTCTTAGTTTGATTTAAATGGACTATATTATATTATATTTAAAAGTTAAATGGGGTGCCACCGAAGGAGTCATGCAACAACCCCTCAGCTTGATGAGTACATAGTGGCAACCTTCTGTCGGGCACATCTGGTCCGCAAAATATTCGGGTTTGGTGCCTTATCAGTCCTAATAATCTCGAATGCTGATTAATTGCTAGGTAAATACCGGGCTTCCGCAGCAGTTTCCCCATATGTACTAGTAGCCCCAGTGCATGTGCAGGTGACTTCCCCGCAATCGACGAGTATATAAATACCTTTGTCTCCGGAATCTCGACTGTACTTCTTCAAGCTTATTAAATTGTAGAAGTAAAGAATCTAAGTGTGAACGACTACAGTTTAGCTATTCAAGACTCAGCTATAAGTGATATGGATCCCAAGCAGAACAATCAACAGCCACGGCGACGATCGTTTGCCGAGTGGGCATTTTCATGGGGAGGAAAGAACCAGACCACCCATCACGCTTCACAGAGAGAATACATTGGTAATCTCTGGCAGTCTGACCGACGAAGACGATCTTCTGTCAATTCAAATGCTTCAAAGTGAACTGTCTGTTCAGTGATTTAATGTTGTAGTTGTATATATGACAATGCTACTAAAGGATGGGTAATTAAGAGGTAGATATTATTTTAGAAGGAATACTGAAGTATTGTCTTTGTACCGAGACGTATAAGGAGGTGAATGAAAAATCGCTCTCTTAACAACTCTCGACTTTATTAATGAAAAATCGAATGGTACTTCTCTGTAAGCCAAGTAAATTAATTCTGTGCATATGCACCACGATTATGCGGGACACCGGTTATCGTACATGCATTGGCGGTAAAAATGATAACAGCGAGCTTATAGCAATGATTCTACGCTAACCTGGCACTTTGCATCGTCACTATCATTTGCAATTTGTCAGTTAGAAATGGGATTAGTGAATGGTATAGCGCTTGTAACTGGCGCGGGATCAGGAATTGGTCGTGCTTGTGCTATTGCATTTGCTAAAGATGGATGTACTGGGATTACTATAGCCGATTACAATGATACAGGGCTCGCAGAGACACTTGAAAGCTTGCAAAAACTATTTCCCAAGCTAGAAATCTTAAATCTGGTAGTGAATATCAGTCAAGAAGATCAAATTCAAGCCATGGTAGAGAAGGTAGTAGCAAAGTTCGGAAGACTTGACTATGCGGTCAACTGTGCCGGGGTAAGTCGCAGCCGATTGCCAAGTACAGAAGAAACATCTCAGGGGTTTGATGAACTTATGTCTGTGAATTTGAGGGGAACATGGCTTTGTAGTAGATACGAATTAATTCATATGAAACAACAAGAATTGCGAGTGTTCAGTGAATCTATCCCAGGTACCAGAGGTGCAATAGTCAACATTGCATCTCAACTGGGAATTGTGTCTATTAGTGGGTCGCCCGCCTATTGCGCTTCAAAATCAGCGGTTATGTCATTGTCTAGAACTGATGCGATAGATTATGCTCCATATGGTATTCGCGTGAACTCAGTATGCCCCGGTCCAATTGACACTCCCATGTCACGACCATTTAAGAATGTCGATATTACTGCCCTGAAGCGAAAAGGATTACCCGAGGAGGTTGCCAATGCAGTGGTATTCCTAGCAAGCGATAGGGCCAGTTATGTAACTGGACACTCGATGGTAGTTGATGGGGGTTACGTAATTAATTAAGTTGATCAAAAATACATGACATTGACAATACTAAGCTGGTACTATCTCAACCTTTTCGCCACTCATAGTACACTTAAATCGTCCATATCAAACTTGAATATATAGCACACAAGCAATACATTAACAAAGGCAAACCGAACCTCTTTAGAACATGGCTCCCATAAGCTGCCTAGTCAACTGGACATAAACTGACATATCATAGGTCTAAGACTAGGTTGTCCACACTAGGCTGTTATTGGTATTTATTCCCACATGTCTTGTCTGTGGCAGATACTGGCTTAATTAAGGTTACCTATATAGGTGGGCTTGCAGTCACGTCAACCCTGCAGGCAGCAGCACCCGACAAATTATTTAATGTACGGCAGAAGCCAAATAGGAGTTCGCGTTGTGACATTAACATGATGATAGGCAGGTCCGCTTATCGTTACTTATTCTTGGCCGGCGTTCTGGTTGTAGCATTTGTCGTAACATTCCATCGACAACGTCTTCCGACTTCGCTGAGTTCGTCATGGAGCAGTTCTGATACTTTGACCCCTGCAGTGGAGCCCGTGTCATCCAGTACTGCAGCTGACACCAAGGTCGGCAGTAACTCTGGCCATGATGAAGAGACACAAGATTCCGATGCCTCGAGCTCAGTTGGTAGTGTTGTTCACTCGGCTTCATCAACCAAGGCTGCTACCGAGGCCGAGTCGACAGCTGCAACGACGCCAGCAGGAAGTAGTTCCGACAATAAGGCAACCGAGGACAAGAACGGGGCTGCAGGCGACGAACCTAGCAAATCCCCCGGCTCGGAAGATTTGAATCATTCTGAGGAGTTGTCGATAGAGACTTTGGATCAGGACAGGAGTAAGTATCTCCAATCATTGATACATATTTTTGAGAATCATAGGCCTGTCTTTCAAAACCTTTCTCAGTACAAGGATAAGCACGCTCCTAAGAAAGCTTTTAAAGACCCCCTTCCTATTTTCACTAAGGAAGAGCTCGGAGAGTATCTGATTGTACCTGAAGTGGATAAGGAGATCTTGCGAAAATCCCACGAGGCCACAGTTAAGGCATTACCTGAGGGCCCTCAAGACGGTGTGTTCCAGGGTGCTGGTGTTGTCATGACTGCTGGTCAAAAGTACTTCCCAACACTTTTGGTGACTATTAAAGTGTTGCGAAGGACATCTCCAATTATCCCCATTGAAGTCTTTCTGGCAGATCCTGAGGAGTATGAGGAGGATATGTGTACGAAATTGCTGCCAAGTATGGGTGCGCGATGTATGATTCTTTCTGAAATTTATGGGCATGACTTTTTGGAAAGCTTTGAAGTCCATGGTTTTCAGTTGAAGGTGTTATCAATTTTAGCTTCGTCCTTTGACGATGTCATTTATATTGATGCCGACAATATGCCAATCCGAAACTTGGACGCAGTTGTCAAGCAAGAGCCCTACCTGAGTTCAGGATTTATAATGTGGCCAGATTACTGGTTTAGAACCGTGTCAACACACTTTTATGATATAGCAGGAGTAACTCTTGGTGGACGAGTACGTGGTAATCTTACAGAAACAGACCCCACTAAGATCCCGCAAGCCGATCTGGAAAATGCCATTCCTGATAAGAGTTCAGAGTCTGGACAGATGTTTATATCCAAGTCCAGACACTTTAGGAGTTTGTTACTTTCGGTATACTACAATCTGCATGGATACTCTGCATTCTATCCTTTGCTTAGTCAAGGAAGCGGGGGAGAAGGTGACAAGGATACTTTCATCGCAGCTGCTGTAGTATTGAAGGAGCCTGTTTACCAAATCAAGCATGACCTAAATCCCATTGGTGCTGTTTTCAAGAAGAATGAGAATGATGAGAATTCTGAAAAGGCTTTTGAAGGAGTCGGTATGGGTCAACGGCTTCCAATCGATGACTACCATAAGTACGTGACTGAGACTCTTGAGTTCGAAGAGCCCCGAAATTTGTTCGTTCATTTTAACTATCATAAAATGAATCTCAAAGATTGGTTCTACGGTGACAAGAAAGAGAAGTTTGTAGATGGAAACAGAAGACGATATTTTGGAAACCCTTCAGACGTTATTGGTGTATTTGATTATCAAGACCTCGAACTATTTATGTGGAAAGATGCTAAGTTCTTGGTGTGCGATATGGTAAAGAGTGGATTGTCTATGAACTATTGGAAGGGCACCGATCTGTCAGAGATGTGCCAGAAAGCCACTGATCATGTGAAATGGTTGGAAGAAACCCATTTCCAGTGATCGGGGCAATTTTTGTACGAGTATCTGCAATTAGATAGTTGCAGTAGTTTTAGTGTTTTTTCAAAGCAATAACATCAGGCATTTATTATTTTTTATGACTTTCTTTTTTTGGACCTGTGTAATCACCTTGAGCGAATATGGTTAAATCAAAGATCCCCATACTAGCGTGGGGTTATAACAGGGGTAATGTACCCCCATATAGCGCGTTCTACTTACTTACGGCGAGCAAATGACTTTGTTGGTAAGCCTAACGTACCACGGTAGCGTGGAGGTTGTACCGTACGGCAGAACGAACCATTGCGGGGGAGCCACACGCCTAACTAAAAAGCGGGGTAGGTACGGGGAAGTATGGTTGGGCGGCCGATGCGAACCAACTGGCAATATAAGTTAATCTCCGCCATTTTCTCCACGGAGTTTTGGTTTCACAGCGTGATCTGTTACAGAATGGTCAAGAACGACTGAAAATTGGACAATAGCATTCGTAACGGAACTTGTTTTGTGACATGAGATGCACAAGGAAATGAAATACGTTGACATACAACAACAACGTGCCCTATTTCTATTTACAAGATATCACTTATGATTTAGAGTTATAGATAAGACACTCTATTGTTACTTGGTTGTGCATAGCGGGATTTTGTTTGACAACCTTGGCTCTGGCACATATGGGGTGCATGTACCCCGCATCATGAATTCCAAAAAACGCCAGAGGGTTTTGATCCGGAATTTTACTATAAATTCATGGGATCAGACCGAGTAACGATCATATCAAAATGGGACAAGAAAAAGAATCCAATATTGAGCAAATTGAGGACGTGGATGTGTTTTCGAAAAAGGTAGTCGAGTTCAATGGCTCTGATGCTTTGCTTGAGGCCGCCCGAAAAAGCCCCCCCAAGATTTTTGGAAGGAGAATGCTTCAATTGTACTGCATTTGTCTTATCCCATTTCTTTGTTCTACCATGAATGGTTACGATGGTAGTCTCCTGTCATCACTTTTACTGCTCAAACCTTTCAATGATCAATTTGGTGCAACGACCGTCGGTATCAAAGCTGGAATCATCTCTGCCATGTATCAGATCGGAGGAGTATGTGCAATTCCAATAATTGGTCCTCTAAATGATATGACAGGTCGAAGATTTGCTATGTTCTTTGGATGCTTAATTGTGGTTATCGGTTCGATTATCGAAGCGACTTCCAAAGGTATTGGCCAATTCTTGGGCGGGAGATTTCTATTAGGTTGGGGTGTTAGCTTTGCTACTTCTGCTGCCCCTATGCATGTTGTTGAAATCGCTCATCCAATGTATCGAGGTGCTTTGACTGGAAGCTATAATTGTCTTTATTGTTGGGGTTCAATTCTTGCTACTGTTGTGCTATTCCGCACTGGGGATATGACTGACAATCGGGCTTGGATCATCCCAACTTATGTGCAGATTCTTTGCCCAGGAATAGTTGTACTTCTGGTATTTCTGACTCCAGAAAGTCCACGTTGGTTGTACACTCACGGCAAACAGGAGCAGGCCAAGGCAATCCTGGTAAAGTACCATGGAGACGATGATGAAAATAATCCATTCGTTGTCCTGCAGTTGAGAGAATTTGAAGATCAATTGGAACTGGATGGTTCTGACAAACGATGGTGGGACTATCGTGGTCTGTTCAACAACAAAGCTAACGTTTACCGCCTTGGAGTAAACCTTGTCTATTCAGCTTTCGGTCAGTTGAGTAACGGTGGAATCTCATACTTTGTTGGTGCTTTTTATCATTCTGCCGGTATTGAATCCAACAAAACTATTTTCAGCTATAACCTTGGAACGGGATTTCTTTCTCTTTGTCTAGCACTTGTGGGTGCCCAGATCATTCAGAGATATGGAAGACGAAAGGTGATTATGTCGAGTTTGGTGTGGATGGCGTTTTTCTGGGCCTGGGTGACAATCTGTGTTGCACGATTTGATGCCTCTGGCCAAAAAGGTACTGCATGGGCAAAGGGGGGTATCGCTTCTTATATCCTATTTGGTGCTGTATATTCCATAGGTGTGACCCCAATGCAAGCCTTATATCCCGTTGAAGTTCTTTCATACGAACAGCGTGCAAAGGGTCAGGCCTTCTCATCTCTTGTAATTAGTGCGGTTGGTCTCATTAACCAATTTGCCACTCCCGTCGCCTTGCAGAAAATTTCGTGGCGGACATACCTTATCTGGACTGTTTGGTGCATTGTTGAAAGCATCATTGCTTATTTCTTCTTTGTGGAAACGAAAGGCTTTACTTTGGAAGAGCTGGATGTTATCTTTGCAGCGCCTAATCCGAGGTTGGAGTCTACGAAAAAGCGTAGAGCTGCTTTGGATGACGACAACAACGTAGTTGAAACATCCGAGGCTTAGTGAATATATTATCGTTTTAGGATTTAGTAACTTATTTGTCATATTTCACTGTCACTGCATTAAAGTCCGTAACCGACAATTCTATTTAATACCTGATGTGGCTTCGGCGTTATGTACGGGCCTTCGCAACGGACATACTGGAAATTACCTCATTGGGCGATGACAGCCAAGGTTGTTATGTCGGTATATATATCAGCACTGTGAGGAGCCAAGTCCTCGAAAACCTAAAAAGTTTCATTAGCTTTGTTTGTCTTTAACTAATGTCGTTAAAATCTTCCTCCAAAGACCGTGAGATCGAGACAGAGAATGCTGGAGATGGTACCACAGCAAATGACCAGATTCTGCATGGGCTTCCTTTAATGCTCTGCATGATGAGTTTGCTGATGTCCATGTTTCTATTTGCACTAGATCAGACTATTATCGCTGCTTTTCTCACAACTGTTGGTACCTATTTCAATGAATTTTCAAAGATCAGCTGGATCGCAGCAGGTTTCTTCCTCCCTGTGGCTGTTCTCGCCATGAGTTGGGGAAACCTTTCGATGATTTTTGGCCGTAAATACATGATATTGATAGCAATTGCAATTTTCCAGCTTGGGAGCCTCATTTGTGCATTATCTAAATCAATGAACATGCTTATAGGAGGGCGAGGTATGTTCGAGTTATTAGGTTTTATATATTAACAAAAAGTCATTGCAGGTGTCGGAGGAGGTGGTGTACAAGTTATGGTTTTCGTTATATTATCAGAGATTGTATCACCTCGAAAACGTGGACTCACACAAAGTTTCGTCGGAATTGCATTTGCTTTGGCTTCGGTAGTCGGCCCATTGGTAGGGGGAGCTTTCACGACCCATGTAACATGGAGATGGTGCTTCTATATTAATTTACCATTTGGAGGGATAGCGTTTACTATGATACTTTTCCTTTTCCATCCTCCAAGGCCTGTAGGTGATTTGAAATCCAAAATTTTAAAGATAGATTTCATTGGATCGTTCATATTTGCTCTATCCCTGGTATTCTTACTTCTACCTCTTACATTGGGTAGTGTGTCTGGTAAATGGAACTCACCTGCCATTATTGCGTATTTTTGTGTAGGGGGTATATGTCTAATTGTATTTCTGGGCTACAATTTCAGATTATCGAAGAATCCTCTTTTGCCTTATAGGGTTGTCAAGGTCCCCACTGTGATGATTCCTTGTGTTACATTGCTACTTGTTAATAGTAGTTTCATAGCGGCATGCTTTTATTTAGCAACATATTTTCAAATTATCACCAATGCTGATGGACAGGAGTCAGGAATAAGACTATTGGCGTTCATTGTACCACTGATATTATCAACTATAATTAGCGGAATTGTTGTCGCAAAAACTGGTCACACCAAAATAATTGCTATAATTGGAGGCTTGGTTGGTACTGCAGGATTCGGAGTTTTGACTCTTCTCGACGAGAATTCTTCGTCAGCCAAGCGAATAGGATATCTGATTTTACCTGCAGTAGGATGTGGACTTATGGTTCAAACATCAATGTTAAGTGCTCAAATCTCAGCGCCTAAAAGTGATGGAGGAGTTCTCATAGCCACCTCAATGATCGGCATGTTTCGATCACTCGGAGCTGTAATCGGAAGTACAATCGGACAAACTATTCAGGCCGCCGTATTCAGACAAAGGCTGGAAAATGTACTGTCTGGAAAGCAAACAATAATTCAGATTGATGCAATTACAAATGACCCGGCAACAATCTACAACCTCCCTCCAGACGACATGAAGCTTGCCCTAGAAGCCTTCTCAAAAGGCTTTCAAGCTGTGATGTATTTTGTGTTAGGATCTATGACAGTTGCGCTGGTATTATCACTTTTCTTCACTAACAAGCGGATCGAGAAGAAAGATGAACACAGAAAACCTGATAGCGAAGCAAAAGGATAATCGCTGGAATAATATGGTTATATGAATTAATTCAGCTTTAAATGTAATCCTTCTCATGAGTAATTTCAAGGCTGTTGATCTCTACTATGGGTGTTTCTCATCCGTCCATCTTCATTCATTCTAACTGCGTGATAGCTGCATGAACTGAGCGCGATCATGCACGATAAGCGAAATTTCCTAATATGGAAACTCGATAAGATAACCTTTTAGCCGCTTTTTCTTGTTGAGTACGGTTAGCGGGTACGAATTGGTCCCTGCTATTTGTGACTTCTCCATCAATGTTTTCAGGAAAGTCAATACTCATAACGGGCGCAGGATCAGGAATTGGGCGGGCAACTGCTGAAAAGCTAGCTGGACTTTGTGCCAAATTGGCCCTGTGCGATGTCAACTCAAGTGGCTTGCAACAGACGGTGGCCCTATGCTCGAAGTGCGAAGTGATAATCGGTGTATTTGACATCTCGTCAAGTTCTGAATGTCAGAAATTTGCTGACAGAATTGAAAAAGAATGGGGTGTGGTTAATGGTGTTGTGAATTGTGCAGGCATTAATCCCATCAAAATGCCACTTTTGGAGACATCCGACGACTATTATGACAAAATCATGGGAGTCAATATGAAGGGGGTATTTGCCATGACTAGAGCTACATTACCATTCCTTGCACCTGCCGGTGCCTACGTGAATGTGGCATCTGTCAGTGGTATCAGGACTAAAGCCAACACTTCGGTCTATTGTGCTAGCAAAGCTGCTATCATTGGATTCAGTAAATCAATGGCATATGAAATCGGTCCTAAAGGACAGAGAGTTAACGTCATTGCACCAGGATTTATTCATACACCGAGTAACCAAATGGTTGTCGAAGGACAGGAAAGTATAATTCACGGAACTGCAAATGTGAGTTTGGGAAGGTTCGGTACAGCAGACGAATGTGCCAATGTAATTGCATTCCTACTTGGCACTGAGAGCAGCTATATGAATGGAAGTGTCATGGAAGTGAATGGCGCAATCTATTAACCGGTACTGTAATGACTCTGTATGATAGTCTGGGCTCTTTCCAACAGCGGGATTTGGCACGAGTTGAAAAACTCGATTGCAAACTTGATATTTGTCGTCGCCTCCCCGTCTATATTGGCTCTGAAAGCCGTTTCCGTCAGTTTATCAGCAGTAGCATGAGGTATTCCAATTTTTTGCTTGTTTAAAACCAACTGCTTTGAATATGTCGTAGAACTCATTAAAGTTTCCAGCACCCTCTCGTTGATAGTGAAATCGGCCACCCCTGCTAAAGCGATTACTTCAGATGCACCTATAAATCCTGCTGGTACATGTCTTGTCTCGATCTCATGCTTCCAATAGTATTCCTGGATTTTCTTGCAAAGGGCCACACCCGGATCCTCTTCAGGAGAATCGGCAATTTTTATGATGCTGTGATTGAGATGTGCCTGTATTGGGTGCAAGTACGGTGAAATTGCGAAACATCCTACTTGAGCTGCCAAAATAGCTTGTTCCAATGTGAAAACAATAGTACCCAATGTTTTAATGCCGTCTGATCTCACTGCTTGACACGCTTGCAGACCCTCCCATGTTGCAGGAACTTTAATAACCACTCGAAATCTAGGAACGCCATGAAACTCCAAAGCGGAAATAAGACGCCTGATATCTCCTTCGGTTTGGTCGGCATCTGATGCCAAAGAAGGGTCTGTTTGTAATAAGACGCACCCGTCTAAGTTCTCAGCCATTCGTTTGGCGATGATGGCGTATGCCCCATACAGAACTCCTTTGGTATCAATTGCCTTCCCAGCTTTTACTAGAGCTTTCAGACTCTGGACCCATACGATATCATTCTGTTTCTTGAATAACTCGTTCTTCATAATAGCCTGGTTAGAAGTGGCATTGAGAAACCGCTTGCCTTTCCAGCTAGCAGCGTAGTTGGCGTCCATGGTATCTACCGAAATGACGGACCCATTCGCCTGGATAAATTCTAAAGCATTCATAGTTGGATTTGATCTTATACAGTTGCTCAGTTGATTCCTAGGCGGATCCTCACCTCTACTTAAATGCTTTCTTGCTGCTTCGGATTCCTTGCTGAATTAGTCGTATCCGAGAGTGGGTAGGTAGGTCCGATCCGCAGGTGACATTGTGACTTCCGGAAGATATACTCGATTCGTCATATTTATAGTAGTCGGACTGCCACAGAGTTTCTTATACGGACCACTTCTAACCGGCAGGACATTTGGGGGTGAAAAGGACAACGGAGTGTGGAGAAAAAACAAATGTTCGGAGAATCTAGTAGACATGAAAAAGAAAAGTTGGTGTGGATTAACATCACAGAGAAGTTGGATGACAGCAAAATTCAAATAAATGCAGCACGAAACTATAATATACTCAGCTGAATTTCTGTTTCCGCTTGTTTAGTAGTCAATTCACTAACGATCAGATGGTCGATCAGATGGTTCAGCATGCCTGCGTCGACAGTGTACCGACATTTTCGGTACATTAAGCTCCGACTTTCAATAAAGAGTCCACAGTATCCTTAACCGACTCTTTGAGAGATCTATAAGTCAAGCCAAGAACCTTTTTAGATTTGGAGTTATCGTAGCCGTAGACGTCAGCAGGAGTGTCGTCGGGAATAACCTTAGGAAGCTTGTCATCCAATTCGGGGTGAGTCTCTCGAATAGCTTCACCGATATCCTTGTTAGCAAAATGACCAGCAGTGATAAAGAATCGCTGGTTTTCAGCTTCTTTCTTTTCAATGGCTAGAACGTGAGACAGAGCAAGGTCTCGCACGTCAACCCAAATAAAGGTTCCTGATGGAGCGACCTTCTCCTTGTAGTTTCCGAGAATGAAATCTCGAACTCGCTGGTTAGAGGTGTTAATACTATCCAAAGAGTTGAGATAGTGTACGACTGGACCGAGCACAATAGGAGGGCACAGAGTGGAGATGGTAAAGTTAGGCTTTTCACTCTTAACAAAATCCCAGGCAGCCTGCTCAGCGAAAGTTTTACTGGCTCGGTAAGTGTAAGCGGGGATCACCGCTTGTTCCTGAGTAACAGGGTTCCAGATCTCTTCAGTGTACACTTTGGGATGTTCATCAGCGTTGACAATGGCTGCAAAAGAAGAAGTGATAGCTACAGACTTCACAGTAGGAGCAGATGCCTTGATGGCCTTCAAGATGCCGACCGTTCCCTTGATAGCAGGATCCAAAAAGTCCTTGACAGGATCCTGAACATTGTAATGGAAAGGACTGGCAGTGTGGATGACTGCCTCAAAAGGGGGACTCGACTTCACTGCCTCGTCGAATGCTCCTTCCTGGGCAATATCTTCGACGATAACATAGGACAGCTTGCCCTTGGAAACACCGGGGTGTGCTTCCAGGATTTTCTGGCCCTTGGCATCAGATCGGACAGTAGTCACTACTGAATGTCTTGTAGGTTAGCTTATACTTCAATTGGCTCTCTGATCAATGCTTGAGCATTGATACATAGACCTTAGATCATATAGCCCTTCAATGGTTGTCATTATACATACCCTCTCTCAAGGAGAGTATCAAGAACATGAGCAGCGATGAAACCACTTCCACCTGAATTAGAAACTGTGTTGAGCTCTTGCGAACCACATACCTGTTAAAAGTACTCGAGACATATTTTGTTGGATGATAGAAACTTTCAAATGGCGCAATCGGGCACTATATATATGGCAGAAACCGGCGATCGCTGCGGGGGTTCCCAGTACCCCCCATTCGGACTAGTGACAAGTGTAATACTTATCAGTGCGGATCAACGATATCAGCCCGTAGTTGAAACAATTGATAAGTATTACACTTGTCTGTCTGTACAAACAATTGGTTGTATATATTTCTTTACACTTCGTTTTCAGTCGATTTGGAATATTTTAGAAATGTCTTAAACTCTCCATTACTCGATAGAACGTGGGGGTCGGGGATTAACATAATCCGGTTAAAGCCACCTTCCTGCATCACATTCTACCCTTAAGTCGATCTGATGGATTACAATTTCATACTAATTGGGTCACCATATACTTCAAAACATATATTGGTTTGGTTTTTGCTACTTTGAATAGCCTGGTGATTAATTGTACTATACTAGTATACTCTCATACCATGTTGTTTGAGTGACATGTTCCGGAATTGCTCATGGGTTGGGATATGGTGGGGTTGTGGGGTCCAAGTGGGATCCAAGTGGGGTCCAAGTGGGGTCCAAGTGGGGTTTACTCGACTTCATTCTATGTCACTAAAACCTGCATTTCACTATTAAAGATTTTACACTAAACAGTATTTCATTAGTAAAGATTTCACTAAACCGTATTCTGAACAGGAACCGTTTCTATCATCGTAGCTCCGGCTTTTGTCTCCATCTCATGAGTGTAGCCTTCTGTGCTGGGGATAAAATTAGTAGATGCTCGAGCAGACTTGGCATTCTCAAACATCTCATCAATCTGCTCTAATGTCAGGCCCTTTGTCTCATATATGAAGAAATATACAAACAAAACACACCAAATATTACACGTTCCCCAAATGAAGAACACTTTCGACTGTAAGTCGGCCTTATCAGCGTCTACCAAATATGGGGTCACATAACCGATAATGAAGTTAAACAACCAGTTGGAAGCAGTAGTAAGCGACAATGACTTAGCTCTGACTCGTAACGAGAACATTTCACCAGTATAAGTCCATGCTCCCGGGCCCCATGTTGCAGAAAAAGAAGCGATGAAAATACAAACAAATGCGATCAGTGCCTTAGATGCAGACTTATTCTCCAAATCAGTGGTACCGACAATTGCGACAATATATTGAGATACACACATAGACACTGCTCCCCACATCATGAGAGGACGTCGGCCTATTCTGTCGATGAGGAACATTCCTGGCAGAGTGCAGACACAATTGATTACTTCAATAATGATAGTAATGACAAATCCGTTCTCAATTCCCGATGTCTGGAAATAGGTAACACCATAGTATTGAATGAAGTTGATTCCAGTAAGTTGTTGATTGATTTGAAGAGCGCATCCGAGTAGAAGACGGAACCTTTGATTAGATGTCTTTCCAAAACAGTCTTTGTAGCTAGTCTGGCCAAACTGTGTCTCGTAATCATTGTTTGCTACGATCTCATTCAGCTCTGCCTTGATGGCAGGATCATCTACTGGCAATCCTCTGAGACGAGATAATGACTTAGCAGCACCTTCTACATTATCTTTCTTGACGTAGAAGCGAGGAGTCTCAGGAAGCATAAGCATTCCGAATCCTAGGATTATTGCCCACGCTAGTTGGATAGCAACGGGAATACGATAGGATCCAGAGTCATTTCTATCCTTTGTAGCATTGACAACAATGGCAGCAATCAATATTCCAATTGTATTACTGAATTGGTATAAAGAAACCACAAAACCACGAATCTCTCGAGGCGCAACCTCAGACTGATAAAGTGGTATAAGTGCTGACACTAAACCCACTCCAAAGCCAGCAAAAACCCTGCCAGCAATGAACAGTGGAGTAGCTGAAGCCGCTGTTTGTAGTGAAACACCAAATGAAAAAATCACTGAGCAGATGATAATAGAGTATTTCCTGCCGACTGTATCAGCGAAAAGGGGGACACATAAAGCGCCAAAAAATGTACCAAGTGAAAGAATTGATACAATCAGCGATTTACTGTTTGCATTAAAAAACAAATCTCCATTCGGCTCTCTGTCCTTTGCAAAGTGTTCGATAAAAAATGGCATAGCCAGAATTCCATTGATAGTACCTGTATCATAACCAAACAGGATTCCTCCAAGCGCTGCAAAGCAGCAGACTACCAGTCCAAAAGTGCTGATTCCAAACATTTCCGTGATCCTGCTTTAGCAAGAACTTCCAAATTTATAGAGTCCGTCCTTACAATATGCGGGGTCCCTGCCACAGTCCCCTGAAAACATGACATGCCAATGCGGGGTAGTTGCTCGGAAGCCGTTCTTCAATCGCTGTTCCAGCCGCCAAATGAGTTATTTTTTCTCCTTGCGGTATATTCGAACGATCATGGTCACATATGGAATTTATCATAGCCGCCATTCTCTTGTTTAATTACAAATGGTGGCTATCAAATCCAGCATTGCTATGTCGGCAATATTTGTCGGCAATAAGTACCCCGCTATGCGTGCCGCTAGTCAGCCCATCAGCCCCTCGCCCCCACTTCAGGCATTGACAGTTTATCTTGAACAGTAAGTGTACTATCATCTAACCGCAAGGGACTTTGTTGCCGACAACACACTTCTGTAATAGAAGGGGTGATTTCGTAATCAGATATCATATAACCGCCATAATTTAAGGTAACACCACAGTACTTATAAGATCCTGTACAATTCCGATTGTTTGTAGAATCAAGCGTCCAACAAATTATGACTTACTCCATCCCTTCTTTTCCGTTGAACAACGGGAAGTCAATTCCAGCACTGGCATTAGGTACGTGGCTGAACAAGCCCGACTCTGCTGCTGCCAGCTCGGTCAAGTTTGCCCTCCAAAATGGCTACAAGCATATTGATACGGCACTTATCTATAAAAATGAGATTGGCGTGGGTAAAGGTATCAAAGAATCTGGTGTCCCACGAAAGGAGATATTCTTGACATCAAAGTTGTGGAATCACAATCATAACCCTGATATTGTTTCCAAGGCTCTTGATGGGTCTCTCAAGCGCCTTCAAACCGACTATCTTGACCTGTATTTGATGCACTGGCCAGTATCGTTTGAAGAAGGTCCCGATCCAGAGCCTCTGGATTCCAATGGGAATTATAAATTAACTCACTATGATACCGCTGATACATGGGCCGCCATGGAGATGCTTTTGGATAGTGGAAAAGTGAAATCCATTGGAGTTTCGAACTTCACGCTTGATAAAATGGAGAAACTCTTGGAAACTGCAAAAGTCAAGCCGGCAGTACACCAAGTAGAGTTGCATCCTTGGATTTATGATGCCAACTTTGTTGATTGGCATAGCAAGCACGGAATTGTTCTAGAAGCATATTCACCTTTTGGTAATGTTAACCCCAAATATCATCCACAGATGGCGGAAAAGTACGATCACCCAGTGGTTATCTCTATTGGTAAACAACTTTCTTTAACACCTAAACAAGTACTCCGGTGTTGGGGGATCACTCACGGATTTGATCTGCTTCCGTCGTCTGTAGATCCCGAAGGGAAGTGCCTTATTAAGTCACTATCTCAGGATCATATGCAGGCTATTGATGGATTAAGGGCTCCTTTGTTAACCGAAGATCCCGTTGTTCAACAAATTGCCAAGACGCACAGTCTCACAGGTGCTCAGGTCTTGCTTGCATGGGGAATCCAACACGGGCTGGTGGTTCTACCGAAAAGCGGCAACGAGTCCCATATCATTGAGAACTTGAAACTAATTGAACTCCCAGCTGCTGAAATCAACCAATTGGATAAACTAGCCAAGAATGAACGGTACAATAATCCAGGCGATGAATGGGGAACCACAATATTTTTAGAGTAAATTCCTTTGAGTCTATAGTTCACATTTTTGAAAATGAGTGTTTTTTCAGGCCAAGTTGTTATATCTGGACAGTTTTTCTTTTTCATATATGTCAATGCCAAGCAAAGCGTAAAGAATAACTTAATGATACTGGATTACGGAACAATACGAGACAAAGCAAGTAAAAACACTGTAGATTGTTGTTATTTCTCGTTGGATTACCCAAATGGCTCGAGTTGAATTATGGAATGATGCAAAACAAACATGTGTTTGTGGCTCTAATGGTGAAGCCGGCCAATAATGGCTACTAATACATTCAGATCTTCTGTAGTTGTGCATGCAAGTTGTTATTCACTTGCCTAATCGTACCTTACGCGTCAAACAAGGGCTTGGCTAGATAGTGCCTGCCCCTTGATCGAGCTGTCCAGCCATTCGGCCAGCCAGTCGATGATCGCGTCAATCGAATCTTCTATCGCCTTTGACATTTCCCCATTAGGAAAGTGGGATCTACGATGCACTCCGCCTGCATATCTGGTACCTTTGTACCTGCGATAAATGTGAGATCCTGCGGTTCGTCACACTAATAGTTACCACATTGATCTGACTGCCGCGATCGTGTAAGATTCCAACGCTCTCCGCGATGCGAGGTTTAAATGACCATCGAGATGGTGTTCGCGTGATGAAATGATCGCGGATGAAAAATTCGTCGCGACTTTAGACTCCTCGTTGCATATCTTCTAAGCTTAATATCTGGTTGACAGCAGAAGTGGGTCCTGACCACTTCCGCAATGATTGACAGTTGATCTTCTCGCGCCATGACAGGAGGCGCCCAATTTGAGGCTCAGTAGCTAAAAAGGGGTGACTGGCTACAGGTCAATCGTTGCTCGTTTAATTGGTGATGTTCAGGATTGACCTAGGATCCACCTGTTTGACCCGTTCATGACGAGACAGACACCCCTTGATACTATTCTAGGAACCTCCTTCTATCTTTGTTAGGTGGTCAATGGCCCTTTTGGTCAACAGCGTGTCTGTAAATATCAGTCCAATATTTCTCTCTATATAATGGCACGATATCCTTCCAGCTAGCGAAATCGAAAAAACCCACTCGTTTCCCACATTCGCTTGAAAAAATTAATATTAATATGGTTTTTGGCAGTCGGATTTTCGGTGCCACCACTCTAATCGTGTCGAGCATTGGACTAGTCCAAGCTCAATCTTGTGTCGCGCCGGCCCCATCTGGTGGATGTCCTCCACTTACTGGGGCTGTTGCTACGTTTATCGATGGCCTTCAAGACGTTGACCTGGGGTTGAACAATCTTACCACTGGACTTCAAGGACTCACAAGTGGAGCCACCACCGAAGCCGATGCTGGCGATGACATCTCCAACGCTGTCAAATCCGTTTCTGATGCTCTTAACAATGCTGTCGACGCTGCAGGCGATGTTGTCATCACTGGTGTCTGTGACATCGAGGCCATCGCTGCCGGTTTGAGCTCGGCTATTGGAAATCTGTCTGATACTTTGAATGCATTTGTCACTGCTCAACCACAGCTTACTGTTGCTCAGCTCCTCAATACTGTTGGACAGGATATTCTTAACTTAGTACAGCTCATTGAAGACTTGGTGATTGAGTGGGATTTGCCATGTGCAGTTGCTGACTTGCTGGTTGGTACTATTGATTCTGTGTTCACTGCAGTTAACAGTATTCTGAGTTTGATACCAGGTCTCCCGCAGTTGCCTCAATTCCCCACCTCTTGTGCCTCAACCTCGATCAGTACTTGTACTGCATTACCTTCGACAGCTGCAAATTCTAGTACAAGTGCTGTAGTTAACAGTACTACTGCTGCTTCTAGTGCTGCTGCTTCTACTGTTGTGAACAGCACCACCGCTGCCCCCAGTGCTGCTCCTTCTAGTGCTGCTCCTTCAAGTGCTGCTCCTTCAAGTGCTGCTCCTTCAAGTGCTGCTCCTTCAAGTGCTGCTCCTTCAAGTGTAGCCAACAGTACCACTGCCGCTGCGTCTAGTACACCTTCAAGTGTAGCCAATAGTACCACTGCCGGTGCATCTAGTGCCCCTTCGAGTGTAGTGAACAGTACCACTGCTGCATTAAGCACCAGTGCTGCTTCATCATCTGCGCCTATTTCCTCAGTTGTAAACGTGACCTCTAGCGCTAGCTCTTCTGGCTTTGCTAACTCAACTTCTGGTACATCTTCTCCTTCCGCTTCTTCTAACGGCACTGCTCCAGGAGGGGGTTCTGGTGCAGGTATTACTGCCTCAAGTCCAGATGCCTCTGCTGCTAGTTCTGGTGCATCTACTGCATCTGCTGCTTCTGCTGCCTCCGTTGCTTCTTCTGCCCCAGCTACTACTTCTGGTGCCCCTGACCTCTCTTGTCGAGATGACAGCTGCCCTGGTGGTGGATCTGGTTCTGAGCCTGATTCTGGCTCTGGTTCTGGTTCTGGCTCTGGTTCTGGCTCTGGTTCTGGCTCTGGTTCTGGCTCTGGTTCTGGCTCTGGTTCTGGCTCTGGTTCTGGTTCAGAGCCTGACTCTGGTTCGGGCTCTGGAGCATATGCTAATGCTACCGAGACCGCAGTTTCGACTGATATTGAGACTGTTACTGATTGCTCATGTGAAGATGAACCTACAAAAGCTCCTGCCTCTCCAACTTCATTCACAACCATCGTTCTGACAAGTACTATTACTGAGCCCTGTGAGACTTCTTCTGGCTCCGTTCTTTATACCACCATCACTACTGAAGTCACTGTTACCGTTCCATGCTCTTCCACTCCAGAGGCTGCTCCCACAGGTGCCTCTGGTTCTGCCCCAGCGCCAACTGAAGCAGCTGTGGAAAGCTCACCTGCCGCTCCTACTGCTCCTGCTGGTTCTGTTCCTGTTGGTTCTGCTCCTGTGGGTTCTGCTCCTGCCACAGGTATTTCTCCTGTTGAGAGCTCCCCTGCTGTTCCTGTTGGATCTGCTCCTGCTACTGGTGTCTCTCCTGTTGAAAGCACAGCAGCTTCTCCTCCTCCAGTTGCCGAATCTGGTGTCGCTTCAGAGCCCTCTAGCGTTGAGGTGTCATCTGGCGCCGAGCGAAACTCCGTATGGATGTTGGCAGCACTTTCCCCTCTTCTTATCTTCTTGGCTTGATTCTTACCTTCCATCCTCCTATTTAATTTTCTGCTGATACACTTGTATTTATCTTGAATTCATGATTTACGCTACTAATCGTTATGTAATGTACCGTAGGATTTACGCCTAATACCTTCTCCATAACGATAAAACAATAAAGGAACTGGTATCAGTGCTACACTTATACCTCCAATGACTGTCCCTGCCCAGTTAATCCCTAAATTGTTGAACATATAAGTAGCAAAGAGCGGGAAAATAGAACCACATAATGCACGGACAAATGTCGCAGCTGCCAGTGCTGATGCTGCATATACGGTATATGTATCAACCAAGTAACTTATACTGGGATGGAATATAGATAATATTCCAAAGCCTGAAAAAAGACCAGATAAAGAAGGTACTATCCAATGAACTTTGTCAGGATAATTGCCGGCCCATGTGAGCCAAAATATTCCTATTGGAAAAGCAAAACCTCCAGCTATCATTGCAGGAAGCCTGGCTTCAGGGTTCTCTTTTTCCCCTGTCTCTGTTAAAATCCTGGTAAATCGGGGTTCAAAATAAAATAATGTAGTTAATGTGGACAGACCAACGCCAGCAATCAAGCCAAGATATGGAAGATCACTAGTCCAAGGGCTGAAATGATAGCCTGAGAAAACGATAGGATATGCCTCCAAAAATAAATACAGGATGCCATATATAAATGCAATATAAATGCTGATTAGTGCAAGTATAGGTTCGGTGAATAACATTCTAACTGGTCGAGCAACATTTTTTGAGATTATATCGTTCACAGTTAGTTCAAGCTCATCATGAGCAGCATAAATTGCCCAATTGCCAGTCATGCTTCTCAGCATTTTTGCTTTCCGAGATAATATTACTGGGTGGTAAGTCTCTTCTAAAAAGAATATGCTGAATACCAGAATAACTGATGCTAAAATCCCAGTAATATATTGGGTCCATCGCCAGCCAAGTGTTGAGGTAGTTATAATAGACCCAATAATGGGTGAACAGAAAGGCCCAGAAAAGGCTATCAGCATAAACACTACTACTGCCACCCCTCGTGATTTCGACTCAAACATGTCTGACAATGACGCTGGAACAACTGCCCAGGGTGCAGCGCCTGTAAACGCAGCAAAGAACCTGCAGAGCATTAAGGTCTGGAAATCCTTAGCCACAGCGCTGCCAAAGCTGAAAATCATGAAGCCAAACAGAGAAAGTAAGCTGGGGAGCTTGCGACCATAAAGTTCTGAGAAAGGTGCCCACATAATTGGGCCGGAAGCAAACCCCAATACAAATAATGACACCCCCAGAATACTAACTTCACTACTAACATGAAACTCTTGACAGACCTGAGTGAATGTCGGTGCATATATTGCTGAAGAAGCGGTGACAACAAATGAAATCAAATTCAGACAGAGGCAATGCATCTGCTTCTTCCACGAAGTCCAATTGTAGGGATGGATCGGATCATTTAGGCCATCAAATTCTACCCGAAATATCTCTCTATTCGGAGTTAAAAGAGGGGGATAATCCCGACCTCTCCCCATACTTGGAAGTGGCCTCTCATTGGTAGAAGATGTCATATCCACGGTCTAAAACTGGTATTTCTCTACGCACAAGCATATGTTATTCACGATTTCATGAAAAACCTGAATTGAATGAATGTCCGTCTAAGATCGCTTACAAACGTAGTGCCGGCAAAAATAGACGCGGGATTCTTTTCCCGAAGAGTCACCCGTACACTGCATGCCGAAAGGAGATAAGCGCCCCTGGAGTTAGACATCGGATAATGCCGCACTTGATAGCTTGACAGAAGTGACACGAACGTTAGTCTGATAAGCACTATGTGGGGCGTAAAACAGACGGACTTCAGCTACAGTAATACGGGTCTAAGATCCAGAGTGAGGACGAAACATGCATATTTGATTTTCCATGGCCTATCATAACCAAGTAAAAATGAAGAATCGACGTACGGTAACCCACACTGGGTTTTTCTGATACTTGAACATGATAGTGTCCATATGATCTAGAAGATTGGAACTGTGAGCATGCCCCCACAGTATTCTGGTAGTAAGCGAACTCATATAATGACTGGAGCTTAGGTATTCTCTACAGAGCTCAAGTTGTGTCTCAGGCATGTTTTCTTCATGACCAAATAGCAAAAAGGTGACTTGTATACAACCAATCAACTTATATTGTAGTTCAAAGTACTTCACAGTGGGAGTGAAGAGAAAGGTTCTTTTCACTTGTTCCCATTCTCTCAACTGGAAATCGAAGTCCACGCGACTATACAGGTAAATATCCGTGTGTGGGTAATTTCCGTAGATCCATCTTAGAATAGAACTCGTTTCTAGACTTAAGTCCCTGCATATTGCATGTACTCTTACAAGGTTTCGATAACGTAGCCCCTTCTTCAAGAGAGCCTGAAGTTCAGAGAGATCATAAAATATGACGGTTACTCTACTGGCCATGCAAGAAAAGGTCTGTTCATTTGGTGAAAGAGGGCACCTTGACAATGACTTTCCGCGATAGTTGAATAATGCAAGTGAAGAGAACCTGTTGTATGATATTTTAACGGAGACCATGTCCGCAACGACTCTTCGAAACATTTTGCAGGCATCCTTGAGTATCAAGAGCTCATCGAGATTGCAATTGTCAAAAACCAACCGCCAAATATCGTCAGACATGTTTTGAAGCATGATATGTGTTCATGCTGTACGAGCTGTCAATTATACTTAAAGTGGGATTGTTATTATGGGTACCTGCGGTTTAGTAACTTTGTGCTGATGTTCTAGCCCTTTTCCCCACAGATTCTAAAGATTATGCAGGACCTCCAATCTGGGCTAGTTTACTTTGTAGAGCATGATCCGAGGTAGGCAAATATGCTTTGCGAGGAGAAATTTGGATCCGTTTTTCCTCCCGTTTAGCACTATGCATTTATGTTGACCTTCCAAGGATCATGCTTTGAAGAAAGTTGAAGTCTTGTCAAATACTGTCATATTTGGGAACTTTTAAAACACTTCGTTAGAAAATGTAGCGAGTCATTGTGAGTACTAGTCGCAGTTAAACTTTTCTGATATGTGCGTACATACGTAATAAACTTCACATGAAAATACTGTACCTTAAGTTCCGGACTCCGATAATTGCCAATTAGCAGATCAGTGTTATCATGCAATTATGCACACAATAGCTGAAATATTTTGAATAACGCAATTGAGTGTAGATCCTATGCCGATCGGCGCATGCGTGATAACAATATGCAATGAGGTGATGATGTGAGGCTAATGAGGTCATGAGTGAGTTACCTATTCAATGGACCTTCGAAGCTAAACTTTAACTCATGATGAAAAAATAGACAGGCAATTGGATACCTCTTAAAATTATACATCTTCAATAATCAAATTGATCTTTTCTTGACTTTCTTCGTTTTTACTCTGGGCTTTTTTTGATACATGGAAAATAGCGATCATAGCTAAGTGCCCGCAATCACGCAATCTCCCAGAATTGGGTTCAGATTTGTAATATCAAAGCATTATGAAGATATCTATTGGCACAGAATCAGCCAACCACTGGTGTATCGCAGTCCGAAAAAGTCTCCGCACTAGATCAGTGGGTAACTCTCGACTCAATAACTCAAGAATATAAATATCGATGGGTTTCTGAATGTAGAGCTTACAACGAGTAACAATGACTTCAGTAGCTTCAGTAGCTGACAAGATTAGTACACTTAAGGTGGAAAATGAGGAGACCCCTAAGAGGGGAGATGTTGTGAACAAGGAGCTCAGGTTCCCCGCTTACACCCCTACTTATGACCACTCTGAGAAATTTACTGCTTACGAGGTTTTCGATTTCAAGGATCCAGGTCTACTTGCTGACGAGAAGTTGGCTAACTTATTCCCTAATGGACTGCCAAGTACTGATGAAGATGCCCGATCATCTGTCTCCAAGCAATTGGTTAAGTTTGGTTACTCTGTCAAACAAGTCACTCCCAGATTTGGCTCAGAGGTCCGAGGTGTCCAATTGTCTCAACTCACTGACAAGGGCAAAAATGATTTGGCACGGTTTGTCGCTGAGCGAGGTGTCGTGATTTTCAGGGATCAAGATTTCCGAGAATTACCTATTGCCCAGGCTTTGAAGTGGGCTGAACATTTCGGAAGACAGCACATTCACCCCACTTCCGGATCCCCAAAAGGATTCCCTGAAGTTCATTTGGTCTACAGAGACAAGAATCACAGAACCTATGATGAATTTTTCAAGAACCGAGTGTCATCTGTTGGATGGCATTCTGATGTTACCTACGAAAAGCAGCCTCCAGGAACCACTTTCCTCGGAATTCTAGAATTGCCTGTTACTGGAGGTGATACTCTTTTCACAGACACCCAAGAGATTTACGATAGATTCTCAGATGAATTCAAGAAGCGTCTTAGAGGACTTCGTGCAATTCACTCAGCCCATGAACAAGCCAATAGCTCTTCCACCCAAGGTGGAGTTGTGCGACGAGAGCCCGTCAAGAACTCTCACCCTATTGTGCGAACTCACCCTGTCACCAAGAAGAAGGCAATCTTTGTCAACCCAAGCTTCACTAGATACGTGGAAGGTTACAAGCAGGAAGAGTCTGAGCACCTTCTGAAGTTCTTGTATGACACTGTTGCCAAGACCTCTGATGCCCAGCTGCGAGCTAAGTGGGAGGATGGTACCATCGTTGTATGGGATAACAGACGAACTGTCCACAGTGCTCTGTTCGATTGGGATGATGGCCAGACCCGTCATGCTTTCCGATACACCCCTCAGGCTGATATACCATCTGACGAGTAAGCCCGGAAGTTATAGTAATGAAAAAAAGTTACATTATATGCTGAAATAAACAAAATAAATGAGTTACAATTTAGAAAACAATGGAATTTGATATTAAGGATTCTGGAGTCGTGATAGGCAAATGCGGGCCTGATCCAATAGTTCCCATCTTGTGCTTTCCAATGCGGTATATACAGTAGTAATTAGACCCCTGACAAGTGTGCAAGAGTTTTCAGGATATCCATCAAAAACAGATTTCGACTGAGCTGCATGTTCGATGTACTGCATCATAGAGGTTAAGAATTCCTCAACAACCAGCCAAGTATCTTGGTCGTCGGTTTCATCTGATGATCCATTGCCATTGCCACACCTTACAGCTACATGGGACCATATAATCATAGTGCACACAAATAAACACCAGGGCCTAAAAGCCACCTTGTCGAACCTTGCATGATAGTGATTCATACCTTTTTCGTAGTATTCCTTGACATAATAACGACTTTCAACCAAAAGTGTTTCTTGGACAACTAACAGAGCGCTTCGCAAGCATATCACTGATTCGTCTGTTTGTGCCCAAGATGTCACCGATTGATTTGCTCTCAGGAAGTCACGATTACTTAACGGCCTGCCGTCGAGGGACGGGAACCCACAAAATACCAACACATCAACAACACTGGTTTTGGTCAAATGTAAAATTATATTTGACATCCTCCAAAGGGGCTTTGAGACCTCAATCGAAAGTGACTGGTAACTGAACAAACTATAAGACCATGTTTCAATTGCCTTAATCAAGCTCGATCTCCATTTTTTTATAGTCTCTTGCACTTCGCCTTGAAGCATGCCAAATGGAGAAGTATCCTGTTGTACGATTTGGACGCAAGCACTATGCAGCCCATGTAGTAGAATAAGTCTCGAGAAATGCGACGTGCTAGCAGGCAGTGCTTTCTGTCGTAATAATTGCTTGAGACAAACTAAGAACAGCGGAGAAGAGTTATAGTCTGGCAGCGAACCAACTTTACTCCACCATTCATCAGAATTATCATATTCCCATGACTTTTCATCTGCTGGAAGTTGCAGTAAAATTTCTCCTGCCGACATAGAAGGACGATGTCCAAATAAAACTGCGTGCTGAGCATCCATAATGAATGCAAAATAGACCACCCGTTTGACGGATTCGAGATTAATCCACCGTCGCCATCTCATTTTCGCAGAGCTGATATTGGTTTCTTCATCGCCAGCTGTGGTATCGGGTATAAATACTTGTGCTCTTCTTAGAAGCGACACAAAGGTGCTATGAAAAATGGATGCCATTTCATGCTGATGCCGAGATGCCACCATTTTCTCATACGCCTGTATCAGGGCCAAACTTTGTAAAATCCATAGAGGAGGTGGTACCAGATGTTTATCACTTAATACCAGCCATCTCAGACGATTGTGTAACTCAGACGAAACCTTGAAATACTCGTCATTGGCATAGGTGGATCCGAGAGTCACTAAACAGACCATGAGCAAAGGATGCACAGACTCGGGGTATCGAGCAAACGTAGGTCGGTGCAGAATCGGAAAATGACTATGGTAATTGTCAAAATAATTCATAAAGTTTGACTCTAAAACATCAGGAAGGAAGAACCCACTTTCGTATATGTGCTTCTCGTCCATGTTGGGTAAGATACAAGTTTCGATTGGAGACTCGCTTTGAGGATGCTTGATTCCGAATAGGCATTTCTTGACTTTCGCGCTAACTATTTCCCATTTACTCAGTCCACCATAGCTTGAGATATCTGGACTTTGCAATGCACTGAGATCATTTGGAGTTTCATAGCTATCTGCTCGTTTTTCGTAATTGGTTTTAGCGGTTTCCAGAAACTGATTCGAGCTCCGAACTCGTTCAGGTCCACTGTCGGACCCGTTGAACCGATTGAGCTGTCCAGAAGATGACATATCAAAGAGCCAACTAATGCTTTCATGCTCGGTATCAATATTGTAGCCATAAAATGATTCACCAAGAATTGAGATGTACCTTCCATCCAGAGCATCGTCGCCACCTCCAGTACTGCTTGAAGCAAACCCACCTGAAGAAAATGGAGTCTGGTCAATCACTTCATTGCCAGTTTTGACTTCTGGTGATATCTCTGTCGCACAAAAGTTATCTAGAGTTTCGGAAGTGATTTCTTGACCTGAAGTTTGATCCAACGGAGGTGGAGGAGCTGTCACGAGATCTTCTTTTGGGTCGGTGATTTTGCCGGATGGACGGAACCACATCCCCCGCTCATGTCTACGCTCATGTCTTTTTAATAGATCTCTGCGAAAGAATACCTTGCTACATAGACGGCAAGTGAAGTGAGCTTCAGGATTATCTAAGTTAGCTACTGAATATGCATTGATAACGGTCTACGGCAGCCATACTTACGGTTAACAGCATGTCTTCTCAGATGTTCTTGCCGTATAAATGCCTTGTCACAACCGGGGATGTTGCATTTAAATTTTTTTGTCACATCTGGGCCCATCTGTAAAGATCTTGTCAGTGTAGCATGTTAAGCTAGATAGGCTGGCGGGGGAGTGGGTGGTTCTCCCCAGAAATGGCGATTTCCCGATTAGGAGTAGCAAAAAGCAATTCCATTTTGTGAGGAGTACAGCGATATCGACAATAACGAAAACAAATTAAAAACAAAATAAGACTATCATAAGTAATGGGATGATAGTAGTTCATATTTTAAACTTCATATATATATGTAGTGTCTTCACTCTAAATAGTTGCTTTGGATCCTTGGTGTCGTTCTGTGGTAACTAATGAAATGCTAACTAAATAATGACCATATGCGTGCTCAAATAATATTTGAGGGATCAATTTCTGTAGTGTAACAGCTTCTCTGCAACAATTAATGAATTAATAACTCATTACTTATCTAGCATACTCAAATTTCACGAGCCCTTTGGCATTGGTATTGATCTTGAACAAATGGCCTCCTTGGTCTCCTTTTGGGTCCTTCTTATTATAAGAAGACACCACATATAGAATACTGTTATCCGGGCCACCCCATGTAGCGCAAGCAGGAGATTTACATGGCGTGACAATTTGCTTAATCAATTTGCCCTCTGGGCTAAATATCTTTATAGCTCCTCCATTGAAAATTGCAATCCAGAGGTTACCTTCAGCACTTTAATTAGAGTGACATATTAAACAAAAAAACTAAAAAACTTACTCAGCAACCATGCCATCTGGTTCGTCAATGGTTCCTCGGGCATCATAAAATATCCTCTTATTAGATATCTTTCCAGCATTCATATCAAAATCATATGCGAAAATCAGCTGTCCTGCTGAATCATTTAAGTACATGACCTTGTTATCCGGGCTCCAGGCTATTCCATTTCCACACACGAGTCCGTCCTCCATTAACTCACACGACCCATCAGTCGGGTCATATTTCCACAATCTGCCCAATGGTTTCCCGTAGTCTTCAGGAAGGTTTCCTGCGCCCATTGACAGACCCTTCACATCAATTTCGGCTGCCCAGAATCGCCCCTTGGCATCAACCCCTCCATCATTGAATCGACGGATCTTCCTGTCTTCAGTTGGAATAATCTCCTTCACTACTTCCAGTTTACCCGTTTCTTCATCCATGTATGCAATTCCCTGATAGTACAAGCAGATATATGACTTTGGTTTGTCCTTTCTAAAAAGCATAACCGTCACTGAATCTTCTAAAGGCACTACTCGAAGTCCGTCCCTTGAAACGTTGGTTTTGTCAATGCTCGCAGCATTCAGATCTGTAAAAGGATGGAGAGGTTCTCCATTGTCATCTAACTTTAGGATCATTAATTGAGGTGGGTCATGAAGACAGTCAACATAGTGTAGCGTGTTGTCCTCCTGGCGGAATATGTTCCCCTCTCCCAGGATTGTAGGTCGCTCGTGAACATAGAATGCATTTCCACTCGTTTCAGTAGTCATTGCGTTATATAACATCCTGTTTAAGTTCCCGATGGCCGTTTAAAACGATAATTTGGTCTTCGTCCGGGGCTTATCGGTTGTCGTGCGGACCCACTTCCTGAGTGGGATGTCCCGCAGAATAACGGTGCGATAGGTACCAGATGGGGCTATCAGTATATGCAGAGATCGGCATTATTATCCTGTTATTAAGAACGTAACATGTCATTGCGCTACCCCCGCCCGGCTGTCACTCTGTTCCCCGCTCATTGTTACATGATGTGCATCACCAATGTATACCAATAGTATTGTCGTTTGTAAATTGTCTATTTTGTATCCCTCTTTAGATAAACATTGTAAAAAGTATTTGTATATTTGTGTATTTGTGTATTTGTGTATTTGTTGTAGAATTGACCTCGTAATGTGTCAAGTTACTCCTCAATTGTCGTGTCTTCGACGCGATAAATGACAAGGGGTCCTAGTGCTACTGCACCAAGAAGTAGAACAGAGAAATATGAGGCAAACATTCTCAGGTAACTAATTCCTAAGGCATCTGTACCAAAAGCAATGGCACAACCAGTTGCACCCAAAACCTTGTAATAACCGGCATATGTCGACAACACCATGGGATCATTGGAAAGACATCCCATAAGCCAAAATGCAAATGTTTGAAACATCCCATCTTGCCATCCGTAAAAGAAATATAGTGTGACATATTTAGCACTCTTCGCACCCCCATAGATGTCCATAGGTGGATCATAAGGTACACCTCTCTGAGACTCCTTTGCGGGAAAGTATCCACAAGTGTTGACTACAACAACAACCGTCAGAACTATCAACCACGCACTAATTGCTCGCCATCTTCGTCCCATAAATGGATTATCAAGATACCATCCAAACACCACTGCTCCAATCATTTGAGAGATTCCATAGAGGAGACCGTTATAAGATCTAGTCCTAACGTTGAAAAAATAGGAATTAAAGTCATTGGCCTGGTAAGCAATATAGAACAAAGCAGCCATCGCGAATGGAAGAAACAATAAAAACCATGGTTCCTTTCTAAGAGTATACCATGTTTTCTTGAGCTCGGTAACAACGTCATCATGAGATTTTGTGAAAACCTTTGTTCCATCGGTTCGAACAATCTTACTAGGGTCAGCAACACAAAGACTCACTGCTGCCGAAAGGATCATTAGAATAGTAACTGCACAGTATGTTCCATCGGAAACGCTTCCAGCGGCAGTATTATTTCTGTTCTGCACGGCAGGAATAATACCCCCAATCACAGCACCCAAAAATGACATGAAAAAGAATAGAGAAACATATCTACCCTTCTCTTTCTCGGTTGGGTATGCCATCATAACTGTACCACAGCCAGTCCACAGCAAGGCAGCTCCTACACCACATGCTGCTCCAGCGAAAAGAACGAATCCTTGGTTCTGATTATGGTTGTAACTCCAGAAAGCAGCTCCATATAACGTATATCCGAGACCACCGAACAAAAGTGTCAGTCTAAGGCCCATCAAGTTACATATAGACCCGGAAAACAGAGCAAAAAATGCAAACAGACTGTACAAGATGGTATTTGCATTGTCCGCTGTTTTTGGATCCAGCTGACCGGCTCCTCCTAAACTTGAAAGAACGTTAAACATTCCAACTGAAAGAAAATTCACCAACCCAACAAGGAATACTTGAGTTGCTGTGGAATGGTAGTTTGGGATTTTAATAATTCCAAACTTATAAGGTTGAGGAACGGGGAAAGTTTCGCCAAGCACATAGTCCTTCAGCGAGCCCTTCTCGAGGTTAACTTCAGCGACATCAATACTTTTAGTTTCTTCAGACATGTTAAATAGCCACGAACAGGAAAAAAAACAGAAGGATGAGGCCAAGCTTATTATAAGCTTTTAAGTTGTGCATAACCAATTAGCCAAGGTCTAAGACGGTGACCTATCATGCAGATTTTCATGTATCAGATATGCGGAGGTTATCGACTGATCGGCGGGGTATCCCCGTCGATCTTGATTCCCCCGCAGAGCTCACCTCCGCCAGTCCCGGTCTCTCAGCGGGGCCCACCTAAAACGGTAATACCATCCAGATAAGAGCAAGCAAAAAGCCCGATCTGTAGTAACGAAAACATGTCAGACAAAGGAAGCCATCCCCACAAATTTGTGGCTCGAGAAGATGCCCCTACCGAGCGTACCAGCCCCATTAATGTGGGACTTTTGGGGATCCAGCATCCCCATATGTGGACTAGGATTTCCCTCGTCCAGTCGAGATTTCCTGATGTCAAAATAATAGGATTTTATGATGAAGATGACAAAACATCGTCACAATTTGTGTCTGTCCAGCCTACAATTGCTAGGTTTGATAATTGCAATGATTTGCTGAAAACAGTTGACGTGGTCTTCGTGCACGCATTGGATCATGATGTGCCATATTATGCCAAGCTTGCAATTGCCTTCCATCCTAAAGGTCTCTTTTTAGAGAAACCAGGTGCAGCATCTCCTAGTCAATTTTTTGAACTAGCTAAGATGCTGGAAATATCTCTGACAACTGAAACTCAAGTAGAGTTTGGATGGGAAATGCACTATAGCGAGACTGTGGAAATTATGAAGAAAGTGGTGACCAGTGGAATTCTTGGAGTCATTACTTTGGCTCGGTTTCATGGTGGTACACCTGCGGGAGCTGCTCTCGAAAAATGGCAAACGCTGGATTCCACTCTTGGAGGTTTCTTGTATACTGATGGCATGCATACTCTTCAACAAGTCATGACACTATTTGGTCTACCCAGACGAGTCTTTGCAAGTATCAGGACGCTTCCAGAATCCAAAGAAGAATTCAAAACAGTCGTCATTTATGACGATCTCTTTGGAGAACCGAAGTATAATACTGTACTTGCTCGAGTCGGTCAATTAAAAAGTGTTAATGGAACGCCACGCGAGGATATTGGCAGTATAATTTTGGAATATCCGTCGCTGAATGTAACTGTGGATTTCACAGCCTGGGAATCTACTGATTGGTGCTCAGATTGGCTAGTAGAGGTGTATGGTACAAACGGGACTCTTAATTCAAAGTTAGATCCGTCTAATGTCAGACTATACTTGCGAGAATCCAAAGGTGGTTTCCCATCTGGCGAAAACGTGCTAGGATCTCCAGAACTAGGATCTCAAGCAATTGAGTATTTCTTTCTGCAGATAAAATACTTCTTGACCCGTGTTCAATATGGATCTACTGCTGATGTTCCGAAATGTGACCTTCACAGTCAAGTATCTCTAATGAAGCTCGCTGATGCCATCTTCAAGTCTGCTTCGTCTGAAAAATATATATCCATATAGTGTTCGATATTGTCAATCTTAAATTAAAACTGAAAATTTAATATTTGTTTCTACCTTATTTATCTAGATAAAATGCCGAATATAGCTCATTGCAGCAATCAGAGACAAGCGTTTTACCTTTCTTTAATACGCCGTCCATAGCCATGACTGGATGAGGAACAGCTTCGTAAATCTTAATATTTACCTTCACACCAGCATTTTTGAGCTTATCGGCATAGGCGAGGCCCTCCGATTGCAAAACATCGAGTCCTGCTAGAGCGACATATGCTCGAGGGCAATCTTTGAAGCTTTCTTCTTTGGCAAAAAGTGGAGATGCTCTAGGATCCGACCAAGTGGACACATCTGGCAAATACTTCTTTCTGTACCACATCATCTTCTCTGCGGGCAATGCGGCAGTGTTGTGATACACTTCCCAGCTTTTATAAGTCTGAGGCGAAGCAGTGTTGTCTGTAACAGGCACAATCAATAGCTGGAACATCAGTCTCGGTAATCCACATGAAGGATTGAAGGCATATTGATCATTGATATAATGAGTGAGCATCGCAGTCAAGTTTGCACCTGCGGAACTTCCACCAGATGCCAGTTTCTTTTGATCAATTTGCAATAAACTGAGATTTTCAGCAATCCAGTGGTAAGCTTCAATTGTATCGTCAACCGCTCCCGGAAAAACCACTTCTGGAGCAAGTCTATAGTCAACACTCACAACCACACATTTTCCTCGAGAGCACCAATTCGTGCAATGGACGTTTTCAGTGTTGATATTCCCCAGAACCCATCCACCACCATGCATATAGAGCAAGCAGGGCCATCCAGAAGAAGGCTTCTCACCCAAGGGTGTAAAAACACGCACTTTAAAAGGTTCCCCACTGGATTTAGATCTAGCGACTTCATAATCTTTAATGGTAGCTACCTTAAGTGGCTCACTACCCCCGGGGATCAATGGACCTGGAGTTCTTGACGCTTCTACTGACTGCAGATGGACAGGCACCTGATCAATGATGTACTTGTTGTAAAATTCGACATATTCTGGATCTACCAGAGGTAGAATCTGCGGATCAATTGGATAGAGTGTCTTATCTCCAGTCATGATTTCTAGATCTTAACCATGGAATGTGATTTGTTTTTGTAGTGCTATCTATACCCCACTCGCAAGCCCACTTTTCAGGTGGGGGACTGAGAGCCACACGTTATTCCCCAGATAAGGGATATGTATGCCAATAATTGTGGCACATCTCAAAAGTTAAAGTTTTAACCCTTTGATTGGCCAATTCCGGACCAGACCAGATATTACCTATTCGTGCTATTGATATATCCTATTGATATGAAACTTGAAGAATAGAGGTAGGGGACAGTCGTTTAGCTCACGCGAGCTTTAGGCTAATTAAGCTTAGGGTTTGGCAATGAGATAAACGGCTCTCCTCTAATCTAATCTTCGTACATATGCAGCCAAGACCGTCAAAGCTTGGATTTTAACCAAGACAAAATGTAAACCATTGTTCGGATTGAGAAGCACCCAAAAAGTGATGAGAAAAATTCAAGTGACCTCGAAAACAGAAAAATCGCGAGTGCAAACGTAGGCCTACATATCCACAGCGGCCCAGAGCAGCGTTCAACCAAAGCACTCTCCAATTCAAAGAAAGTAGAAATATTAATAGTATCACAATCGCTTGTTTGCTAAAGTCATCTCTGATATCACGATTTTATGTCATTTTACTGTTAGTTGAGAAGATGTCAAAATACTGCTAGTGGTTTAATTCATTTCAGGCACGAACGGCGAGTCTCCGGTGGTATATGGAACTGCGTCTGTGATTCCCCATGCGGACATCAACGTACAGTCGGAGATCACGACATGTCTGCATTATAAATAGCAATTGGACGCGGCATCTTCATATCATTTGGCGCCACTTGCTCTAAATCGTCCAATTGATCAATTGACCACTGCAATGGTACTATCCAATTTTAACACCCCAGTATCGGGTATACCCTACTTTACACCACAGCACCAACACTCGCCCGGTACTCCAAAGCAGCTGTCTTCAAAAACACCCACACTGTTCACACCCCTCCAAATACGCAATGCCACTCTCCGTAACCGTATCATAGTCTCTCCAATGTGTCAGTACTCCACAGCAGCTTCTGGACCTCAAATTGGTGCTTTGACGGACTGGCATGTTGCAACTCTGGGTCATTATGCTATCAAAGGGGCAGCTCTAGTCTTCATTGAAGCTACAGCAGTCCAGCCTAATGGAAGGATTTCACCAAATTGTCCCGGTCTGTGGGATGATGCGCAATTAGAAGGCGTGAAGCGAGTTGCTGACTTTGTCAAGTCTCAAGGTGCTCTTGTAGGCATTCAATTGGCACATGCTGGTCGTAAAGGTAGCACCGCTGCTCCTTGGTTATCGACAGTTAACGGCAGAAAGTCCAAGCGAGCCGATGAAGACATTGGGGGCTGGCCTGACAATGTAAAAGGTCCTACCGGTGGAGAAAGTCAAACTTGGGATGGCGATTTTGATAGTGAACAGAGTAGATTCTGGCCTCCGAAGGCTCTGACGTCGCAGGAGGTTAAGGAGCTTGTGCAGGATTTTGCAAATGCAGCAGAGAGGAGTGTGAAGGCTGGAGTTGATGTAATTGAGATCCATGCTGCGCATGGGTACCTTCTGCACCAATTCCTATCGCCGATCTCTAACCGAAGAACAGATGAATACGGTGGTAATTTCGAAAATAGGACTAGACTTTTGTTTGAAGTAATCAAGGCTATCAGAAATGTCATTCCAGCGACTACACCTCTCTTCGTTCGTATATCATCAACTGAATTTTTGGAAGATTCAGATCTAGGCAAGCAATTTGGATCGTGGGATGTCGAATCCACCATAGAGGTAGCCAAACAACTTCCAGCCCTTGGCGTTGACCTGTTGGATGTTAGCAGTGGTGGAAATAGTCCCACTCAAAGTTTTGATGGGGTTAATTCCAAGGGATCCCATGTCAAGATTGCTGGTCGTATTAAAAATGCCATTCATGCTCACAAAGTGAAGCTTCATATCGGTGTAGCTGGTTTGATCACGGAAGCAGAACAGGCGAGAGACATTGTAGAGGCCGGTATCCACGAGGACACAGATGCCACCGATGGTAAACAGCCCCAGGCCGATGTAATTCTGGTGGGTAGACAGTTCTTGAGGGAACCAGAGTGGGTTTTAAATGTTGCATCCAAGTTGGGTGTGGATGTCTGGTGGTCAAGCCAGTTCATGAGGGCTGCTTGAGATCTACGATAGAACATAGAGAGGAAGATCAAATAGAAAAATATTTAGAAAGAACTTGAGCTCAATGCTTTGTTGTGTACTTTTAACTCGATTTATACTAACATAACTTGATACTTGTAAGGCATAACTCAATGGATACATCGATCATAACTCAACAACTTTTGCTTCGTGATGGCTGATATTCAGACTAACTACAGAGCAATTGCTATTCTTGATCATTTCTGTTAGGCCGAACTACTCGGTTATTGAATTGAACTTCCAATATTGAGCACGGTTCCAATATCCAATACCCGGTGGAATGGCATTATATTTTCACCTAGTCAAACAATATGAATCGGGCATCTTCAGTTCAGAATTCTTTGCGGTGCATTCAAACCGCTCGTGTCGCTTATGGATAGAAGGATCACCAACGTTACGTAACTTTTCAGCGTGGGCTGGAACTGTTGTTTTGCAAGGCAGCCTTTTGGCTTCATTATTGAATACCGAAGACTGCATAACGACACTTAAGAAATCATACTTGCAACAGATTTCCAATGTGTCGGTGATTTACAGCTCAGCTGTCTTCTACCTTAACTCATAACGGAAGGAAGCTCCTCTTTATATTGCTATCTGTACAACTTCGGGAGTGTCATGGGTATTCATATATAACTTTGTTTTCTGGCTGTAATATTTGAGATTACCATCGAGAATTCTGGCAAGTAACAAAGTCAACATAGTGAAGTTGTATACATGGAAACCATGTAAAATTGGAATTATTAGTAGTTTGTTATGATTAAAAGTCATCGCAGAAATCCCGCTTATCATAAAATTGGCCCTACATGGTGCCCAAAAGTGTCGAGATTAAAACCATTCCAATTAGGAAAACTGAACTTTTAGATAATTCAGCGGCCATTGATGTTGAGTCAACGATTTGCTGTGCTTCAGCAAGGGTTGTTGCATTAGGAATAAGATCCAGTTCTATCCAACCCATTCCCAAGTCACATAAAACATTTTTCATGATCTGGTTTTTAGGGACAGACCAACAAGTTGCGTTTCCTGGACTTCCACAGCAAAGGACTTCATTCCCAGTCGTCGTCATGATTTTTGATGACCCCACAGCGCTAGCGATGAATAGCAATAGCGATAGGCGAGCCTTATATAGTTCTCATGGTTGTAGATAGGACCATGCGGTTTGTTGCATATTTGGTTTTTATTATTGCAATATCTAAATACATAAAAAAACTATGGTATAGCGTATAGGTCACCAGGTACTATACGGCCAAAATCTAAATTGTTTAGGGACGTAACACCCCCTTTCAGGTGCAGCCAAAAGGAGCCGGCTCAAAACATTTCGGCATCGGCTTAGCCGCTCATAGTGTCCGGGTATCTATGTCCGCTGTCGCGTACGGACTCGGATAATGCAGACTGGAGATAATAGTATTTGTATGTGAGTATTTCCACCTCTGACACATTCACTAGATATTTGTGTTTCAATTCGATTGATCCGCGGTATTGTATGTTCTCACCGTCAACAAGGTTAATTTTTAGACGGATACCATTTCAAAGTTCAAGATTAGCAAGCTTAATGACTGCATCAAAGCCAGAAGTACTTATCTTTGGCAAGGTCTACTATGCAGACAATGCTCATGAGCAACTAAAGGAGATTGCCAATACGATCCCTTTCACTTCAAGTACTCGTGCCGAATACCTTGAAGATCTTGAAGGAAAATATGCTAATATCACAGCAATTTACTCTACTACTGATAGTGAAGGGTTCGTAGGAGGCATTGATGAAGAGCTGATCAGCCATTACCCAAAATCGTTGAAATACATCTGTCATAATGGAGCTGGCTACGATAAGATTAATGTCAATGCTCTCACCAAAGCAGGTATCCAGTTGTCCAATACTCCTGATGCCGTTGCCGAGGCCACAGCCGACACCTCAGTGTATTTGATCCTGGGGGCATTAAGGAACTTCGGCCGATTGGCTAGAGAACTTCGAAAGGGCAATTGGTGCAATACAACACCCGAAGCTCACGATCCAAAAGGCAAAGTTCTTGGTATCCTCGGTATGGGTAGCATTGGCAAGCTAGTTGCTAAGAAAGCTCGAGTATTTGGATTTTCCAAGGTCATTTATTACAATCGATCACCTGTACAAGAAGGAACCAATTTTGGAGCCGAGTATGTTTCATTTGATGAACTCCTTTCCCAGAGTGATGTGCTATCTCTCAACCTTCCCCTTAATCCCAATACCAGGCATATCATCAACAAGGAGGCTCTTGACAAACTGAAACCGGGAGTTGCTATTGTCAACACAGCACGAGGGGCAGTCATTGACGAACAAGCGCTTGTCGATGCACTCAACAGTGGCAAAGTCTCTTCAGTAGGATTGGATGTTTTTGAATTTGAACCTGAGATTCATCCTGGGCTCATTGCTCATGAAAACTCTTTACTGCTTCCCCATGCTGGTACCCACACCGTTGAGTCTTCGACCGAGATGGAGGAACAAGCGATTAAGAATATACAATCTGCTCTGACTACGGGAAATGTAATTGATCTGGTTGCAGAACAGAAAAAGCGATAGAAAAAGCGATAGAAAACCTAAAATATAATTCAATCAATTACTGTCTTCCGAGCTGGTTAATATCCTTGGTTTCTAAAACATTCTTGGGTGCTCCATTTTTTGCAGCATTCAGCATGGCACGACCAAGAACGCGAGTAGTGAGGACATAAGAAGGCAATAAACCACTGAATATAGGAAGTAGTGGTCTGGTAATGTCATAAAAAGTTTGGTATGAAGCTGTCTTTGACCGAATGCCATCCATAGGCCTAATCACTGCAGGACGGAATGAATAGGCTCCTTTGAAAGGCATCTTGAATAATGCATTTTCAGTTTCACCTTTCACACGGGCCCACATGGTGGATCCTTTTTCGGTGCTATCGGCACCAGATCCTGAAATAAAGACGAATGTCATATTCGGGTTCAACTTGATGAGCGTATTGGCAACAGTTAGAGTTAGATCCTTAGTAACATGTCGATACTCTTCTTCAGATTTTCCTGCCGAACTCGCACCCAAACAGAAAAAACAAGCGTCGTAGTCCTTTAGTTCATTTTCTATACTTTCATAATGATAGAGATCAGAGTGCTGAATTTGTTTCAACTTGTCATTAGGTGGGGTTTTCATTAATGATCTCCCAATACTTTGCACAATGCTGACATTTGGATCCAACAAGCACTCGCGAAGGATACTCTGGCCCACCATTCCTGTTCCACCAAACAAAATCACTCTCATTTTGAATCACTTCGATTTAATCTTTTAAGAAGTTTTTTTATTCTTTGTTCACCGGCGAATGATCAACTATTTAACAGAATATCTTAATTCCGTGGAGTAGTGCTAAGTCCGAAGTTCAAGTGCGTCACAATCTCCGAATATAATTGCGGCGACTGGAGGTCGGAGATAACTACAAGAGGCGTCATTAACAAAAATAACTCAAAATAAAATGAAATGAAGATAATAAAACGCGAAATGTAAAAATAAATCTAATCGCTCTGTACTGAAGCAAATCCAGCAGCACAATTTTCAAATGAAAGTGCAGCACTTGCGCTTCTCATGTAGCAAACTTTTGCGTTGATGCATGCAGCACTGGTACAGTTTTTGGTTACAGAGCTGAGCTTTCCCTGGTGCTGAGTGAAAAGATCCATGAGTTGGGGACTCTTTTCAAAGTTCTCAGTAATAAAGTGCAAAAATGTAGCATTCAATGGTGCTGTAGATGGCCAGGTATTATTGGGATCATAAGCTTCTCTCAATGAATATTCAAATTGGAATGAAGGTCCAACCTGTTTGGTTTCATCTAAAGCAGGGAAACTGGAAACATTTGCATACCAAGTATATGATTCATAGATGTTGAAATTTCCTAAATCCACTTCATAGACTCGGAAACCCGAATTCAAGTTTGTGAGAGGAGTTATACTTGGTACAATGAAGGTGGGTGTGAGAGCAGTTTCGGCGTTCTGAACAGTTCCATTATTGGCATAGTAGATTCCAAATTGATCTTCATGAGTATGACCAAAGAAAGTGGCTTGAACAACATGTGGACTGTAACGTTCGATAATCTGATATAGCAAATCGACCTGAGGTGGCATGGCGTTAGAGCCATCCCATCCTGGCAGAACATGGCCAATAACCCAAACGAGTTCCTTATTGTCTTCAGCTTTCTGAAGCTCGGTAGTCAAAAATCGCATCATTCCAGAAGAATCAGGAAGTGATGTATTAATATAGGCAAAGTAGTTGGGTTTGTAATAAAAATCAGTATTGATACTGATGATTCTCAACCCATCGCTAGTCTTTGTAGAGTAGCATCCGAACTCTTCTCGGACTTGTTGCCAAGCAGCACCATCCAAAAATCGTTGATACTGCCAAACACCAGCAAGGTGATCATAGGTAGATTGGAATTGAAGAGCAATCTCGTCTGGCAGAGATTTTGGTGCTGCCATTGATTCAGGCTGCGTGTCATGGTTTCCAATGGTGGGGTATACTTGCATGTCTGGGCCAAGCACTTCTGCAAACATTTGGAATACTACATCCTGAGTATAATCAATATAGGAAGGGCTAAGTTCTTGGACAGGATCGTGTGATACCAAGTCACCGGTGAAAATAGTGAAGGCTACAGAATCAGAGATAGCTTTACCATCTGGAGCAATGAGCTGAGGAATGCTCTGGAGCGCAGCAGCACCAAGAGAATATGGAGTATCACATCTGAAAGCACCAAACCACGGAGCTGGCACACTTCCGGATATATTTGGCTGAGTTCCCCTGTTCTGATCGACTCGGCAACATGTTCCAGTGGTGCAGTTGGCTTCAGAACCAACAGCATAACGGGGATCTAAGTGGAAATCACTGACATGTAGCACACGACCACGCTGACCGCTTGCCTTCGGAGAAGTTGCATTTGCAGGCTTTTGAGGCTTGTCAAACCATTCTGAAGCATTGAACTTGGGAACAGCTGGTCTAGGACAAGCACTCAATAGATTCCAACAAATATACTGGCCATCAAGTCCAGCAACGTCTGCAGCGGCTAGACTTTCGACGATCTGAGCACCATACATGTACTTGTACGTACTGTAGCAAGAAGTTTGCGTCGAGTATTTTGCCTGAGTACAGACTTCAGCGAGCGCATCAGGTCCCATAAGAGGCAGTGATAGCGCAAGCGATTTCCCTATCTCCAAAGCACTGATACATCGAGAGCACGAATCTTGAGACCCATTGTTGACGATCTCAACTATTTGGGAGACCATGCTCTCATATAGTTGGTCCATTGAATCCTGAGAGCCTTCCAATCCATATGGATAATGTGTGGGAAGCACATTAGTGTAATTGAGAGGCAGAGCAGACGGGTTTGTCAGGTTCAACGGAAACACATAGTTGTATACCGGATCGGTAACACGAGGCTGGGGCAAGTCATTTGGTCCAACGCTGTAATATTCTGAAAAAATTGAAGATGGGAACTCGTAAGGAGCCTGGAAAGTAGAGCTTCCCAAAGGTAGTTTAGATTCGGACTGGCAGATAGCCCCTGTAATGCACACAGCTATCAAAGCTGCAGATGAAAATGTACCTACCATACTTTTCATTTTACTAATAACCTATTCTAGAGCACCTTGGTGGTGATCCCACTCCCTATATAAATAAGCCTCCGGCACATGTAGTTTCATTCCTACGTTGACTCAACCGGCGGGAAACATGTATTTTCACAGTATCTATAGAGACACACGTGCGTAATATTTACTAGCGTCGTGGAGTCGGAGGTCGGTGCCATTGGATCAGACCAGTTTACAAACGCTCTTGCCAACTTTAAAAGGCCTTATTTGAGCACCACTCTCTGTGCATCCTGCATTGTGCTACTTAGACGATCATTATAGTATGTTTATGGCCAGAGAAGCTCACACGTGAAATATGCGTTATCCATACTAGCTCCAGTGGTTGCCAACATTTGCACAGCGGGCACGCTGAATTTCCCGCTACAATTGTGCGCTAATAGTCACTGGTGTTTCTCTATGGTTCAGATTTATTATTTTAACTTAAAATACAAAGCCGTACAATAGATGATACAGTTCAAAACTGATTCTAATTGAGTTAAATATGGTTACATCACAGTTGCATTGCCGTATGCGATAATATGCATGTAGTAATTAAACCCTACATGGAAAATATATGCACAGATAAGATTAGATTGTGTCCACATTACCGTATTAGGTTAGCTGCAAGCTTCTAGTGCATCACGGCAAACCTTGAGAATCTCTTCGGTATCTTCTAAACCGATGCTGATACGCACGAGGTGGCGATCAACACCGTATTGTTCCACAAAATCAAGTTCCTGGTAATGTGCAAGCATTGGGAATGGGCAACACAAAGTGAAGTTAGTCCCCAGACTTGGTCCCTTATGGACACGGAAAGCGTCGTAAAACTTCGGAGCATTGGCAGGATCCTTGAATACTATTGACATGAGTCCACCATAGCCACCACCCTCGACCAATTGCTCATCGTAAAACTGCTTCGTGGGTGAATATTTTGGGTAATGCAGGCTCTTTATCAGCGGAGATTGATGGAATAGGTCCGCAACTGCATGAGCATTGTCATTGGTTATCAGCACTCGGTCGATGAAATCACGGCTATTTCGTTCCAAAACCACCGCATCTTCAGCCCAAAGTATATCATCAAACTCATGGCTCAAAGCAGCTTTCAACAAGTGATAGTACTTGCTGAGAGGGTTTAGCACCAAACTTCCACCCATTGCATCGCAGGCACCGTTAAATATTTTAGTCAGACTTGTCACCAACACATCAGCATATTGTATCACATGGTTATTGACGATGGAGCTTATAGTATCATCAATTACAACAGCAAACCCATACTGATCTGCAAGCTTTCTAATAGATTTTAGATCCGCCGAAGTCAACAATGGGTTGGTAGGGAACTCACAGTACAATGCCGATATGTGTTCACCACCTTCCAATAACTCCTCGAGACTCTGCAAATCTTGAGCATTGCCATGGCCATAGAAGTGAACACCTAAATCAAACTTTGTAAGCAACTTGAGAGTATCGGCAAATGGAAATCCATAGCAAACTGCTTTGTGCCGTCCAACCGCGGCGAGAATTGCCTTGTGGGCATAGAAGATAGCTGCCATACCATTTGGAAACAGATACACATCTTCAGACGGAATCTTTTTGATAGGGGAATTGCATTTTTGACCAGTTTTCACAATTATGCTAGCAATACGCTGTTTAATGGCAGTCTTTGCAGATTGGCCCAATGATAATACAGGCTCATCCGAAGTGATCCCAGACCCGTTGTCCAGTACCAATGGCCCATTCTTGGTAAGGTATGTTCCTAGCCGAGACATAACACCAGTTCCAGAATATCTGAGATACATCCGCGCCTCTCCTTGATTGTATTCATGGAAAATAACAGCATATATCCTGACTCCTTTCCCATTCGTCAATGGGACTACTCGAGTTCGTACGGGTGGATGCTCTTCAGAAGCGTACCGCTGAACGTAGTCCTGACACGCCACAGCAGCCTTGTATGTCACAAACAGCAGAATCGATTCGTGTTCTTGGCCATATTGTGCTAAAACACCTTTTGCAAGTTTTGTGACAATTGGATCAGGGAAAAATCGTGGATAACCGGTAACGAGCTTTGACACTACCGAAATCTCGCCTTCCATTAATCCAGATACAATATCCCATGTTGGAATCGCAAAACTCACTGGATGCTCACATCCAGGAGGGATCACAGATCCAGTTTCAGCTGTTTCAATTGGCAAAGTTATCTTCGTCATTAATTGTATTTTTATATGGATCGGCCTGTTATTGTAGGGCCAGTACTATATGTTACAAGATACCAAGTTAGTTCCCCACACAAATCGACTTGCCGCACAACGTCCGCGGAACCGAATTCGTGCAGTTTTGACGGAAGAACACGAGGGTTTACAAAATACTTTGTAATAAAAACTCGGTTAACACATGTGCTTGTAATAAAATATAAATAAACACTAATACAAATCGTAATTAACATTCCATGCAGCCTGAAACAGCAAAATAATAAACCTTTCTCTTTCCAACAAATTAATAAACAGTGCTAGCTAATTGAGCTGTAGCTGGCGCAGAGGCAGCATGGAGCTTAGCATCTTTTGAATCGGAAAGCCGAGATTCTGAAACAGAAGGACTTGCAGCTGCAGCTGCAGCCATCTCCAATTCAGGCTGAGCAAATTCAGGATTGTAGGTGCCAAACGTTCCGATACGATCATATACAACTCTGCCTCGAACGTAAGGATCAAGATCCATGTAGTTCTGTCGTATACTCGCAATAAGAAGGTTCCTTCTCATCATGATATCCATGATATCTTCAGGTGCAGATGACTTCATGAGCTCAATCGTGTACTCTTCAAGCTCATCAAACAATGCTTCACGTTCTTCCACCAACTGTTCTCTAGTATCCTCGTCAGCAATTCTATCATTCTCACCGTTAACAGGAGATACATATTTATATCCGGGCATTTGGCCGCCTAGATCTTGAGGAATATTAGAAGGATCAATCAACTTAACCAAATCATCATAGTGGCGGGTGAAGCGGATTTTAGTAACAAGGTCAGGATCCAGCCATCCCTTTATCACTTTCCATACCGCCTCGAAGATCCATGGAGCCCTGTGAATAAGAATGAAGTTGATATGCTCAGGAAATAGCTGTGAAAACGCCTTGTTCATGAACTTGACAGCATCGTAGTCCATATTGCTGAGACTGAATCCAGTAAGATCGAATACAACTGCTGCAGTCTCCACATCATCGTGAGTACATAAAAAGCCTTCTTCAAAGACATTAATTATATACCTTGCTAAGGCAGCACTAGACTGAGCATTGGGATCGTGATTCCTGACACGTACATCAATCAATGGTCGGCCATGACGGTCCTGTCCGGAAATCACTGCCTTTCCAATCTCATATTGCAGAAGAAGTCCAACATCTTTTTTTTTCATAGCAAGCTCTTCTCCACCCTCAAGATTACCATCAACGTCATATTCTAATCGATAACTGATCGAACTTCCCAGCAGTTCCAGAGCTCTGGCAACATCCCATTTTTTAGTCACCAAAAACTTTATCAGCAACGTATCAGGGTTACCAATACGAATCATAGATCGAAATATTCGCTTGAATTGATCAGGCGAAACCTTGTCCAACGACCTCCTCAGGTAACGAGCTTGTGTAGCAGCATCGTCAATATGATTATCACGACCAAATCGTGGCTTGTTCGAGTTGGAACCACTAGGACTAACCAGTGATGTTATAAGAGACTTTGGAGCACATCCCATATATACGAGTATATGTGACCACATCTCTTTGAACTTTATATCTTGATCACCGTTCAGGCCACCGGCCATACCAGACATAGCAGACCTAATACTAGTCATAGTGGCACTTTCTAAAGACACGCAGTTGAAACTAGCACTGGACACTGACAATAAGCAAACACTTATATATAGGTGTTCTTGGATCTAAAAAGAGACAAAATGTGGAGAACCCTTAGGAGCTATAGCTGAACGGCACGACAGGATATTTAACCCAAAAAAGTAGCTGGATGAAACTGGCGATCAGTCGTGATCAGCAGTCCCCACTAAGGATGGTGTAGATCAGGGATGACGTACAAAACTCCCAACGGTCACAACAGTTGCAAAACTGTCAACTAGCCAGAAATATACTAAAACAAGTTTCCAGGCAGAGATTGCTAATTGTCGCTTAAACTAGCAATGCAATGTCGAATCAAGATGCCACTAACTTTACGGGGGGCTTGTTTGCTGAGCGTTAAACCTTAACGTAAAAAACACCCCACTCTGTAAGTAAAAGCAGATATCTCAAGAAAGGAACAGATCGTAGGCCATAAATAGTCGGGTACCAGGCCCAAGTGTGACGGTAATTATATTATAAAGGTCACACTAGTGAGATGCAAAAGGTTTAGTGCGAACAGCCCGTGTAATAATATTTAAATAACAGGGACTAATGTCCGAGCTTGCGCGTCACAAGATGCACAGGACGACGCTAGTATCCCAATCAGGCACCATGCTGCCCTTTGAACTGGGGGAGCCCGGCCTCGGTAATGCAATGCACAGACGCATATTAATTGGCAAAATCTAACTGTTGCACAGGCCCTTTCCCACCTGTCAGTTCTCTCCATAGCGGGGGTGGTGGGGGTGTTCAAAGTTTGGAAAATTTCCAACTAGCTGATGATGGTAGTTGTCAGTTCTTGTCATGGCATCTGCCATCGTCGCGTCGCGGTCGATCGACCCTTTCAATGGGCTTCCAGAAGCCGATCGACGCCTCGTTCTTTCATTTGTCCAGATCTCGTTTGATCTTTATGCATTAGTGCATTTTAGGGCCCGTCGTTACAGGTTAGGGCGCACCCTGACCAACGCTACCACCTAAACGGTGGGTCACCTACCAATCCAACCCCGTCAATCTAATCCACTGCAGGTCCTAGTGTGGGCCCTTGAGCGTCATTGTGCTGCCGTGGACACCGGTTAACTGACATGAAACATCGATAACTTATCATCTCGTGTGGCAGGCGGAGTGCCGTAGCTCCCGCACCGCTGCCTCAGACACAGTCTTAGTTTGCCGTATTATAATTATTAGCTTTACATCGATCGTAAAATGCATCGTTTAGTAGCCAGTTGCATAACATTACTTTTTCGCCGTGTTGTGCCGCCACCACTGCAGTATCAACGATTTGCTATGGAAACTACCAAGGGGTTTCCCTAGGTTCTGTCAGATAATGCCAGGCTTATGAGATGCCTCAGGGCATGCCTCTGCAGGGGTTGCAAACTGAATAAGCATCACCGTTGAACTCTATAGAGCCTGTAGAGCCTGTAGAGCCTGTTCAATTACCTTCAATGTCTTATCATCCATGGTCGGCTTGAAAATTTTCGGCATCCTGACCCCGCATTCGAACTGGGGCAGGAGCGGGGTAAACGCCTGACTATCAAACAATTACGTCCAAGCTGAAACCGCAAACCACTGGGCTCTTACCGTCTTGAGTTCAGTACCGTTGAGGGGTATAGAGCTTACCGGCGGGGCACTGCTGATAACTTGGGTAACCAAATCAAGGGTCTGAATTGACGGTTTCTTTGCAGGTATTGTTCCAGCCTGGGCCAGACCGCCAGGTACATGGTATCGTCGATAGTTATATCATGGAAATATATGGGTTAATAAATAATGAGGAATCGAGGATCATACAGCAGGGACATGCCTGTTTATAAGTGTTAGGTACCTGTGTGTGTTACCGAGGATGGTGCGGGTCTTTGGAGGTGATTATTTCGATTTCGAACAGATCATGCGGGGTTGATGCAGGCACAAGTTCCTCGAGTTTTCAGTATTTTGGGGGCAAAAACTGGGTTAACTGTCCCAAATAAGAAGGGAAATATATAGCTAGCATTATGGAAAACGTTAGTTCTTTTAAAGAGGTGTTTATTTCAAAATTTCTGGGCAATTAACTTGACTTGAGTTATTCGAGGTGACCTATATCCCAGCGATCGGCGACAGGACCGATACGGATATAATCACTGATCGACCTTCGTTCCTGGGAATTTCTGTGGGGGAATGGATCGTGGTTCGTCTTGAATAGGATAAATTGCAACTCCATTGTTTTCCCCTCAGAAGTCATTGATTTTCAAGTTTTGCCTGTCTTAAACCCTCAGATATTTTGAGAATTTCTGTCGCAAGGCTGAAACAGCTGCAACTGAGTTGCTGTGGAATCAATGAAGATCAGGCTGCGAATATGGAAGCGTGCGTGTTTCAAAACTTCGATTGCATGACAAGACGAAAATATTACAAAAATATTTACGCCATAGACCCTTGGTTGTGGCGGCCCGTAGCACCGTGCGCCGTGAATGGTGTAAGTTACTAGTAAGATGCAGATAACCTAGTCGAGCGCATTACACAGAACTGCAGGCAACTAACTAAGGTACATGTATGAGCTGGTGCTAAACTGTAGCTGAAGCGTACAAAGCTGGTACTAATGTTGGTACGGTGCCGCTAATGCTAGGTGCAGATGACAGGTGGATGACTTCGGGTGCATCTAGTGCGACTGGCATACCTAACGCTCTAAACTGCTATTCCTATTACTATGTGTTAGTACTGCGTATTGGTGCCTGAAAACTACAATAAGTAATTTTCCCAAATCCCGGCGTTACCAGAAGCGATGTTGCACACATACTGAATACATTAATCACAGTTCCGCTATTGGAATTAGACATGTGATAGTAGTATTATTATTTCAGTGGATCGATTCCGGTTCAAGATTTTTTTCTTTAATTTTTCGATCTTTCAATTTTTTTCGTTTACAGCGCTACCACATTGTCGGACATATCCGTGTCGACTAAGTAGCGCGCGGCCACAACTTCCTGTACGTGCTTCTTATCTGGCGCTCTATATAGGAGCGCAAAAAAATGGACATCGCTAAAACAAATTAAAATGAAAAGCTAAATCAATAAAAGGGTAATTACCTGCATGAAATTAGTTTCCCCTCAAAATGTCATCCAATGGAGGAGAAAACACTCCTCTACTAGGAACAACACCTCGTATCATTTCGAACTTTTTAGATGTTCCCATATCCTCGTCATTTTCTTCTCGTAGATCTTCCATTGTAAGCAGTTCACTTGGACGCCAGGGGTTTGCGGATGCATTTCTCCGTTCAAGAGGTTCGACAACATTTCTTCGTGATGCAGAGGATGTGGAAGAGGATACTCTGGATTTTGACGATGACAATTATGGCGACTCAAGTCCTACGTTGTTGCTGAGCGAGGATAGCCTATCTCGGGGTTCGCAATCAAGACTTATTACGAGACCTGATTCATATCAAGTCATCCCTTCAGATTTGGTTCCTGCCGTTTCTGAAGATACTCTTACAAAGGCCATTGACGAGCAAGTCACTGATTCCATTAGTATAGAAATCAGGGCTCAAATCTCCAATTCTTCCCCTCTCATTGTTACATTTCTTTTGCAATACTCATTGGTAGTAGCATCGGTATTTTCAGTGGGCCGTCTAGGTACCATCGAGCTTGGTGCGGTGTCACTGGCTTCCATGACTGCTAGTATAACCGGCTTTGCAATGGTTCAAGGTCTAGCCACATGCTTGGATACATTGTGCTCCCAAGCATACGGTGCTGGTCATTATCATTTGGTAGGCTTATATTTTCAGAAATGTGTGGTTATGATTTTTGTATGGTTCTTGCCCGTTGGTGTTCTTTGGATCAATTCGGGTCCACTTCTGTCATATATTATCCCCGAAAAAGAGCTCGCTCAATTGGCGATGGAGTATCTACAAATTATTGTATTCGGAGTCCCTGGTTACATACTTTTTGAATGTGGTAAGAGATTTGTTCAAGCACAGGGAATATTTCATGCGAGTACTGTTGTTCTTCTCATATGTGCGCCCATTAATATGGTTCTTAATTATGTTCTAGTTTGGAACAAAACAATTGGTCTCGGTTACCATGGTGCTCCTGTCGCTGTGGCCATAACCCATTGGCTGATGGCCATCCTACTAGCTTCTTATGTGATATTTATAGATGGAAAGAAATGCTGGAATGGACTGACCACTAAAATATTCTCAAATTGGGGCCCAATGGTGAAGCTTGCCATTCCCGGGGTCATAATGGTGGAAGCGGAATTCTTGGCTTTCGAGGTATTAACTCTCAGCTCATCATATTTTGGAACAACTGCATTGGCTGCTCAATCTATCTTATCGACCACAACTTCTTTAACGTATCAGACTCCGTTCTCTGTGTCTATCGCTTGTTCGACTAGAGTAGCTAATTTTGTTGGTGCAGGATTACCAAAATCTGCAAAACTAACCGCAACAGTTGCATTATGGGGTTCATGTGCAATAGCGCTGGTGAATGGAACTCTTTTGACTACGGGGAGATATTTTATTGGTCGTTTATTTACTGATGATGAAGCAGTTATTGAGTTAGTAGCCAAGGTATTTCCAATTATTGCATTTATGCAGTCCTGTGACGGGGCTGGCACCATAGCAGGTGGTATCTTACGAGGCCAGGGAAGACAACATATTGGTGGCTACGTGAATCTGTTCTTCTATTACGTTGTTGCTCTGCCAATTGGCTTTTATTTGTCTTTTGGAAGAGATTGGGAGGTTCCGGGGCTATGGGTTGGAGTCACGATTGGCATAATATGTATCACAATTGCCCAGACATTCTACGTCGTTACTTCTGATTGGGACGCTATAATACTGAATTCACGATCACTTACGCGTGATGCATTGCCATAGCGGAGAAACCGTTCGTGTGCATCTGCGGTTCAGAATTCCAAATTAGGCAATCAGTCTTGTGCTCGTGTATCTGTTTTGGCTTATCTGTCGACGATCAATTGCCTATTATGATAAATGACTGATAACGGGATTGACTGGACTTCAAAAAAAAAGGGCACATCAATTTGGCCAAAATCAACCCATAAAGGGTATTTAATATTAGTAACTTTTTCGAGTAACAAATGTAGATCTGTCATGAGATGAATTGAAATTATCAGCTTTCTGTTCCACGGAAACTCCGCTGTGATGCATGCATCGCAAGTAGGTCGGGTACTATGCTGTTACGGGACCGAAAATGCTGCCGTTTTCATTATCGTGCACAATCTTAATTCTCCAATCCAATCCGCATCCATTAGATTGACTTCTCTGTGATGCATTAGAATAAAGAGATGGAAATGCTGCCGTGCATCTCCGCTGTGATGCGTTATCACAAGCGGGTCGGATACTATGCAATTAAAGGCCCGAAATGTTGCAGCTTTCACTATCTGCACAATCTAATACTTACCCAATCCAATCAACATCAATTAGGTTGACTACTATATATATACCCTGTTATGTCCTGAGAGTCTCTGAGATCAGTCCTAGGCCAATGAAGTTAAAAATTCAACTTGCGGTACTATTCGTGACTGGCACATCTGCCTTCCCATCCTTAAGGATAAGGTCAGATTCTCTTGCCGTTCAGCAGGTTGTCAATGATACCGTAAATGTATTTCCTCAGACAGAGTCTGCTCAATTGTTTCCAATGCCTGCTTGTAAGGGTATCACACTTGAGGAAGCAACTATTGATCAGCTGCAGGATTATATGTCTCGAAATCTCATCACATCGGAAGACATTGTCAACTGCTATCTGCAGCGGTACCTTCAATTGAACCCATATGTCAATGGAGTTCTGCAGTTAAATCCTGATGCACTAGATATTGCAAAAACTATGGACCAAGAGCGACGTGATGGTGTGGTGCGAGGACCACTTCACGGCATCCCATTCTTAGTGAAAGATAATTATGCTACCAAAGACAAGATGAGTACATCAGCAGGCTCCAATATGCTTCTTGGAAGCATTGTGCCGAGAGATGCTTTTGTGGTCAAGAAACTCAGGGATTCCGGAGCAGTTCTTTTTGGCCATTCTACCCTATCAGAGTGGGCTGACATGCGAAGTAATAGTTATTCTGAAGGATATTCTGCTGTTGGAGGTCAGGCACGGTGTCCCTACAATCTCACCAATAATCCTGGTGGATCAAGTTCAGGCTCTGCAGCATCAGTCGCAGCCAACATGATTATGTTTGCACTTGGTACTGAAACTGATGGTTCAATTATTGATCCAGCTGAAAGGAACGGAATTGTTGGTTTCAAGCCAACAGTAGGGCTTACTTCAAGAAATGGAGTTATCCCTGAATCCGAACATCAAGATACCACAGGAGCGCATGCAAGAACTGTCAGAGACGCTACTTATGTCATCCAGCATATGTATGGTGTCGACCAGCGAGACAATTACACTCTGGCCCAGCAGGGAAAGGTCCCAGAGGATGGAGATTATCTCAAGTATATGACAGATAAATCTGCTCTTAAGGGAGCAAGGTTTGGTTTGCCATGGGATAGATTGTGGTCACTAGCAAATCCAGCACAAGTCTCCACTTTGCTTGAGATGTTGGAACAATTGAAAGATGCGGGAGCCATAATTTATAACAACACAAACTTCAAGAATCCCGAGTATATATCGCCCAATGGTTGGGACTGGGATTATGGTTCTACTCGAGGGTTCCCTAACGAGTCAGAATACACGGTTGTGAAGGTCGACTTTTATAACAACATAAAGACTTACTTGTCAAGTCTGGATAACACTGAGATCCGATCCTTGGAAGACATTGTTCAATATAACATCGACAACGTTGGAACTGAGGGTGGCTTACCAGGTGTACATCCTGCATTTTCATCTGGCCAAGACGGATTCTTGGCATCGCTGGCTTGGGGAGGAGTGCAGAATGAAACATATTGGCAGGCTGTGGAGTTTTGTCAACGTACCACGCGAACAGAAGGAATAGATTACGCTCTTAACTATACAGACTCTGAAACCGGAGAAAACTTCACTCTTGATGCTTTGCTTGTCCCCAGCCGGAATGGAATCACATATCAGCAGGCTGCCCAGGCCGGTTACCCAATGCTAACTCTGCCAGCTGGTCTTAATCCCGATGGGCAACCATTTGGACTTGGATTAATGCAGTCAGCATGGCAAGAGCCACAACTCATCAGATATGGTTCGGCCATTGAAGACCTGTTTCAATCTAGACAAAAGCCTCAGTTCTACGAATACTTGGCAAAGAATGTACCTGTTATATAGTTCAATTAGTGATATTAGTTGAATCCCTTCTGAAATATTAAATTATCGCTTTGTAGCGACTTTTTTGCCAGATTTGATATCCAACGGTGAATAGTCTGCCTTGACTGATTCTTCTGATGTAGTTGGATCACTCGTCTCGGAGACATTTGGTGTGACTGCAGACTTAGGTGGTGGTACTGTATGTGTAGAATAATCTGCTTTCACCGACTCTTCGGAGTCTGTGGGTTGATTAACATGTGTAAGGTCGGGTCGAACTGCCATATTATCACCAGTAAAAGGTCGATATTTGCTGGTTGCAAAAAATCTGAATGATTGCCTCGTAGCATAATTCGAGGCCATTTTAATCATGTAAGTACAAACTACGGGATCAGGAAAGTCAATCTATTCGTTTATATATAGGCCGGGGAGCAATCAACGCTAACGCAATGAAGCTAACCAAGTTAGTTTCGTTGCTTGCCCCACAGTCAGGTGACGGTTTATCTCATCTCCAGTAACTGACGACGGCATGTGGCTAACATGTCTGTGGAACGGGTTGGGACGTAATAGGAAATCTACAGCCAGATGCGACTATTAATCCCGGCTATCTTCACCATACATTATTACTATGTCATTCGCACAGAGCCATTCAATAACTGATCTGTGTCTTCTTGTGAATGACATTGATGTATCAGAAGATTTCTATGCAAATAAACTGGGATTTAAACTGCGCCGAGCAGCTGATGGGTTCCGCGATTTCCAAGGTGCTGGCATAATATTGGCTCTTTGGCAGAAAGACAACATCACTGAAACTACCGGGGTCTCAGTGCTCAATGAGCACGATTCGCCAAATATACATAAGGTTCTAGCTGCGGTCCAACTTCCAAGTGCTACGGACCTCGATAATTGGTACCACAAGCTAGTTGAAACTGGCGTTGGCTTTGAGAAAGAGCCGGCTGACTTGCCTTGGAATGCTCGAGCCTGCTATTTCTCAGATCCCGACGGAAATCTGTGGGAGCTATATGCATGGCTTGAAGGAGGCCCAATGCATGACTACGAGACCAAGTAACTCATGCTGACATTATTTCTATGAAGATTTGTTCAATATCTCAAGTTCTTCGTTGACATGCTTGGCATTGGGGTTTTGATGGTGGAGCTTCGTTTGGATCTCCCTAGCTTCGTCGGCTCTCCCCATTGTTCTCAAACAGAATCCAATAGTCCAATTGGCTATGAATATTTGCTGATCAGTCCCATATTTCTGGGCAGCTTCTAATGCCAATTTGAAATTACTAAGTGCATCGTCATTGTTGCCATTATCATGATAGGTCCAACCGATGTTGTTGTATAGACTTACAAGCCATCGCAATGTTCGTTTATCCGTCACAGGCTCGAGCTCAACAATGGCTGTGGAAACATATCCTTCAGCGTGGGCTTCATCTGCAATCGCCAGCATATGTAGCGCGTCGACTACCAAGAATGGGTTTCTGGATTTTCGACCCAGATCGACAGCCCTTTGAAACAAAGGCACTGCTTGTTGTTTTTTATCAGACGAATTGAGTATGCGGCCCTGCTCAAGAGCCTGGCGAACTGCTGCGACGCCATCTACGTCTTTTATTGAGTCCAAAATTTCGGATGCCTCTCTGAACTTGCTTTGGAGGCCGAGGGCTCGAGCTTTCTGCGTGAGTATCTCTAGCTGCTCTGACCTCGGTCTGTTTTCATTTGTAGCTTCATCTGAAAACCTAATCTCGGACTTGTGAGGGTCTGTGAAGTCCCACAGCTCATCGAGTTCTTCTTGTTTCAATGTCATTTTGGATGGTTTCTGTTGATTACACAAATACACACGGCGTCGATTGCGATATCCCTTTTAAGTAACACTGATGCATGCGGCAAGAGATCGGCTGATTGCGGTTATGGCCTGAATATACCTACAACGGCAAAAAATAATATGGACAATAACAAATCATCACTAATCCCTTTAAAATCAATAACTATAAACTAATACATCCATCTGAAGCTTGGATTGTTAGGACCATCACCCATATCCGCAGTCGAAACATCTCTGAATCCCCAATTGACTCCCTGGATTTTATTCCTTCTTCTGTTGTCATAAGCCATGTATAGTGTCAAAATAATAACAAAAATCATTCCCAGTCCTCCAAAACCAGCAGTGATTCCAAGTGCCGGGATGTACTTTGGGGCATCCTGTGGCAGGAAAATGTTGGAAGAAATAAGACCAGCAGCGTTAGCGAGAGGAACTCCAACCGCTGATAAAATGGCTCGCTTAGTCTCTCCAGGTGTATTATTATTATACCAAGTAGACGTCAGAACTGAAGCTGCAGATGTTCCTGATGTCATTAGGAATGTTGCAAAATAGGCGACACCCACATGTTTCTGTGTATCAATAGCTCCAAATACAGCGAATCCAATAATTGTCAATAAAAATGCAATGCAGATGAAAATAGATCTCACTCGGAAATAGTCAGAAGAAAATGCCAGTACCAACAAACTAACAGCACCCCAAATATTTGGAGCAACTGTATACAAGTTTGTTTGGACAGTTCCCTTTCCTAAAGTCTGTACAATTTGAGGGAACCAGTTATTAACCGAATTGAGTGGAACACCCAAGCAAATTTCAACCAGAATCCATCCGAAAGTAACAGGGTGCAGTAAAACTTTGATAGCTTCGGAGAACTTAACTTTTTCACCAATAACCGCTGATGAGTCATTTTGAATTCGGAAAATAGCCAGATCTCTCTCCTCCTCGTTCAAAAACCTGGCTTGAGCAGGTGTTCGGGGTAGATAGTAAAATGCTATGCCTGCAACAATCAAAGTTGCTCCTCCCTCAATAAGGAAGAGGTACTGCCATCCTTTGAGTGACCCGTTGGCCTGAAACACTCCAAAAGATAACAACCCAGAGAATGCATTGGCAATATTAGCAGCTGCATAAAAAATGGAAAGTCTCCTCGCAAGCTCCGTTCTTCGATAGAATGTAGAGAGGTAGAATATTATTCCTGGGAAAAACGCACTCTCAAACATTCCTAGAAACCATCGCACAGTCATTAGTCCGGCAAAGTTAAAAACAGATGCTGCAAGAAGCGAGGCAATTCCAAAGCCAACCATCAAAATAGGTATGACGACGGCTGCAGTATATTTCTTGATGATGAACGCAATTGGAAATGCGCACAGAACATATGGAACGTAGAAAATTGACAACATCAGATTCCATTGGCTGTCCTTCATATTGATATCAGTCTCAATATTGTCCGTCTTAGCATTTGACACGTTTCCTTTATCCAGACTGTTGAACAAATACATAGTAGCAATGAATGGTAAGATTCTCATGTCCAACTTCCGGCACAATGCCCTCTCAGCTGCTGAGTCGATGACCCTAGCATCCTGGACGATTTTTTCTACTGTGCCAACCTCGACATCATTTGTCGATACAATGGGTTCTACTTTCTCTGACATGATAATACAGTCAGTTCCAGAACGTTGCTGTATTGCGCATCACTTCGGCTTTATAACTTTTGTCGACTCTGTCGATCTCGGGTATCGAAACACGCCAGATCTCTCCCTTATCTCCCCCGCCTACCCTATTCACGAGATAATGTCAAAGAAACATATGCATGTGCCTTATCGACAGTCTCGTTTAAGCTTTAAAGGTAGGATAAAGAGTTGCCCGATGTTGCCCGCGGCAGTAATCTCATTCCCCTTTCCTACCTTAACCTGCATATTGCGGCAATACCGAATTCAATTTGAATATGACAGGAAGAGGACCCCGTAATCGTATGAATTTGTGGTTATTGAGAAACATGATCCATTGTAACAAATGGGAGTCACTTTCTGTTCGCTTTTGTCGGTATGCCACTCACTTTTCCGGCGAATCATGTCTTAGATCTGGTGATAGTTCCTTATCTTGACCTGTCGCCCTGCGAGGCGCATATAGTTGATAATGACAGCAAATGGTTCCTATTTTGGCAGGTCAGCACGGGGATAGCCACATCTTGGCAGATACTGCTGAACCCTAGTGCCCGAGTGGCATAACGAGCAATAAAGTCGACGGGAGCACCATACAACAGCGGTCCAAAAATAGATTGGTATAAAACCAATCATAATCTAAGAAATAAATGCTCCATTGCAGGTAAATAGCAGATGAAAAGTCATAAATAACACCAGTAATGACGGGGTAATGACGGGGTAATGGCATTTCCAGCTGAAGATGCATCTACTGGACTCCCCTAAGTAGCTGCCGGCAGCTGGCTAAAGGCCGGAACTGTGGTTACGGTGTTCACAGCCTCCGTTCCAATAGGGCGTGGAATTGTAAACGTTACTCCATCGATGACGGGTTATAGTTACAGGAAACATGCGTTAACGTTCCACTAGGGCATGGAATTGTCTTCTATCCATTTGAAACTTACCTTCCGAGCTTCACCAGCAGCATGTGTTGTGTTAGTACCGCCATTAATGACTACAGTGTAACAGATCCTGCCGGAGCAGTATATCCTTCTGTAGTAGTAGCAGTAGATATCTATCCCTGGATTTCTGTAGTTGATGATGTTGTAGAGTAAGTAACTGTAATATATCCTTCTGCGGTGGCAGATCCCTCTGTAGTCTGTCCTGAAGTTGACGATGCAGTAGAATTAGAAACTGTTGTAGTTATTACACTAACGGAACTAGTCACGGATGTTCCAGACTCAATCGCAGTGGTTGCATTCTACTGGGCTATCGAGCTGGAATCTAAAGTTGGGAAAGCTGTAGAAGAGCTTTCGGTGAGTATAGTATTTGTTGTGGAATTGACCGCGGTCGCTGTTTGAGTTGCTGATGTACTGTAAGTGGCTTGTGCTGACGGTTGGGTCTGAAGCAGACAGTGCCCACAAGTCACACTTTATTCGGTGTCAAACAGCAATTGCAATGGCTGGGCTGGTGTTCCCAAGCCGATATTTGTCTGATAGAAGTCATAGGCATTAACCAAAGGTATAATAGGAAATCCTCGCTTGGAGGGATATCTCTATACTTATAATGTTTTATCGACGCCAAATGCTCTTCCTTTAGCTAGTGAGTACTCACATGGCTCAATAAGGACGCTGCCAGTAAGTCACAGCCAATCCATTGTTTAGGTACCATTGTACGAGAATACTTTCTATCTACATTTTTGGAAGTCTCTCTGGTTTATATATACGCGTTTAAAGATGCACAATACAGATCAGTCAACTTATCCACGGCCGTTTAGGATTCTACCATTCAGTAATTCGATAGCTGCAGACGATTAAGGCAACGATTCTCGCAATCTATAAGTAAAAAAAGAAATGCTCTCTATGGAATAAACATAAAGCGGAGTGCAGACGATCGGTGCCAGCTTCCAGCATTGATTTATATAAACAGAGCAGAAGAACAACATAGTACAGTAAATTCAGAAATTTTCTCAATATCAATCCTAAATCATTATTCGCCGCGTATATCCGAGGTTAGACAGCATCAAGATGACTCTGACTAATTAGGTTCAATCATGCATGATAGTTGTTCCTCAATATGGAGCATACTATACAGTATATCTGCCGTTTCTAGATTCTATGAATATCCACTACTATAAATTACTGAGGGTCTATCCTGCTCATACTTTATGATGGTAGCGTTAGCAAGTGTAGTCTACCATAAACGGTTAAAATACGAATGGTTTCTTTTTAGTTCACAAATTAAATCTCTTCCTATTAAAACACAAAACAAAATCAAATAAAGATATTTCAAAAAAAAAATTTCAATTGCTGTTAAAGCCTAGAACCCGCTGCTTAATTTTGGCAAAAGGCTTGTTCTCAATATCATAATCAGCGTCAGATGCGTCATCTGCGACTTGCTCAACTCCATTAATAAAGTGGTTCTCTTCATAAACGTCAGCTCCAGATTCATCCCAGGTAGTTGCCTGCCCGGGAATGGGTTTCCATAAGCAAAGCAGATAGTATGTGAGCATTGAAACTATAAATCCACCAAAGAAGTTGAGATTGAAAATATAAGTAGCACCAATGGGCACCTTTGCGCCGACGCTTCCTGCAAATCCAACGATGTTAATTATAATTCCGCAAACGTATGCGGCATATGCGTGCCATGAGAAACCATAGAAAAACATATAACTAGAATCTTTCGAGGCAGAATAAAGTTCTTCAGTGTTTAGTCTTCCTTTCTTCACAAGGTAGTAATCACTCATCATAACACCAGCGATAGCTGACAAAAAGACAGTGTAAGAAGACAGATAATTTGTGAATTTGTTGCTTGATTCAAGCAATTTCCAAGGACACATGGAAAATCCAATTAGTGCGCATATGTAACCACCCCGTCTGATATTTAGGTATCTTGGAAAAAGTGCAGTCATATCAGTACCGGCAGAAATGGAGTTAGCAGCAATGTTGACACCGATTTGAGCAAGAGCGAACACTGCTGAAATAAAAAACACACCTGCCCGCGCTCCTGAATGATTGCCCTCCAAGAAATTGCCCAAGACATCAAGTGGAGACCAGACAGTTGTACCATAAATAACGGTGGAAGCTGACGATACAAAAATACCAATGAATGATGTCAGTGCAAACGATGTGGGAATTGTAATAAGTTGAGACCAGAATGAGTCTTTTTTAGATCGAGCAAATCGAGAGAAATCAGGCGAATTTACAATCAGAGTTGCAAAATTTGCAATAGAGTTCATAATGGTGTTTATAACACCCCATGCAAGAGCAGAACCCTCGAGAGTTGATTTCTGGTGGATAACAGGACCAGCACCCCCAGCCTTCTTGATTGTCCAAACCAGAAATGCAACACCAGCAATAGGTACCAGGTAAGACTTAACCGTGAAGAGATGTCGAATCTGGTGTACAGGGAAGTAGATAGCTACCGATGAAACTAGACAAAAAAGAAAAAAAGACAGGAATTGAAAGGTAGTGGTTCCTGAGTCAGGGATTCCATTTGGAATATTTATTGCCTGTGGCCAGATTGATCGAAGCATAAGCTGAACGCATTGACCTCCCAACCAGGCTTGGACACCATACCACACACAAGCCATGACTACTCGATTTATGACAGGCCAGTAAGAGCCATAAATCCCGAATGAGGAACGACAGATAACAGGAAATGGAATGTGATAGACAGCACCGATTCTGGCCATTGCAGTGATGAATACACCAGCAATGAAATATCCAACCCACACACCAATCCACACCTGCCACCAAGAAAGCCCCTGGGTGACACCCACAGCCGCGATCTGCCAAGTATTGATATTGAACGAGTCGGCTATCCAGAACGCAACAAAATTAGCCCATCGCCATGTCCGTCGTTTGGGCTCTACAGGCTTCAAATCGTCGTTAAGCAAGAACAGCTCTCTAGTAGTGAGGCCCTCATCATGAGGAGCCTCCATCTTCTTCAAGATCTCTTTGAGAGAAGGCATTGTGATGTGATTTTTTTAGCTATTGGACTGACTGATCTGCCTGTTAAACCTAAAGCAACTTGACAGAGATACATACATATATATATATATATGTATCGACGCACAACTGGTGAAAAAATCAAGCCCTGTCCAAACCTGATTGAGTCTGTCTTATCGACTATCTCAAACCTCAGGGGAGCCCGCCGCGGTCATATGCATTGCATTATCAATGGATGTTAGATGAAGTGATTGGTTACTGCAGAGAGTTTATGCATGGCATCTCTTCGAGCTGCATTGGCGCGAGCCACACTTAGAAGTTTAATTGTTGATTGTATAAGCGGACTATGAGCTATGAGATAAGCCCAGAGAGATAAAAAAACTTGAAGCAGATACTGGCCCCGCATCTCGATTATGTATGCGGTGTAAAGTTGCAGAGACCACGCTGTGCGGAATTATAGACCATCTATGACGCTTTTTCGATCTGCATCGGGCGTATCCGAAAGGGAGAGCATTAGCGAGATAACTGATTACAGTTCCGATGATGAGTTGTCGTGCATAACGAGAAGGGTATTGACTGACTGGCTTTTTCAGAGATATGTTCAGTCAACAAGTGTCGAATTGACAGATACTTGGAAAACTTTCCTGGGCCAGGCATTGTGAATTTACAATTGTGATGCCAGCGCTTGGGAGAAGTTTTTAACAATTTCGCTTGCATGGAAGAAATCAAAAAATAAAACTTACTATACTGGTTATCAGTTGCCGCGCGGACTGAAAAGTTCCGCAGGCAGTTTTCGCCCGATATGGTTGCAAACTCCGTGTGATATTTATTTATCATAGGTAAAGATAGCAACGATGTGAAACGAAAACATGAATAGAAACTAAAACATAAAAACAAAAAATGAAAAATATGATGAAAAATGACTTTTCAAGGTGATAGCGGCATTCCACAGAAAGCAGCCCATTAGTGGCATGGTAATACCGTTACCACTGGTTTAGTAAATCAATAGTAAAGGTTTACATTCATTCACGCATTCTCTCACATATCAATCATACTCTTTGCTGCCAAGAATCCAACTACCTAGGCTGGAGTTGCGGGGTATCGAGTCAAAAAATTTGCTATCTACAGCGACTAGATAGCGGATTTGAAGAGACTTTAGAGTCTTTATAGTTGCTTTTGTAATTAAATAGTAGCCCAATTCGTCAAATCAGAAGTCGATTGGTATATACAACTCAGTACCGTTATTTTTATTTTCATTGCCGTCATTTCCATTTTCTAAGACCCATTTTTCAGCCATACTTGCTCTATGCTGCTACTACTACTCCAGTGTTCGTACTAGGCTCAGCAGCCAAAAGCTATCAGTCACATGATACAATCAGATTGAATCTTGGTGGCAAGTTACAGATGGACTTATTAGGACAACAGGAAATCATGCTGTTATGCATATTTCGATAAGTTACAATGACTGACAATGAACCAATTCGTCATAACTAGATTTTTTTTCAAATAAATGACAGTATTAGTACTTACTACAGATCTCATTTATACGAATTTAACCTTAGTGGATGAAGATAAGGGTCCAAGGGTTAAACAGGGGTAAAAGGGGTATTCAAAGCGATCAGATAACACGTAAGGACAAGTAAGGAGCGATCAGATAACACGTAAGGACAAGTAAGGAGACCAAACTTCGTTATGTACGATAGGGGATAAAATCAGAACACGGGGGTAACTGAATGCTGATACTCGGATCGGGGCGCATTTTTGAGGTAGCCAATATAACTTACATGTACACGTATGTCAGTACAGTAATAACAATGGACAGCAGGGGACATGTGTGGATAGAGGCGGTGCTGTTGCTGAGGGTGCTACTGTACTGTACTGCCCAAGATGTGCATAATGCGAATTTATCCGATGAGGCATTTTGCTTGTCTTCTGGATCCAAGTTTCATAGTTCCACCCGAAATCATGAAAAAAATCAGTAGAGACAGTCATAATACAATGCCAATCAAAACTTTAGGTTGCAATCAAACTCAAAAACAACATGGCGGGGATATCGGGCCTTTATGAGGGGTTAGTGGCAAATCCGCATCATGACATCACCGGTCCTCCCGATGTTTGTGCCGCATATGTAGTCTAGCCCAAAATCGCATACGACCTATTTCCGTTTCGGGAAAGCATGAGTTCTATTCTGCTGCACTAATCGGAGTCCTAGTGGTGCCGCCTCAGTTTGAGAAAAACAACAAACCCTCAGGGGGACCGAACTGACACCGGCAGTGAAAGATCTCTATGGATCTGACTTGACATGAACCGTATTCGGGCCTAAGCTCATTACATGTAGCCAAGATCGTAGGCTATTTTCGACGAATTTCTGGAAGGGAGATGCATTGCCTGCAAGCAAACTTGTAAAAATGTCAAATTTTCATGCACCTACTGCAGATATGTAGCCAGTTGGATGGCGTTTGACGGGTTGGGAGACTAAGCGGATCGTAATTTCATCCGACTCCGCTACATTGTAACTGCAGGCACAGAATGCGAAGGAAATTCCACCTCGAGAAAAACAACCAGAAAAAGAAAAGTAACCAAGACATATTTCATAGGATTTTCTAAGAAAACCCATCTTTTCAATATTAAACTTAATAGTTCGAGCCCACAAGTCATCAGCTTTTTACTGCCGCCTTCCGCTGGGCTAACGTTTGTGTCACCCGATCCCGTTCAAATTGGGAATGGTCCTTGCATAGTGTTGGAACCCCCTGGGCGGAAAAAAAAACAACCTGTGGGTGCCACCGTTGTGTAGGCACTATCTGGTGGGGTGTACGGCGAGGGTGCTCGGGGAATGCACAGCACAGCACACCACCCTTAGTGTGGGAAGCTTGGTTTATATGTGGTAACTTTGCCCTTTTCCTTCTAGGTAAAAGTTTGAGAAGACGTTTCAACCGACGATTCTAAACTGTCTATTTCGGGAGGTATATGGTTTTAACGTCAACAACCATAATAGATTCTTAGATTTGCATTAGGCGTGATCAAAGTTTGACATTATTGTTATCCTGCTCTCCTCTTCTGGTCCCTCTTTTAACGAACACCTTTGTTGTTACTGTCAATAGAACTATTTGTCGTATTCACTAGACGGCATCTCTATTGATCCATTGACACTTTATATTTCTTTTTAATATCCTTCGATTCTTATTATTCTGTTCGTGGGTTTAATCGCATTTTGGCACCTATAATTCCCCCTTTATTTGTCCGCTATTGACTGATACATCGGCGACTTATCGGCGATTTACCTGGGATATTTAGTTAGAGCTTTCTCCGGTTTTATTTCCTTAGGAATCCTTGGGAATAGATTCTCATATCTCGGTTTAGAAAAAGTGTGAAAAGCTCAATCGATTTCTCGTGGTTTGCTTGACTTGTTCGAATGATAGTAGTCAAGCAGCTGTGGTGGCTCCTCAACCGTATAATCAATACCTTGTGCAATGGACGGTCTATCCTGGGACTAATTGGCAATTTCACATTCAACTTCTCGCTTGTTTTTGTATGGTTGGTGATATTCAAGAATGCCGGGTTAATCCCAATAGAATGGCGTCCAAGGATTTTTGTGACCTTGTTGCGTGATACTGACGATTTCATGTTCTCTGGCTTTACTGGAGTCTTGTTCTTTGTCGGTATGTGCTTTGGTGCATACCTACTATCAAAAGTCGTGTCAGATCCTAGACATTGTTCTGAATTGTGGCCAGAAGACATCGCTGAAAAGATGGCCACCATAATGCCTTCGACACAGTCTATTTCTGGCCATGAAAATGGGCCTAAGCGTCGTCAATTGTCCCAGTCTAAAGTAACATTACTGTCCATCGCTAAGCTCTCAACGGCACTCCCTGCTGCATGGATATTCCTTAATTTGGGCCATCTCTTTATCAACGACCTCGAGTCGTCTCTCGATATACTGGCATGGCTATCATATGTCATTGGCCACATCACTGTGCCTAAAGTGACAGCAGTTTTCCTATGGTTATTTGCACCACCTGGAGCATGTGGTTTGTTTGGTCTAGCGCTGGGTTTTCAAAACATAGCTGGAGTTTGCACCCATTTACTGGTTCCCACTGCTCCTCCATGGTACAACCATATGTATGGAGATACCCCTGGTAATTACTCGATCCCTGGTTACGCAGCAGGGCTGACCCGAGTGGATATCGCGCTAGGAACCCATCTACACTCTGATGGTTTCCACCAGTCGCCTATTGTATTTGGTGCGTTCCCCAGTCTGCACTCTGCGTTCGCCGTGATGTGCTTCTTGTTCATCTCACGGTATGCACTTTGGGGCAGCTCCCAGTGGGGATGGAGCTTGATCTCCGCCAAATCTGTCTCGTATGCGTCGCTTGACGAAGACGAAGACGACAACTCATTTTGCATCGACGACCTTAGCTCAGATGGAAGCTGTACCGATCTTTCTGATACCCTGTCTGATGATGACGACGTTCAATTGTCGCCAGTTTCACGGCTTCCACTGCGTAAACGCCCTTCCTACTGCTATCCACTACCCACCAGGGGCATGGAAAGTACGGTGTATACCCTTAACAGGCCTGCAGTAGGCGCTATATTGGCAGCGATTTTTGTGTTCTGGCAGTGGTGGGCCACAATGTACCTGGATCACCATTATCGACTCGATTTGATAGGAGGGACTATTTATGCAATCGTGAGTTTTTCCGTGATGCTGCCCTATTTGAAACGTGCTGAGCGGTCATTTGAAGTGGATCAAACCTCCACTGGAGGCATGAGGCTCTTTGCTGGCTCACGATTGGCACTGTTATTTGATCCTCACGGGCTTGGCAGAGACTGCGGGTACGGCGTTGATCCATCACCCGTCTAATTTACTCGAGCTAGCTGTTATTTATCATGACATAACTTATGATCAGTTTAATTTTTGATGTTACCGTGAAATCCCTTGTTATTTATGTATATTGAAAATGCGATGCGTGCAGTGCACATCTTTTAGTCTAAATTCCGCACCTCGTGTGCGCGGTTTTACTATTCCGACCCACATAAATTAATTTAGACCCTAAGTCCGGCCAAATACACCAATAGCATTATGCGTAATTCGAAATAGATGCGTTATTAGTTTCCAGTTGGGGATTGTGGGGGAGATTTACCGACTGTTTGTAGTATCATTTGTTTGGTTGGTGGCTGAGTATGCTTTAAGGGCGATCATGCCGATAGCGACCTGCGGGATGACTCCGTAGTCTAGTAGTCTATTCTTAGCCGCAAGAGAATAGGCTAAGTTATAGGCAAAATCGGAGGCAAAGCTGTAGGCAACGCTGTTTGCAAAGTTGGAGGCAAAGTTGGAGGCGAAGTAAATGGGATAGATAGCTAGCTGTAAATAGACTGTGTAAACTGGTTGAAATTCCCACGAAGGGGGAACGTATAATGTAATGTAATATAAAAATTTACATCTTTCACATTGTCTTCAAGTCGCAAGGACATCTGGGTCATCCAGATCTAATTGACCATATAACAAAGGAATTCCTCTGGTTCCAGTTTCATCAGCGTATTCCTCCCAGGCTTCAGATAATTCACGGAATTTTTCAGGCTCTTGTGTCGACAAATCATTAGTTTCGCCGGGATCTATCTTTAAATTAAATAATTCCCATCGACTGGGTCCCCATGGCTCGGGAATGTATGTTGCTTTCCAGAACCCCTTTCTGACCGCTGCTCGCCCATGCAATTCCCAGCCTGTGACCTTCTTTTCTGAGTGAACATACTCTCTTGACTTTGTCAAGTATGGAACCAAGCTTGTGCCTCTCAATCCAACCACTTTTCGTCCTTTGTAAGTATTTTCAGTTCCAGGATGCTGGACACCAGCCAGCTCAAGTATAGTTGGCGCCAAATCCATCACCGTAGCAAACTCGTGAGTTATTTTACCCTTGCTAGAGTCAGTAATCTGAGGATAACGTACCAGAAATGGTACACGAATTCCTCCTTGACTTGAAAAGAATTTATAAAGTCTGGACGGTGCGGTACTGGCCTGAGCCCATCGCGGTCCATATCGAATATAGGAATTTTTCCGGCCAATATTTTCCACACTATTGTCATAGTAAGTCTTGATGTGCTCCGCCATTTCCTTTCTTGTTCCCATCAAAGTCCTTGCTTCAAAAAGTGAACCCTCAGCTCCATTGTCACTCATAAACACAATCAACGTATTATCGAGCTGTTCGGTTTCTTCAAGGAACTTTACAATTTTACCGACATTTCGGTCAATGTTGGATACCATACCGGCATATGTCTCCATTCCTCGTGCTGAATAAACCCGTTCCTCTTCGTTCAATTTATCCCAGGTACTGTTCAGGTAATTTTCCCCGCCCTGTGTAATAACTTCATGTGGAGTCACATCGGGGCCAATGAACCCCAGTTCCTCCTGGCGCTTGAGCCTTGATTCACGAAGTGCCTCTGGTCCATTGGCATAAACACCATGGTATGGAGCTACGTCCTCAGCGGGTGCCTGGAGCGGCCAATGAGGAGCAGAAAATGCCAAATAGGCAAAAAATGGCTTTTCTTCTTTAGATTCTTTATTTTCTTTGAGGTATTCCAAGAGTTTATCAGTGAAAAATTCACTTGAATAAAATCCTTCAGGAATATCTTTGATATGAATATGTTTATCATCTTCGGCGTAAATTTTAGGAATATCCCGTAGAAGGTTTCCTGGCAAAGTTCCATTACCATCCAATTGGGGTTCCCATCCGTAGTGATTGTGGGCACCGGGAAGTAATGTCCAGGACCTATCAAATCCTCGAGAGTAGGGAATACGGTCACTGGCAAACCCTAGATGCCATTTGCCTGACATCAATGTGGTATACCCTGCGTCCCTGAGAAGCTCAGGAAGTGCAGCAACCTGTCTGCTGAGATATCCTTCATATCCAGGAATATCCTGATATTTTATCTGTTTTTTATCACCGGCCATAGCACCAAGTCCTGCGATATGGTTGTCCGTTCCGCTCAACAGCATGGCTCTGGTCGGGGAGCAAGCAGCAGCAGCATTGAAATCGGCAAATCTCACACCATCTTGAGCCAACTTATCCAACACGGGGGTTTTTATTTCTCCTCCGAATGATCCGAGATCACTGAATCCCAAATCGTCTCGTCGTTAGAATTCTCCGTTTAACATTTTCAGGGGGTGGGGTGGTTTCCCCATTGGGAATATGACACTTACCTGCCAAAATAATTAAGAAATTTGGCTTTTGGGACATCTTGACTAAACAGGATCTTGGCTGTAAATCGGATACGCTTGTGTTTGTTTGGGTGTGCTTGCGCTATCTTGGCTCTGTAGATTATTACACGTTTCATATATAGTCTCCTAGGAATATGACGCTCATGCATGATATATTGCGCAATCGATCAAGATCTGTGTCTGGTACAAGGCAGAATGCAACGTTTCTAACTGTAACAGAGACACTACGGAGATAGTAGTTCCACATACAGTAATTTTCATCTGCACGATTCCTCATGGGTTATCTTTGGGCCGAACATGTGTAGTCCTATCTATACTTTGTTCTACCTCGTTCTAACCTTTCGTCAGCAATACATGCTAATGCGCACCCATTGAGTTCTAGTAACAACAGGTACCAGTATGAACACTTAGCTAATCAGTATATATATTACCATCTGTTATAATCCCTATAAAATCTCTCTTCAAAATGACACTTGCGTAGTTAAATCAGAATGCACAATGTTATTCCGAAAAGTCTGGCCGAACAGCAAGTTCGAAAATTATGTACAAAGCACGCCATGCACATCAGAGATAGTAGAGAAAGAATTATTTACTTAAAGAGCATGAAAAAATGAAATAAATATTACGAAATTCCAGATTTCAATTCAGATCCATAGATTCTGTGATGGTGAAATCTCAAACAGAAATCTCTCAAGTTCGAGACGATAATGAGAGCTTAAATGAAAAGCCGTCTGACGATCTGCTAGACCCAGAAGAGAATGTTCCAAACTTCTTGTTCCGAAGCATCTTCAGTAACGAGTCGAAGTATGATCTCGACTCGACTGCGACTCGACGATCTGTGTTTGATAATCCGGAACTTTGTGAACTTTATGCCCCTCCTCAAAAATATGAAAATTTCAAGGCATATGACCCGACGTTTAGATGGACTTTTCGAGAGGAGAAAGTGGTGATGAGGAAAATAGATATCAAAATCTTCCTTATTGTGCTGTTGTTGTTCTTTGCGCTGAATTTGGACCGAGGAAATATTTCCAATGCTAATTCAGCTGACTTTCTCAAAGACTTGGGGTTGACCACTAATGGTAAGTGCCAATTGCAATTTCAATACTCAATGCTAATATAAGACTTCAATATGGGAAACAATCTTCGTCTCATAGGATTCATAATTGCAGAGATTCCAGCCCAGATTATCAGTAAGAAAATTGGTCCTGATAGGTGGATCCCTGTGGAAATTATCTGTTGGAGTATAATATCTGGCTCCCAGTTCTGGCTCACCAATAAGCCATCCTTCTATGCTACCAGATTTCTCATTGGTTTCTTTCAAGGTGGATTCATTCCAGATATGATCCTTTACTTGTCATATTTCTATAAACGCAATGAGCTCCCTGTGCGATGTGCCTGGTTCTGGGTAACTGACACTATCAGTTCTATCGTCGCATCGTTTATGGCTATCGGATTATTGAAGATCAATGCACATAACAAACAAGGCTGGCGGTGGCTGTTTCTTATAGAAGGAGTAATTACTCTGGTAATTGGAATAGCTTCTTGCTTCTTAATGGTTCCTTCTGCGACCCAAACAAAAACGCTATTGGCTCCCAATGGATATTTCACCGACCGAGAAGAGAAGATTATCGTTAACAGAGTGTTGCGAGATGATCCTTCAAAGAGCGGAATGCACAATAGAGAGCCGATCACCCTCCGAATGATCTGGGATACTTTGAAGGACTTCGACTTGTGGCCAATGTATGTCGTGGGATTGATGTTTGAAGTCCCTACTCGACCCCTCAACACATATCTGACCCTCACGCTACGTCAATTAGGTTTCAATGTCACTCAAACCAATTTGCTTACCATTCCATCCAGCGTATTGTCGGCTTTGACTCTGCTGGCGGTAACCATGTTTTCTGAATACTGGAACCAGTTCTTAATACTTGGCGTTCTTGCCCAGGGATGGGCTTTGATTTGTATTATTGTGGAATACAAAATGGCAGGAATAATGAGCCATTGGTCTCAGTATGTTGTCATGTTGCTTGTCATCGGTTACCCCAATTGCCAAGCTATTTTCACTGGAATGTGCTCAAGAATGTCCAATGGTGTTAGGAACAGAGCTTTGAGTGCCTCTTTTTTTAACATCACTATCCAGTTAAGTGGCTTGATCGGAGGTAATATCTATCGATCAGATGATGCACCTCTGTACCATCGTGGAAACAAGGTGCTCTTATCAATTGCAGCATTTAACATGGTTTTCTTCGGTTTAAGTAAGGTGTATTATGAGTACCGAAACCGCCAGAAGGAAACGAAATGGAGTGCCATGACACCCGCTGAGCAGGCTGTCTACCTGGATACCGCTCCTCCTCAGTCAAATAAGAGATTGGATTTTAGATTTGAAGCTTAATGTTGATAAAATTTTGTTGCTTTTTTACTTTTTTTCTTTTTCTGATGTAAATTAAGGTTTCCCTTGCCTCTATCGATCTTGCATTGGGCATTCAAATCGTTGACGGACGAGACAAAATTGTTAACACAGCAGCAGCGCACAACTTCAGATCAAGATCAGCAAGTAGAAATTCAGACACGATCATCAGGATTCGTCGGCTGAGACTTCGGGCAGGACTACTGCTAGCAGAAGAATATCAAAGGCAATAGTCAGGCAGTGATATTTAAATTTAATTGCATATTCTAACACGCATCGTATAAAATTGTTCCGGCCATGGTCGTACAAATCATTTAATGATATTGATATTGCCAAACACCTAAACATCGCTGTGAATGCTGTACAGAATATGTTTTGGCATATTGACGCCGCTTATCGGCATGCACTATCATTGCAGATCATGCATGGCTGTCATGTCATAATGCAGAATGGTGACCATTTGTGGTGCAATTGTAGTAATTAATATTGAAAAATAATAGTAATACTAGGCAATGGTACTAGTAGTATCACTAGCAGTATCATAAAGAGGACGTTGCTGAGAGGTCTCGTAAGTGGAGTAGCAGCATCAGAACGAGGTCCTACAGATTGCGTAATCAGAACCAGGATCACGCATGGTCAGCTGGTGTGATGAATGTCTATACCGGAGAAGCAGATCCGCCTATAAATAGTGAGTCAATTGCAACATTTCAACCAGAAAACTAAAAATGGCTTCTTCTGCTCGATTGGCTGCTCTTAATGAAGTGGTGGAGGGTGAACTTATTCCTCCTCCTGGACGAAAAGACCGTAAGCTGATAATCAATGCCTTCGTGATGAATACTCCTACCCACCATAACTTTGGTCAATGGAGAAACCCCGCTGATAAGGCCCCGTTAACTGAACATGATTTCAACTCAATTGAATACTGGGTTAATATTGCCAAGATCTGTGAAGAAGGAAAGTTCCATTCTCTGTTTATTGCCGATACTCTTGGAGCATACGATGTTTATGACGGCCCAGACAACTTCCGGCCAGCAGTTAGAACAGGTGCTCAATTCCCGGTGAATGATCCATTGTTGCTTGTCCCAGCTTTGGCCTTGGCAACTAAGAGTATCAGCTTTGGTGTGACGGCATCCACCACTTATGATCACCCCTATGAGCTTGCCAGACGATTCTCAACTGTCGACCATTTGACTAAGGGAAGAGTGGGCTGGAATATTGTTACGTCTTACTTGGAGAGTGCAGCAAAAAACCATGGACTTGATACCCAGATTGAACATGATGAGCGATATCGAAAGGCTGACGAGTATATGGAAGTTGTCTATAAGCTGTGGGAAACTTCATGGAAGGATGATGCAGTGGTGAAGGATGTTGAGAAAAACATATATGCGGATCCAACTAGAGTCCGAGCAATTGAGCATGATGGAAAATATTTCAAAGTTCCTGGTCCTCATATTACTGCTCCATCAAAGCAACGAACGCCTTTCCTGTTCCAGGCTGGATTATCAGTGGCAGGAAAGAACTTTGGAGCTAGACATGCCGAAGGTATCTTCGTATCTGGAGACTCTCCTGGACAGGTTCGTAAGTCTGTAGATGATATCCGAAAGAAAGCACAGTCGTTTGGTCGAGACCCTTATTCGATCAAGACTGTTTTGGCATTAGTTGTTATCACTGGTGCTACTGATGAAGAGGCGGAGGCCAAGTACAAGGAATTCCTCAAATATGTTGACCTTGAAGCATCTCTTGTTTTCTTTGGTGGTGGTTCACAGTTAAATGTTGCACCATATGCTGACGATTTCGATCTTCGAAATTCTGACAATAAGGCTCTTGCTGGCTACATCACTCAAAGGGCCAAGTTTTACGGTGAAGAAGACAAGGTGTGGACCAAGTGGACTCTGGCTGAGAAGTACGCTCTTGGTAATAACTCCCCTATTATTATCGGGGGTCCTAAGAAGGCCGCTGAAGAGGTCATTAGATGGGCCGATGAAAGTGATGTGGATGGTTTCAACTTGAAGAACCTTTTATTGCCTGGATCTTACGAAGATTTTATTAAATACGTTGTTCCCGAACTTCAGAATAGAGGCAGATATTGGAAGGACTATGACGTTCCAGCAGGAAGTTTCCGTGAGAATGTCTACAATACTCCTGGAGAGTCTCAACTAAGGGAAGATCATCCTGCTAAAAAGTACCATTGGGATTGATAAAATTGATTTTGTATAATCTATATAATAGATAAAATTCTCTATTTTTTAATTGAGGATTTATAAGTCGAGCCAACATGGTCATCCCGTAGCTTACTTTGGCCCCGACCGTAAACCTTCTCTCGTAGAGTAATTGGCTTGTCATCAGTGGGATATACACCTCTTCTCTGAAGCTCTGGTACGAGAAGGTCTACAATCTCCTCGAAGGTGCCAGGAGTAGTAGCGTATGCCAAGTTAAAGCCGTCAATGTCTGCTTCCTCGATCCATCTTTGCAGTTCGTCAGCCACAGTCTTTGGAGATCCGGCAATAATCGAATATCCTCCGCCAATTCCATATACCTCACCTATTTTTCGGGGTGTCCACACAGGGGCACCTTTTTCATCGCTCAGCCTGTCCACTGAAGAATGAATCTTGTTCAGTGTCTTAGAGTGCTCTGCCGTAACAGGTTCATCAATGCCAACGGTAGACAGGTCGATTCCAGTCCAACCACTGAATAGCACAGCACCACCAATGGCTGATTCATATTCCCTCAATTTTGCGAGCTTTGCTTTAGCCTCTTCATCAGTTTCTGCGACAACAGTACAGATTCCAAGATAGAACTTGACACTCTGAGGGTCTCGACCATTAGCTTTGGCCAGGTCTCTAATACGCTGGACACTCTGTCTGATTGTCTCAGGGGTGTGGCCCGATACAAAAATTGCTTCTGCATGTTTGGCAGCAAAAGCAGAACCTGCTGGAGATGTCCCTGCCTGGAACAGAAAAGGAGTTCGCTGTGGAGAGGGATTCACAATGTGCTTCGTATCCAAGTTGAAATACTTTCCATTGTGCTTGATAGTGTGGACTTTCTTAGGATCTGCATAGATCTCATTTTTAGCGTCCTTGACTAAGGCATCATCTTCCCAAGATGATTCCCAAAGCTTGTACACAACATCCATGTATTCATCAGCAAGTTGGTAACGCTCATCATGAGGCAATGGATTGTCAAGACCAATGGCTCGAGAAGCACTCTGCTTGTAACTTGTTACAATATTCCAACCAACTCGGCCTTTTGTCAGATGATCCAAAGTAGAGAATCGTTTGGCAAAAATAAAAGGAGGTTCATAAGACACCGATGAGGTGATTGCAAATGCCAAGTTCTTGGTAACAGCTGCCATTGCTGAAATGGGGATGATGGGATCACCAACTGGGAACTGAGCACCGGTACGAATTCCTTCATCAGGACTGCTCTGGTAAGTCTCATGGGCGCCATAAGTGTCAGCAATAAACAGGGCACCAATTTTTCCTCGCTCAAGAGTTTTGGCTAAATTCACCCAATACTCGAGATCAGTCTTCTGGGCTGATTGATCATTGGGGTTCCTCCATTGTCCGGGCGACAAGTGGCCCACAGTGAACATATCAAAGGCATTGAGCAATATTTGTTTAGGCATTTTTCTTTATTTGAATTTGTCAGGATGTTGGATGACAAGAAGTCCGATATCGGATTCTAGATCTCCGAATTCATTATGACACTGACAGGCAGCCTTCGCCATATTGCGTGATTTCGCATCAGAGTGACACAAGTCCGAGAGTGTCGGTCAAGAGTAAGGTTTAATTATTTGATAGTACAATCAGAATCCTACCTTATGGTTTTGAAATGATCGATATGAATTGAACCTATTCAGTGGTTTCTGTTCTATGAATAGCTGACTTTTTCATAGTTCTCCACTTAGCTACTCTGCTGTCTAACTATGTATTCTCCTGGTAACCTGTCCCTGATCGTAGCCAAAGTATAGTAGGTTGCAATCAGTGCGTTCAAATTTTATTATTACAATTGATGTTGGCTTATACATTATAATTTATTTGATCTATGATATTTAACTTACAGGGCTCTCATTATTCGGCCTATGTGCTACTCTAGTATTACAGCAGTGACGCGAGTCACCTGCATGCTGATTAGATAAGACAATTTTTAGGTAGTCAGTCAAGATGCACAACTCACACCGAATCAGTTGTAAAACTTGGACTCTGAAATATCCTTCATATTCCATATGAAATCTTAAGCTGATTTCATAGAATGGGCCATCATAAATGGATTTTTCAGCTGACTTCTGCAACCATGGCTCAAGACATTTGAGCCTGTTCTCATCCAGCACCACCTGTCACGTCAGAGCCTCACTGGCATATTGGTCTTCGGACGCTAAACTCGCCTTAACTACAGGACATAAACAAGAAATGGAAAAACCAACCGGCGAACCTGTACCAAAACTGACTATAACGTAGCTCGAAAGGAGAAGTGAAATGTTGTACTAAACAGATAAGTTTGAAATGCCTACGAAGCTTTAATTTTTGAAAATGAGTTCATTTTTGAACTCATATATTAATTATTAGCACAGGAAGTAAATAACTGCCAATAAATAAAACCGCCTACCCGAGGCTCATTAGCGTATAGAATCGATAAAAAAAGGGGGGAATCACGAAGTATACAAAGAAACCGATATCAACATTTAAAAAAGGAGAACAAGGAAACCAGCAGCAACCGACATCATACCGGCGACCATCTTGGTGGCAGAGGAAGAAGCCTCAATGGATGGAGAGCCAGCGGTTCCAGCAGGAGAAGCGGGAACACCTGGCACTGAAACACCTGGGGCGGCAGTTCCAGCAACGGCAGTTCCAGCAGGAGTGCCGGCAACACCAGCAGTTCCGGCAGGGGCGGTAGCAGCACCAGTGGCAGCAACACCAGCGGGAGAAGTCTCAACAGCAGCTGGTGGGCATGGCACAGTGACAGTAATCTCCTGAGTGATGGTGGAGAAAGAAGTGACACCACTCTCGGTCTCACATGGAACAGTGAGAGTAACCTCCTTGGTAACGGTGGTGTAAGAAGTGGTGGCAGCGGCAGCAGCTGGACCGGTAGTCTCGGGGCATGGCACAGTAACAGTGACCTCCTCAACAAGAGTAGTGTAAGAGGTGGTTCCGGAAGCAGTAGCGCAAGGAACGGTCACAGTGGTCTCGTAGACAATAGTGGTAACAGATGCACCACCGGCAGCAGCAGAAGTGGTCTTCTCGTCCTCGCATGGGCAAGTGGAGACAGTGCTGGTGCTGTACTCAGTGATGGTAGATCCACTGATGACAGTGGTGTGGGGCACAGTGGTAACAATGTAAGAACCAGTAGTGCTGAGACCAGAACCGGAACCGGTGGTGGTGGCAGAAGCAACAGCACTGCTGGAACCGTTAGCGGAACCACAAGGGATGATAGGCAAAGTAGCAAAGTCAGAAACAGCTGCGAAAACAGTGTTGGCCTGAGCAATGGCACTGTCGTAAGCCTCAACCTGGCACTCAATACCGAAGGCAGTAACGAGAGGGTTGGTCTGGTTAACAAGAGTGGCAATGTCAGAGAAAGACTGAGCATCAATTCCAAGAGCAACCAAAGTGCTGTAGGTATTGTCGAAGTAAGTAATACCAAGACCAATCTCCTCAGTGACGTTAAGAGCACCGTTGAGAAGGGTGGGGTCAACAGCTCGCTTAGCGAAACCAGCGAAAGAAAACAGATCAGCAAGAACCTTCAAGAGAGCTGCCTCAACCTCAGCAAAAGCCTGGGCAAGCTCAGCAAGAGCAGTGAAGGGGCTAGTGAAAGGAGTGAAGCTGGCAAGGACGGCCCCGAGGTGAGCAATGGCAATGGCCAAGTCCTCAAGATCCTGGGCAAGAGTGTCGAGAGGAGATGATGGAGAAGAGGTGGTTGCAGGAGCAGAGCTGGTAGGAGATCCAGAAGTGGCAACAGCAGAAGATGCACCAGAAGATGCAGCAGCAGATGAAGCAGCTCCGGAAGAGGCAGCGGCAGATGAAGCACCAGAAGATGCAGCAGCAGATGAAGCAGCTCCGGAAGAGGCAGCGGCAGAGCTGGCACCAGAGGTGGCAGCAGAAGTGCTGTTGGAAGCGCTGGAAGCAGCAGCAGATGATGCAGCTCCGGAAGAGGCAGCGGCAGAACTGGCACCAGAGGTGGCAGCAGAAGTGCTGTTGGAAGCGCTGGAAGCAGCAGCAGATGAAGCAGCTCCGGAAGAGGCAGCGGTAGAGCTGGCACCAGAGGTGGCAGCAGAGGTGCTGTTAGAAGCGCTAGAAGCAGCGGCAGATGAAGCAGCAGCAGAGCTGGCACCAGAGGTGGCAGCAGAAGTGCTGTTGGAAGCGCTGGAAGCAGCAGCAGATGAAGCAGCTCCGGAAGAGGCAGCGGCAGAGCTGGCACCAGAGGTGGCAGCAGAAGTGCTGTTGGAAGCGCTGGAAGCAGCAGCAGATGAAGCAGCTCCGGAAGAGGCAGCGGCAGAGCTGGCACCAGAGGTGGCAGCAGAAGTGCTGTTGGAAGCGCTGGAAGCAGCAGCAGATGAAGCAGCTCCGGAAGAGGCAGCGGCAGAGCTGGCACCAGAGGTGGCAGCAGAGGTACTGTTGGAAGCAGAAGAAGCAGCAGCAGATGATGCAGCTCCAGAAGAAACAGCAGCAGAAGAAGCAGCAGAAGATGATGCAGCGGCAGAGGATGCAGCAGTGGAAGAAACAGCAGCGGAAGTACTGTTAGCAGCACTGGAAGCGGCAGCAGAGGATGCAACAGCGGATGAAGCAGCCTCAGAAGAAGCAGCAGCAGATGATGCAGCAGATGAAGCAGCAGATGATGCAGCAGAGGAAGCAGCAGAGGAAGCTTCAGAGGTAGTAGACACAGAGCTTACAACAACAGATGAAGCACTGCTGGAAGCAGCAGTAGAAGCAGCGCTGGAAGAGTTGGAGAAAGCAGTGCTGTTAGAGAGAGGTCCAGCTCGCTTGAAGATTGGGAGTCCCTGGAGCTCGGCTCGCTTAGCAGCGGTGACTCGAGCACCGAAAGGAATCTCAAAAGCATTAGCACTCAAGATGCACGCGGAGGCAATTGCCAATTTCAAAATTTGAACCATTTTTCACAACAGACGACGTTAAATCTAGCGAATGTGGGGTATAGCGAACGACTTGGCTAAGTGTCATCGATCAGGGGGTGAGGGCCTTATATATGAATATGGGTACTTCCATTGTATTCGCCTGTAGGGGCGGAGGTTCTTCCATCCTGCGTATTTGGAAGCTCTTTAGCGTATCGGAGAAAATGAATGCATGCAAGCCTCTGCATGCATCCGGCCAGGAACAAGATCGAGTAAGCTGGGTAGATACCCAAAACGGCCATCAACAAATATGTACAGGCATACTAGTGCTAGTGACTAGCGTTAGTTCCTCAAACCATGCCAAACCTGGACCTAGTTGACAGCACTATGCGAGATCTCGACAGGGGTGGACCATGGAATGCTTGATGGGAGAGATTTGAGTTTGGCTAAGCTATGAATTAGAAAGGAGGCATCTGGATGTCATCTTTTTTTCTTTTCCATTGCCACATGGCATGGATATTATCAAAAAAGTAAATGTGACATTTTGAAGTGCATAGGCCAGTGCGTTTGGGCACCACTGGTAATAGGAGCAGCGCCTTGGGTAGTGCCTATGCATATGGACAAGTCGATTATCAACGGCAATGCACTTGCATAGGGACAAAAAGAATTGCCCACAATGATTGTTTGCAAGTAGTTGTTTATAGAATGTGATTGTTTTGGGGCCGGCAGCAAATTGTTAGTAATCACTGAATGGCTTGCTAGGTCTTTAGTTGTCATAGTGCTGGCTGCTTTAGCGTTGTTTCGTTGTTTGCGGGCGGCAGGTTTATTTGAAATCCCCGTTCCTACTTTAGTCAAGTACATGACGACAGATACGCTAGGACTGCTACTTGATTGAGACTTGATAGTCAGTGCTAATGGGCAGTAACCTAAGTGAATCAACAGGATTATCGTTACTCACAGGAAAAAAGCAAATACTGTCAATTGTAACCCTAATAGTTACACGTGCGTATCGGAAAATTGCAAGGGGGTGATTGACAATACCTTGTAGTGCATTCCTCGATAAACTCGCTTCCCAAAGTATGGCGGCCCGGTACAACATGCATGAAGAAAACCGCCTAAAATGAAAGGCAGGGTGTGAACTTGAAACAGGCCCTGTAATTTGATGTTTCCCTGCCGCAAGCAAATCATGATAATAAATCGGTTGACAAGACGCTAGTGCATTTACGAGTTTCCTACATATTGATAACAAGTCTAAACAAGAGGCCGCATTCCCCGATATGGCTTGCCGATGTCAGAAGTCGCAATTAGCCAAAGTACAGTCGAAGGGGCTGCAGATTCTGGTTCGAGGTGGTCTATATTCCGAATGCGGACTAGCGAATTTGCGATTTCTAGGGTACTTTCCCAGACCAGACAGGTGCCTTGACCAGCCGCTCGCGCACTGGCCTAATAGTCCGCCCAAGGGCACCGGAAAAAAGAAACGGTTGTCCCAACACACAATACATGTTATTTTGGGAGGTTGGTGAGTGCGTTCTTTTTTGTTTTCTTTTTGTTCACTTCCTTAATTCTTGCTAGGCATTAAGTTGCGTCACTCGTGGAAACGTTTATCCCCATCAGCGTCGATCGCTTTGTTGTCTCGTATCATGTCTCAAATACGCTAGCTTGCCAAATAATTGGGGTTGCTTGTTCTGATGGTGCACATACCATTCTCCTCGAGTCGTACTAGTTCATGTGGGTGTACGAACATGGCACGTTCCAGAGCAAACTAGTGTTACAAGTTGGAGGCTGGTTATTTTAGGGGGCATGCTAGGGGCTCACTGGCGGCACACTAGGGCATCTAGTTCCGGTTGATTATTCCGGAGGTAGCGAATATTTTCTCACATGAAACCGCTAATGCACTCGTCCATGCGGAAAAGGCGCCCGTGCTATTGTGAACGAATGCATTGCAGAAATGCGCCTACCTATACATTGTTATGCGCCCACGGCTATCAACCGGACAATTTATTCGTCAGTTTGTGCCAGCACCATTGATAAGGCTGTCTGGACCGCTCTGGTTCAATGCTTTGGCATGGAATTGTGCGGGCATGAACAAACTTGGCGACATGAAGGACGATGCCATGCCTCAGTTGGTTCCGGGCGTTATTGCGCCATTGATGGTGTCAAAAAAATGATGTAATGCCTGTCCCCGCCTTGGATTCCATACGCCATATTCCATACCACCATTGTCATTTTTTGATTGTTCTCTATGTTGCTGGCGTCACCGTATTGGAATACGTGAGAAATTGTTGAAATTTTTCAAGTGCAGGTCGTCCCCCTATTGAGGGAGGATCAGTTAGATCTTCTGTAGATCTTAGTGTTTCGTAAAATCCGTCCTAAAACCCGCATTAGTGAGTCCCTTTGTTACCATTGAGACAACATACGACTGTCAATCACTGTGAATCTGCGCAAGTTCTTTTGACAGCCTAGTTAAAATGTCGATTCTTTGATAGACTCATGTATATGAGTGGGTCCATTGACATTTACATTTTTCACTGATGCAGGGGTAGCAGCTCATGGCCGTTATCCGGGAAGTACAACTACCTAATTTGGCCCATTGTCTATCTTATCCTCTTTTTGATCCGCCAATCCACGCCTGTATTCCAATACGGATGATTTTCATTTCAACTTGATGATCTTCTCTTTCAACTGGCAAGATTTGCCTAGAGATCTATTAACCATAAATGCGATGTCGCTTGTTCCTTACCCATCTATATCTCGGCAGTTTGTGCTTATGCGTACGAGTTCGGCTTGCATGTGCCATTTTCATGTACCCCTGAAACCCGGTACCTTACAATAGAGTTTAAGGCGCTTTTGATTATTAGCTTGAACTTCAAAAGTTTACCCCTGAAACCTAATTAATGAACCGAGGGCAGAGACGAGTTTGGACCGAAATGGTACGAGGATCCTCCGCTGCTGATCCAAGCTGAGCATCGATCGATCGAATGTTTTGTAGATCTCTGTCAATGTCTCATTTTGGTGTTTGCTCGAAGCTTTTCATCGGCCTTTGGTTAATATCCCCCGTTTTTTTCTATACATTTTTTAAAGTTCTTGTACCTAAGCTTACCGACTTCGAAATTAATCTTATCCAACCTGTTTGCATTGCAGTATAGCTTTGTTGTTGATCGTAATACTATAACGTATACTCGTATTTCGGAATGTGCTTTGTTAGATAAACTTTAATTTCGATATTTGACCTGAGATCTTTGATTTAGCCTGGCACAAAGTTTAGACTTCTGATTGCATGGGACAAAGAATTTACCCCTTATGCAGGAACAAGGTTCAGCAACTGCGGATGTCAAATAACAGCCATATGGTTTCAAAAACGGCCGTCTTATTACTCGAAATGGAAAAAGTGGCAGGATAAACTAAACAAAGGATGAACTAATCGAGCAAAGTACTATTTGAATCGTCGTGACGTTATCATCATAGCAGCACAAAGGCACAACCGTCAGTATACCAGCCAAGCATGAAGAAGGTTGGGCCGCGGTTGGTTAGATACGCTGCGGCATCGTAGGCGCGAACTATAACTAGACTGTAATACAACGGTCCAGGAACTGAATACCACGAAGAGCCTATACCGTAGGTCAATCTATATACGTTAAGCCCATTCATTATCCAAATACCCATTTTCTTGCTTCTAGCCTCTAACTCCGATAAACCTACACTCTTCCGTTGTGCACCGCGACCGGCTCTGCTACCCTATGACCAAACAACGCCGAGGAAAAGCAGCATAATACGAGTCAGTAATAAGTCAAAAGCTACAAGTAAAAACTCGTTCTGATATGGCGAAGATGTGACCAAAAAAAGGTAGTGAAATGAATCAAAGGAGCCACGAAAAAATATAAAGAGGTTTTATCACTAGATAACAGATCAATGCAGATCAAATTTGACATTTGACAGCGGAGTAACGTCAGGATACCCTGTTTCGGAAGTTCTCCACCGTGCGCGCGCACACTGTTTTGCCTGATTGGGAAGTACATTTGTCACCTGGCAAAAAAAAGTCACTTAAGTCCGGATTATAAACTTGCAAAAAAAAGAATACCCACGAGCCACTATATTTCATTATATATCTAGGATATTTATAGGAATCTAACTCCAACCTGAGAGCTTGTAGTAGTAAAAGTACTTCTAGTCCATGAGAGCTCAGAAAAAGAAATGTATTTAAACACGTTCAGAAATACGTTATTCGTTGACATTCTTGAGGCTACAGGTCTAGTGGAAATAAAAAGCAACTTTCAAGACCAACAGATCCACGGTTCATTAGAAGGGAAAAGCGAGGAAGATGGTACTAGAGTAATAGACATCGAAACAGGCGATAATGAGTCCAGCCCAGTCTCTTTGCCTGACTCGCAACAATTAGGAGCCGAAGCCGAAGATTCTATAGTGATCCTTTCCTAGTAGGATGGAATGGTCCAAATGACCCAGAGAACCCGATGAATTGGCACAAGTGGAAAAAGATATTAGTAGTGTGTCAGATAATGTTACTGACATGTGTAACATATATGGGATCATCCATTTACACGCCAGGCCAGGACCTGATTCAGGAGGAGTTCCATGTTGGCCACGTTGTAGCGACATTAAACCTGTCAATCTATGTACTTGGATATGGCCTTGGTCCCATGGTATTTTCCCCTTTATCGGAGGAATATGCCATTGGTAGAAACATCTTGTACATGGTGACATTACTATTATTCACCATCTTTCAAATCCCGGCAGCGCTTGCGACCAATATCGGAGGTCTGATTGTTGTGAGATTCATTGCAGGTGTTCTTTCATCACCATCCCTATCAACTGGAGGTGCTACATTAGGAGATGTTGTTCCAAAGAGCTTTATCTCAAAAGCAATTGCACTATGGGCAGTAGGAGGAACGGCAGCACCAATTCTTGGACCAATTCTTGGCTCAGCTATGGTTGTTGCGAAGGGTTGGAGATTCATTTTTTGGCTTCTCATGATGCTGTGTGGTTCGTGCTTTTTTGTCATGTTGTTTTTCTTTCCTGAAACTCAGCATAATAATATTCTATACAGAAGAGCGAAACGAATCCGGAAGGAAACAGGGGACAATCGATACTATACTGCTACGGAATTGGAAAGCCGGGGAGTAAACTCAGTTGACCAGCTGAAGGAGGTCTTGTATAGACCAATCATTCTAATAGTCTCTGAACCAGGAGTTTTTGCATTTGATACATACATATCCTTAGTGTATGGTGCGTTTTATTTATTTTTCGAGGCATTACCTATTGTGTTTGTTGGAGTGTACAATTTCACCATTGTTGAGCTAGGCCTATCCTATCTTGGGTTTTGCATTGGGTGCATTATTGCATTCGGGGTATTGTTAGTGTTTCTTGACAAAATGGATCGTGAAGAAGAGCAAGGTACTTTCCACCCCGAAAAGTTTTTGATTCTTGCCATGTGGGTCTGTTGGATTCTACCGTCTGCGTTATTTATTTTCGGATGGACTGCCAGTGTCCATTGGATAATGCCTATTTTATCCGAAGTCTTTTTCATTATTGCGGGATTCAATATCTTTCAATGCGGATTTGGATATCTTGCTAAGAGTTACCCTCGATATCTGGCTTCTGTGTTTGCTGGAAACGCATTGCTGAGATCCAGCTTCGCGTGTGCCTTCCCATTGTTTGGTCAGGCAATGTATGATAGATTAGCTACACCGGGGTATCCAGTGGCATGGGGATCTTCGCTATTGGGGTTCGTGGCAATTGTTATGGCAATCATTCCATTTGTGCTATACAAATACGGAGCTACCCTGAGAGGTCGGTCCAAATATGCGAATTAACCACGATATTTATAGAGCATACAGATAATAATATAATAATAATATCTAACGACAATAGCCGAAAATTATAGTTGTTGTTAGAAAAGATAGTGACTTAGATCTGCCATTGTGGAGACGAAGCCACCCCCGCATTGCCATGGCAGGCAACCAACATAGGGTAGGTCCTGCTGTACAATGCAAATCTTAGCCTCATGTCATGAGCACGCCGAAGGCATTGTTTCGGGCTTGTGATTTTTGTAGATATCGGAAAAAGCGATGTATTTGGACAAACGATTCCGATAGATGTGACAATTGTAATTACATAGATGTACAATGTGTCCGGAGCAATCGAAACTTCAGCGTCAAGCGGAATCAGAGAGCTCGCAAACTGGCTGCTGCCGTGGTAGGTTCACCCGCGGTTGCCCCACAGACCGTGCTGGAAAACGATGATGCAAGACTGTTAATCACTAGTCAAGAAGTAGACAGTGAAACTATTAGCACATCAGATGTACTACAACTGTATGAAGATCTGATTGCCCCATTTCTGCCATTTTTCGGCCGATCACTACCTCCAGGTATTGAACCATTCATTCGCGTAGCGGCCTCGGTTTCTCTGAAAAGAAAGACAGTAGATCCTTCAGTTGAGATAATTAACCGAGATGCAATCGATTTAATAAGTACTGCGGTAGGTTTCAATATGAATACTTACGGAGGTGCGGTGTTACTAGCCCAACAACTTCCATTAGACAAGTACTGGTGTAAGAATTTGATCTGCAGAGCCATTGAACCTGATTCGATCCCGGCTGCTCCATTGACTCCAATATCTCCAGTATCAGTGAGTTCCTCAAGTGATTCTGAAATCGCATTTGGCTCTCTTTACTGTACGGGTGGTTTGGCACTTGGAATATGGATGAAGTACTTGGGTCGGCTACCGGAGTTGGGAGATGATATACAGAGGGAATTTCTGTCGCGCTATTCGGACGAAGAGTTGGCCCAAGTATCAGAATCTACATTTTTCGGGCGATATCTGATGCTCACCAAGTTATTAGCTGATTTGGAGAGGTTAGATTCATCGTCGTCCCCAAAGACTTGGTTGGACTTGGAAAGTAGCTTTCTCACTTGGCCCATCGATCTACCTGCCCACTTGATTGATCTTCGTGATGGTATGCCTGCTACACCTAGTTCACTTGTTCTCCATGCCATGTATAATATTGTATTCTTGGACTTTTATTTGCGGGTATTACATGATGGTCCACTGATGAAGGGCATGTGGGTCCAGCAAGTACCTGCCATGTTTCATCTTCTGCAAGCACTGGCAGTAAGCATATTCAAGTGTGACAAGCAGGTATGCGACAAATGGTATATGGTGTCATTGTGTAAGGCCAAGGCTGCTACGCTTATGCTGAAGCTGCTCCGGTTGTCAGATTATTCCAATGATTGTAAGGCAGTTTTGGGTTTATATCATGATGAGTACGAAGAGCATACGACTTTGACAGAATTCGTTGCTAATGAAATTGGGGTCGGCCCGTGGCCCAGTGAGGAGATGGATGGGTATTCTGTATTCTGGACTTATAGGGACATGAGAAGCATAACTGTTGAGAGCCTTCTAAATCAGTATGGCTGATACTCTTGCTTACTTTCTTATTTATTTTTATTTATTTGTATATTATAGAGTACATTTTTAGAGCCTTTGACGCTTTATGTTCTACTGAGTTTTACCGAGTTTTTGCCAAGTTTTGAAGACGTCATTCTGTCAATTGGTCGACGACACCTTAATGGTCAAAAGTGAACACCACCTTTTGAACTTTTCTCTGTTCAAACAAATCATATGCGTTAGGGGCCTTGTCGAGAACCATATATGTGTCTATCAGGAGACTGAGCTTTTCAGTATTGGCAGAAAGCACTTCCAGAGCTTCTTCAAAAATACTTCGGACTGGGCATCTGCCAAACTGGATAATAAGGTTCTTGTTGTATGCTTCAGCAGCAGTGAAAGGAACCTCAGCAGTGTGAACACCAATACTAGACAATCTACCAAATGGTCGGAGCATATCAAACGACAATCTGAGAGCATCTGGTCTTCCAACGATTTCAAGCACCACATCAGCACCCCGCCCATTAGTGGCTTTTTTTATGTGTTCCACAGGACTGTCTCTGGTTAAATGCAATGGAATTGCACCCATTTTCTTGGCCAGATCCAATCTGGAATCCACAGAATCTACAGCATACACTTTATCGACAAAGGTGAGGGCCGACACAATGGTACACAAACCTACTGGACCACACCCAACAACCACCACAGTAGCGTCTTTTCTCTGAGCGGAACTTAGAGCTTTGAGACCATTGCTGGCCGCAAAGTATCCAGTGGGGAAGATGTCAGCCATGAGAACAACCTGCTTGTCATCAATTCCCTTTGGTACTGGAACTATAGTTGAATCAGCCAGCGGGACCCGGACATATTCAGCCTGACCACCGTCTAAATCGGGTGATCCGAACAACTGGCTTTGGACACACCTACACGACTGGCCCTGGTTACAGAAGAAGCAATCTCCACTAGAGTTAGCATATATGGCACATGGCATAATTTGAAAATTGTCATTTAAATAAACCTACCAGGATGTTGTGAATGGAGCCACTACGTAATCGCCGACCTTGAACTTTGAAACTTTGGGACCGACCTCGGTAATTGTCCCACAGAACTCATGCCCCATGATGAAATCATACTCATCATGCTTGTCATGACCCCGAAACACATGAAGCTCACTTCCACAGAGACCAGAATATTTCACCTTTACAACTACATCGGTAGGCTCTTTTACTCGGGGAATTGGTCTTTCCTTGACTGACACATCTCCAATTCCATTAATAATTACCGATTTCATAGACATAGTGAACTTCAATGTCAAATTAATTCACCTCTTATGTCCTTTCAGAAACCTTATAGTGCCGACAACAGATTTTCTCCACAGACACCCGTGTCTTAAGCGCTACTCCGGTTACACGGTCTTCAAGCGGCGGCTACAGGGACCCGACACTTTTAACAGATAACCGACATATGAGACAAATGGTTAGATCATGATCATGTAAATAATAGAAAAAGAAATCAAAATGAAGTCCCAGACGAGAGTCAATGGAACAAAACTTAATAGAAATTAGGATATAATTGAAGATTTCACCGTTGTTTTCGAGGATAGCGATCCCACAAATTTAATCATGTACCCCAGCTTTCGCCGGATATCAGACCTTTTTCCGAACCCAATATTTTGTGATGGGCATGAGTATGGCCATATGTTCTGCCAAATAATGTGGACTAATGAATGGAAGTCTAGATGCATTTTAGTGGCTACAATTATGACAAGATCCTTTCTCATGCTGATAATGAGGACCAAAGGGTTGTCGGCATGGCTCAACCACATCCATACCTTAGATCAGTCAATAACTGAATAATATGGAATTTCTCAGCACCCATCAGAATTGAAATCGCCAGAATTCAGAGTATCTTTCTCCGTTTAACATAACATTGCTGTATATTATCAATGATATGACGGTTAGGTTCAACAGCTGTCCCGGGAAGGTCTCAAGTTGGACTACGGCTGTAATTTAATTACAAAGAAGGCACTAGTAGCTTATACAGAAAGCAATCTATTAGTTCATAATTGATCAACAAATAATTCCGAAGTTCAATCACTGTTACTGATACGTCCACCGGATTTGGCAGCCGAAATAGCGATAGTACATGAGCGGTATCGGCCCAATGAGATCGGAATCTCACAGGAATAACAGGATCCAGGACAAAGAAAACCCCGCAGATGGAGAATGCATCGAACAAATCCGTGGGAAACTCTTTTGAGAAAAATCTTCACTGAAAAAAACTTCGCTACACTCTTATCAATGACATCCGCCCCCGATTGTGATATATTCTGTGCGTCAAGGCGGCACTAGTTGGTGTGCATAGAAGGAATGCATTGAGAGAAAACAACATATGGTAAAAGTCGAATTCAGTATATGGTAAAAGTCGAATTCAGTAACATCAGTATAATCTTACATTTATAGGCTCTGGACATTCATATCAGCAAAATATATATTACAACTTTTACATGCATAAAGAGCGGGTTATCAGATAGATATACATAATTCATATAAGCAGCGATCGCCGTCTATAGTACACTGTGCACTAGCAATTACAATGAAATCTGACATCATTACGGCCTCCTTATCAAACACACGCATACGCGGCCTAGTGCGAAATTTTAAAAATCTGCAGCGGGACAGATTCGTAAAACCTAAGACGTGCCAAGCCCAAAACTGTCGCAGGTCGTCTTAATCCCCTCTAAGGAAGAAGAAAAAGCTTTTTTAAAATTTGTTCTTGCAGCAGGAAAGAAGAATAAAAAATACAGGAATATTATTATGAGCTAGAACCATAAAACACAATCTGAGCAAGCTGTCGTTTAAGTATCGATTCGTATTCTTAGACCTCATTGTATGTCCATATAGCTGTACCAGATTTCGTTGGTTGGATTTCCGGATCTTAAAGTCCTTTGAGACACATTTCACCCAACTGGAAGGGTGGACCTTCATCCATGAAACATTTCTTTTTGCAATGCCGGTGTCTCTCGGTGTCTCGGTGAAATACTTCCAAATGGGGGTTTTGACGATGCGCACGCACGCAGTTGCGACCCATTAGCGAGGCCCTGCCAGCCCTGCAACCCTGCAAGCCTTGAAATCTACAAGCCAGGTCTGACATTGGTCTAGCAGTAGATCGGAGATGAAGATGCACAAACGTTGAGTTATATGAAGATCGGCCATTGGTGGTTGAATCACCGATAGTTCTGTTGTCACCTGAATGACGCCGTGGAGCAGTCAAATTCTTGTCGAGGTTTAATCGATGGGATCCGCCAAGCCGATCGACAGTTTTACCCTCCGCCCTGGCCACAGTAGAGATAACGGATGTTGCATGGCGCCCCAAAATAGATGGTGCAGATGTCAATCGTTGCTTATCTTTACCCAGAGATAAGGAGGTGCATGATGTGCGCCTAAACCTCCCCCCTCGTCCTCCTAGTTGTGAACTCCAAAATGGCACTCTAAAGCCTATTTGGCAGATAGTCCTCAATTAGCCGCCAACGCATGATGCTCAATACGTATTGATAAAGGGTTGATTGGCTACTGATATCGCGATCTGCTGCCCAATCGCTGCAGAGTTGGGCCAATCGATGGCCCAACACTCTGTTGGACTTGCATGGAATAATCACCAGTTATTGGCATGGGTGAGGAGTTAGATTTATTTTTTGGCCCACAGTTAGGGAGCAACTTGCAGCCACAGCCTATAAATAAGTGCCCGAGCCCAATTCCTCGTCTCACCGTTGTGGACGAATAGTCAAATTCAACCTATACATACTCCAATTATCAAAGTTGTAATAGTAAGGGATTGGCACCGGACTACTCAATAATCATCATGGCTGAAACAAAAGTTCCCTATGATGAAAAAATTAACTCGTCGGACGACGTCGAGAATGGTGACTACATCATTCATGATGGGCCCATAACCAGAGGGTTGGATCGACGTCTAACATCTCGTCATATTTTCATGATTTCAATTGGTTCATCAATTGGTATGGGTCTGTGGCTTGGTTCTGGCTCTTCTTTGCATTCTGGTGGACCTGCTGCTCTATGGATTGGATATTGGATCGCCGGTTCTATTGGTTGGGCTCTTAACCAGTCTATTGGAGAGCTGGCTGTTTTATACCCAGTTCCTTCAGCTTTTCCTCAGTGGACCAAAGGCATGGTTGATCCTGCTGCTGCTTTCACTCTTGGTTGGACTTATTGGTTCTCTACCATGATCACAATTCCCAATGAATTGTCCGGTCTGTGCACTGTACTTGCATTCTGGGATTCGAGTATTAATCCTGCTGTATGGATCAGTGTGTTCCTTATCGTGCTGGTTATCATCAATATGTTTGCTGTCAACGTTTTTGCCGAAGTCGAGACTGTCATGTCTGCATTGAAATTCTCATGGATTTTCATTATCATTATTGTTTCTATTGTTATCTCTGCTGGTGGAGGTCCTACTCATCAAACCACCGGTTTCCACTACTGGAAGACCGATCCATTTACCAATGGCTTCAAAGGATTTTTGAGTGTCATGCCTACGTGTATTTTCGCTTTGACTGGTATTGAATTGTCCGGTGTTGTGGCTGCAGAAGCCGCCAATCCCAAGCAGTCGATCCCCAAGGCTGTAAGCTCCATTTGGATCCGTCTTGGTCTTTTCTACCTGCTTGGTTCTTTGATGGTAACTATCACTGTGGATCCCAACAATAACAACCTTTTCGGTGCCAGTGGTATCAATGCGTCTCCCTTCGTTATTGCCTTCCGAAATGCAGGTTTGCCTGCTTTGGGAGATGTGCACAATGTCATCATTCTGGTTTCCGTACTTTCTTCCGGAAATGCTGCTATGTACACTGGTCCCCGTATGCTTATGGGATTGGCAGAGCTTGGAATGGCCCCAAAGATCTTTGCTAGCGTCGACAAGCGAGGACGACCATGGGCTGGTTTCCTTTTGACCACCATTATCGGAGGTGGTCTTGCTTACCTCAATGTCAACAACTCTGGTGCTACTGTCTTTGGATGGTTCTCGAACTTGACTTCATTGTGTGCACTATACGTGTGGGGTATGATTTTCTTGTCCAATATCCGATTGCGAATGGCATGGAAGAACCAGGACAGACCTTTGTCCGACTTGCCATGGAGGGCATGGTCCGTTCCTTACGTTGCTTATTATGGTTTCATCTGGTGCATTTTGCTTATCATTGTTGAGTTCTACTTGGCTGTTTGGCCCCTTCATGAGCCGAGTACTGCGAAGACCTTTTTCGCAAACTATGTGTCTGTGGTGCTTATGATTGCTGTTTACATTGGTGGTAAGATCTATTACCGAGGACCTTTGTATGTTCACCGACAAAATATCGATCTTGACGCAAATAGAATGAAGTACGGTCCTGAACATGATCTCCCTGAGCCAGATAGTTACAGGGTTGCCTATGACTGGGTCAAGACTAAGGTTTTCAAGAAGGACTAAACATGATTTGAGTTGAAATACTTCGTACATTTGATATTATGTACATTTTGCTAGTTGTAAATTACTTTGTTTAATTAACATTGAATGCTTTCTTCGTAGTGGCTAGATCTTGATATTTTGGTGCTCAGAGTGATCTTCTTGTTGTCATTGTCACCGGTAATAGGTTAATCAGAGGCTCAGGCGGTTATGTACACTGATAACACATTGCAGTAATTTAGCACACGGCATCATCGAATTTCATGCAAGGTTTGGTGGCTGCGAATGAAAATGGCAAGGGAAAAAAGAAAACAAACTTAGAACAGAGGGGACAACTCAAAAAAGCAACCAAATTTGCCGAATTTATCGCTTTTGACCGAAACACACCCAACAATGGGAACAGTGTTACAAAAATAAAATAGAAGCTCGATCATGGCGGCTGCGAACGGTGCTGGCCTGCAGAGACACTGACGCATGGGGACGCTTTGTTTCACATCTCGGATGGGTATCGACGGAACTCGGGTGGAGACGCGATTATGTCTCATCAGGCGGCCTTGACAACCAATCCTGATTATCAGGATAATACGTTGTTGCCCATTGTCCGTACCGAGACATGATGCTTTTGTATTGGTCAATCGAATGCTGGGGAGTTACGGAAGTACCCTGCTCGACGGGTTGCTTTGGCCAATTGAACCAATCGAATATATCATTTGAGATATCGTTTTTGTCGATCGATTCTATGTCATCAAAAGGCGACGTATTCGTGGCATAAACCTGGGGAGTATTTTCAGACCCCTGCTCCGATGTAGGTGGGGTTAAAGACTTCGACAATAAGAAATCCAGTGCATAAGCATTCCTTCTCATGTCAGACAAGATCTGCGCACTAGAAGCAACAGCCTCATCATCGATGTGATTGGGTTCACGATCTGGCTGTTGTGTTGTCTTGAGTCGGGACGCGGTTCTTAAAGACAATTCTTCATCAATTACCATAGTGAGAAGTCTGTAGTAACGTGCTGATACATTCCACACCTTGCCTAGAGTTTTCAGTCCTGACATCACAAGATCTAGATCATCAGGAAAACTCTTGCCATTCGTCACGCAGTCTACAACTAACAGTCTAGCCGATACCCATAAAGTCCACGCGTACTGTGGACCAAGAAGTTCCCACATATTGTGCTCCTGGACATGGCGAGCTAGCTGAACAACTGCAGACACTGCAGACAAGCATCTTCGGGCAGCACTGAGCGATGTCGTAAAGAATTCAGATTTCAATCGCGAGTACCCAGCCGATGAATTCAGTCGGATCACCGTGGTTTGATAAGTGGCATGCAACATGACAAGGATTGGTGGGAACTGGGTTTGACTAGACGATGCCAAGTCTGAGTATATAATAGATGACGGTAGAGATTTCCACCATTTATGCAGATTCACATCCAGCTCACGAAACTTAAGCTGCCAGCCGAGCACATCCTCGAGCGAATAAATATTTACAGGGGTCTTGAGAAATTCATGAATGGCTCCCAATGTCTGCATACACTCAATGAGGTAACCAAAAGCATCAATGTTTGACGACATATCCATGGAATAATCCTTGCGCACTGGTGATTGTAGCCAGCGAGTCAGGGGATTTGCAGATCCAAATGCTGAAAGAGAACTATTTGAAGGGTCCAGCCATAGCTGTTGCTTGGCAGGAAGTATACGGTCAATTTCGAGAGGGTTGAGTTTGAAAGAAAATGCGGTTGAAACCGAAGAGTACCTGTCAAGAACATAGATACCCCAGAACAATCTCCGGCGGGTTTCAAGCTCCACCCAAGATGAAGCAGGTGCAAGGATGTCTGCACTCTGAGCAGATATGCTATTCTCGTTCAGCGACGCATTGATGAGGGCAGGAGGTTCTTTTGTCAACCCCAGGTGAATAGCAGCCGAGCATACAAGGGCCATAATACTCCAAGTTTCAGGCCCATTTGAGTTTCCAAGTAAATCAAATGCAAGTACAACCAATGCTTGTAGACAGTCGATATCTGTTATAGAAAATGAATGCAGCATGACGGTTTCTTTGCAATGTCGATAGTATCGTTGTCGATCGGTTGCACCAAGCCTAGACGGTGGAATGAACCTCAGCGTCACCGCAACAACTGAATATAACAGTAAGGGATATGCGTTAGATGCTCTTGATGGTTGGTATATAGAATTATAAAGGGTTTCCCATGTTAATTTTGGGTGTAGGATAGGAAAAGCCGGATCCACGCGCTTGAAATATAGGTCGACCAATTCAACCAGAAGTGATTGCGATGGTAGATTTTCAGTTTGTAGACTTTCACTTGCCACAGCTGATGGTGCCCTGGCTGGTTGCTGTTGCCCATGAATTATCGACTTTGAATTATGTAGATCATTGGAATTTGTCGAAAGGGCGTAAGTAGTTACCAGGCGTTGGCTTGGGCTTTCATTAGAATAAGATGCCGATGTAGTCCCATTGACACTTGTAAAACCAGGCTGGAATATAGGCGTATGCCCAGAAGAAGAAGAGTTGACTCCCAACGAAACTTGCCCTTTGAGGGCCATTAATTGTGCCTCCAAATTGCGAATTATTGAATCATGCGACTCTAAGGTCACCTCTAGTGCCGACACTTTGTCGCTAAGTTCCTTGCCAAAGCCTGCCTTAAGTCCGGGTTTCTTTTTTGCTCGATAAACACATTCAACGCCTTTGTTAGTAAACAAACAACTCTAAATAGCTCTGATAACCGCTCATGATCTCTCTATAATTGGTTTAAACTTACTATTCTGGGTGCACCATCTGCAAGATGGCCGGCCTCGGTCACATTTAACTTTGCGCTTATTACAGGTATCGCATCTTCATATTAGCTCCGGCCCAAAACAGTTCACATTTTCTCATTAGACCCACTTACGCTCCAGAAGGTTCACCAGTAATAGAAGCCGGGGAATCATCTTCGGCATCGTCAACTTCCTCTGTCTTCATTCGTTTGGTTGTCCGAGGTCCCTCAGGTGAGCGTGATGGCTTTTTGGTGCCCAATGTCATAGCTCAGTATGAAAAGGACATCAAACGCCTAGTATATAGTTATAGTATCTTACAATAAACTCGTTGATGGTAGATTTACAAGACTTCTATGCTCATTATTTTAGGTACCGTTCAACGGCTTAATGACCTACCGGCAGGTCATTTGGTGCGGCTTAAACAAAGTGGGGAGACCCAAACCATAACGGGGCAGCTTTAAGTAAAGCCACATCTGGTGATACCCATATAACATCACCGGCATTTTTATGACGCAATTGCTTTTATTTATTTATTTCTCCTAGAATGTTATATAGTTTGGTTTTATAAAGTCATTCATTGTAATTGTCTTGTTCAATAGAGGTCGTCATTGGCAACTTCAATGCCCAGGTACTTAATGGGATCTTGAAGATCTAACCAACCTAGAAAAGGTTTGGAAATCGAATACCCCAATAACTCTTGTAGATTTCTCGGATATGATTTAACTACATCCAATGGTACTGCAAGGTATTGATTCTCCTCCTGTCTCAAGTATCCTCTGGTCATGAAACAGCTGAAAACGAGTCTTTCTTCATCCTGGGTTGTGTTTGCAGAACCACCATGGTAACAGGAACCTAGCATGATAAAAGCATCTCCTGGTTCGAGTTCTGCATAGGCTGCTTTATTTTCTTCCGGTTTCATTTCAAGGCCCCATAAATGACTTCCTGGTATGAACCTGGTAGCACCATTTGCCTTCGTGGTCTTCTTACCAGCAACAAACAAGCCAATATTGGCCTCCCTCTCAAAGGAATATTGGTCCTGATTAATAGTAGGGCGATGATTATGATGAATATAGTCATCAGCATGAAGATCTTGGTTACGAGCTCCAGGTCGAATTGAAAATACTATTGAATTGTTGAGCTGGGGTTTCGACACTGAAATCTTACGATCCATTCCCCAGTAAGCATTAATAGCATCACTCAAGAATACGTTACAAACGTCTTGGTACAGTTTATTACCAATTATCTTGACTGCAGCAGTGAGTGATTTGCCTACCATACCACAAGCACGTTTACTCTCAGGAGCAAATATGTCGCCTTCCCATTCACCATCGGACTCAAGGTATGGTCGGATATCCCTTTCAATAGTATTGGCATCCTCCTTGGTAATAAAATTCTTGAGGATCATGCCTCCATCTCGAATTAGTATTTCTGTAACTAGCTCGGTGGTCGCCAGCTTGGTTTCAATGGTTTGCACTAATGCTGTTTCGGTGACAGTCATGATTCAGTGGTCCAATTCATTTGGCACAGACAAGGCAAGGTCTATATAAGATCCATGATACTTGATATACAAATATGGTAATGATAATTATTTCCCAGTAGATTTGAGCGATCTGAGCGATCAATCAAATCATTACCTAAAAGGAAATTATAACAACTTCCTCATTAGGAATAGAGTACTCTCGGCTGCATGTTCGCTTATCTGCATGCATGCAGACATATGTTATGCACCATCAACTGAGGTCCTGGCTAACGTACTATTTGGCCAATATCTATATAAATAGAGGTGCCCAATACCATGATATGTTTCGATACCGTTTCAATCCACTAAATCTATCATTATGAGTGATATCTCAGAAATCAAGGATCCTGCCGTAATTACAATCAGCCCAGAGGAGGTTGAGAAAGGTACTCTCATTGATAACGATGCAGCAATACTTGGGGCAATGGGCTACAAACAAGAGTTCAGAAGAGATTTTTCTCTCTGGTCCACTTTTGGATTAGCCTTCTCCATATTGGGCGTGTTGCCCTCCATTGCGACCACCTTGGGGTACAATATGGGCGATGCCGGCTTCGTTGGAATGGTATGGGGATGGATAACTGCCAGTATTTTTGTCCAATTTGTTGCAATGTCTATGGCTGAGCTGTGCTCTTCTCTACCAACTGCTGGGGGACTGTATTATGCAGCTGCAGTTCTGGCACCAAAGGGATGGGGTCCACTGTTTGCCTGGATAACTGGATGGTCGAACTTCATCGGCCAGAGCTCATTCATTCCATCTGTTGATTGGACAATATCATCAATGATTTTGGGATGTGTCACCATTGCGAAACCGAGCTATCAAGCACAGCATTGGCATACATTTCTTTTATTTCTTGGATTGTTAGGTTCCCACGGAATAGTGGCATCAATGCCAACGAGAGTAATCTCTAAGTTGAACAGTGCATCTACTGTATTCAACATTGTCATCATTGTCATTTTTCTAATTGTCGTGCCAGCGGCCTCTATCAATTCTCCAAAGACTAATCCTTCTCATCAGGTATGGACAGAGGTGGATAATGGAACGGAATGGCCGAATGGAATTGCATTTATTATGTCCTTCCTCACCGTCATTTGGACTATGATGGGCTATGATGCACCGTTTCATATCTCAGAAGAATGTACTAACGCAAACGTTGCATGTCCGAGGGCAATCAGGCTTACTGTACAAGTGGGAGGAGTAACTGGGTTCTTTGTCATGCTTGTGATTGCTTATACTGTCAAGGATATTCCAGAAGTGATGGCCAGTCCTATAGGGCAACCAATGGCAAGCTTCCTCCAGCAAGTTATAGGTGATAAAGGTGCCATTGGCATGATGTCTTTAATTATTGTGGCATTTTGGCTTGTCGGACAAGGATGCTTGGTTGCTGCATCACGGGTGGTATATGCTTATTCAAGAGATGGGGTCTTACCATTTTCATCATTTTTCGCAGTTGTGAATCAGACATATGTGACTCCAGTAAGATGCGTTATGCTTCTAGTAGGTTTAGCGGTATGTTATGGTGCACTTGGTTTCAATAATGTGGCTATAGGCGCTGTTTTTAGCGTAGGAGCAATTGCGCAATATATCGCGTTCTCTATCCCTATATTTGCTAAACTACTGTCTTCACGAAAGTTCAAGCCAGGGCCTTATTCCCTAGGAGCATTTTCAATACCCGTGAACATGATAGCATGCGCATTTGTTTTGCTTATGGTTCCTGTGTTTTGTTTTCCGGTAGTTAGAGGTATAGATCTTAACGCTCAGGACATGAACTACACCTGTGTGGTATATGGTTGTCCCATAGTCCTGTCGATGATATGGTACGCTGTTGATGCTCATAAGTGGTTCAAAGGACCAAACGTCAGTCCAGAGCATCTTCTTCATGCTGTTGAGTATATCTAGTAATTAAAGAAGTAAACTTTTAAATAAAATATTTTGGTTAAGCGATGCTTAAGCGTGTCGTATGGTGAAGGCAGCTAGTATATTCCATCTTAATTGGCCTATTTAAGCTCTCAGACCTTGATAATATTGAGACAACTGTATAGACAGATGAGAATCTACTATTCGTTTATTGGTGGAGATTTTCCATCTAGCTGGTATTGCCATTACCTTCATGGTGGATGACCAATTAGGATTTCAGATTGCAGATCATCTTATCGTGCATGTATGCAGCAACCTGTAATAGGCAACACTTAAGAGTTCCATTTTGGGCAATCCTCAGCTTCAGACTGTTATGAATAAATATACCACGGATTTCTCTAAGATCTTATACAAGCAACTATGACAGAGCATTATACTTATGAAGGATATGGTCAAACCATGACAGATAACTTCAAATATTCCCAGGCTGTCAGTGTGCCTGCATCTGCTACGTTAGTGCTGGCATCTGGCCAAGGAGGTTGGGATTCAGCAGGCAATTTCAATAAGGAATACGCAAAACAAGTTCTTCAGGCTTGGGAGTATGTATTGCTTTGTTTAGCTTCTCTAACACGAAGAAACGTTGAAAGCGCTCTGAAAGCATCAGGTTGCGAGCCGAATAACATAGTGAGGATTAACTCCTTCCATGTTCCGCCTGTTAACCAGTCGGGCATCCTGGAACCAATGATCGACTATATTGCGGATAAGATCCCTTCTAAGCCAGCCTGGACTGCAGTTTCAGTCACATCTCTAGCAACACCCGATATGATGGTAGAAATCCAGGTGACTGCTGTACGTCCATGACTATCCAAATAGCATCTCGTTTTCAGCTGATTGTACTGAATCAAGAACTTCATGCCACTCACGGCCCGTCTTCCATATCTCTTCAAATAACTTCAAAGCGTCTGAGCACAAATACATTTGCAATTGTCTATGCCATCTCATACAATGATCTCTTATCCAATTTCTAGTAGGCTCGTCATCTATCCACTGGCAAGCAAGTAAAAGAGGGATAAATGTTTGCTTCATTCGTGGATCATCATAATTATCTTGGGATTTACAATAATAAAGTATCTGACGAGCGAGCGATCCAATGTCGCTACGTTCAAGACGCCCTTCAAACTCAAACACTTGGTTGCAGTATATGCGAAGAGCCAAGTACCATATAAAAGGCAGCTCTTGAGCTTCGCAATTTCGGCCCTCAGTGAGGGCACATAGTTTATGGTCGATTTCTTGCACACTCTCCAAATCGTCGTCTAATAGCTGTCCGTTTTTGGACCGAAGAGAGTATTCACAGAGATCATACATCAACAAGCATGTTATTGTAGAGCACCCACTTAGAGCATAGAAGACCAATTCGTCAAACCGCCGGGATCCGTCGTTACTCCGCGAAACATCTAGAAAGTATTCCCTAGGTATAATTGCCGATCTCCTGCTAGTGAAAGCTATGGATACATCACACCAGCATATCCAAACAATATTTCCCTTCAGAGAAGGTTGGAGGCACTGCATATTGATCCCAATGTAATCTAATATGTACTTTGTACCATAAAGATGTACTTTCCAGTTTTGCAAGGATCCAGCACATTCGCGAGTTGCCAGCAACATAACAATAACCCGGATGGCACAGGTTATATATTCAAGATACGGATTTGTACCTATCTCAGCAATTAAGCTGAATAACCGAGAGAAACTCTTTGTCTCAAGACCTAAAACCTGGTTCTGGATATGATCCATATCCTGACCTGCTAACAGACCTAATTGCCAAGAGGAAAAGGAAGCAAGAGCATAGATAAGTGAATCCCCAAACCGCGTTCCCAGCTGTGTCAATGAACATATACTGTCTATTATTCCGTAAAACGGATTCTCAGGAAAGTCTGTTGTTGAAATGAAGACCGCTGCTCCCTTGTTTCTATCTTTCGTTAAACCTTAGAACACTTTGAGTACACTTACAAAAATAAATAAATGAACCGAAATCATTTAAAAGTTTATCCGGTAATTTCGGAGGAATATTGAAATTATCCGTTACTGTGTAATGACTTATGGTATTTACCGGGCTTTCTAATATATCATTCGGTAACTCAACCAAGCGACAGCTTTTGCTTTCGAACTGTGCTATATCGGTTGGTGAAATACTCCACAAATCATCGCCACCACAATATTCATCAGTAATAGTACCACTATAACTCTCCAAGTGATCGCCGATAGCTAGCTGGTTCTCTCCAATTGCGTGAGAACAATCGCTTTCTGCGTCGCTGCTATAGACTGGACTGTGGGAAATTGTGATTGGAGGTGACGTGGGCAATTTTTTCATATCATTACTCGCCTTCCGCCAATCAAGGATCAAAGGATACCCCGGGCAGCTCCTACCACCAGATATGCACTGTCCACAGATAGGCCTTTGACGGTCACATTTTTGTCCATACCTGCTACAGGCTGAGCATTCCACCCTAGCGGATCCCTTGGATGTGCGTCTTTGCTGTTTACCTACCCTCCAAGTGGAATACATACCTAAACTCTAGTGAATCAATGAAACTTAGAAGTCTATCTTCAACTCCCTAGCACATCCAATACCCCCCGCCCGCTTTGGGAAACATGAGTGCATTGAGCTATCAGACTGTGCGATCGACTGATAAGGTAATGCGTTTAGATAAGAGTGAGGCTACGGGTAAGCAAAAGCAAACCAGTCGATTACTTACTAAACCTATGTTTTAACAAATTTTACCTGAATAAATGTAGATATAACTACCAAGAATATGATTCTTCGAAATGGTCTACCCGAGCTTTGGATTCTTCTAGATTGGCAGCAATACTGCAACGAACGTCGTCATTAAGCATAGGGGGTCCACACACCATATAGGCCATAATACCTTCAGCTTCAGACATTTGTTGCTTAATCATAACTGACAAATTTGGCCGACCAGAAACCTTGGAATAGCTGCCTCGCTGTGTGAGTGTGAGGTCCTCAGATTTCTCAGTCTTGTCTTCGGAAATGCTCTCTGAAATCACACTGCTGGCGGAAGAGCTCACATTGCTCACATGTACTATTAATTCCACTCGACTATCTCTAGATAACAGCTCTAGCTGCTCACTAAACCATTTCAAAGGATGTTCACTTGAAACTGTCCAAATAAGAACCAAGCGCTGCTTTCTATCTGGTTTGGAGAGGAAGTCTGCGGCATAGCTATAAATTGCTGTTATGCCACTGCCTCCAGCAACAAGCACAACCGTGTCATATTTATGAAGTGCTTTTGCATGACCATATGGACCCTCAACCATAACTCTAATTTTTGCATATGAGCCATCTTGCTTTGCTAGGTAATCTGCAGTGCGTTTAGTCATCCCGTTTCGTACCTTTGCATAGAGAACGATAACTCCTTCCTCATCTGGTCTCGTAGACTGCGTAACACTGAAAGGATGAGACTGCCAAAATCCATTGTATCTCAAGAAATAGATATAAACGACTTGTCCTGGTTTGACCTTCCATAATTTCTTGCTGTTAATTCGCAATTCAATCGTTCCTCCATCGTGTAAAACAGCATCGGCCTTAGACGTGATTCCAGATATAACAATTCTAAAAATCCTAGCTGCATAATCGAAGCCCCAAAATGCAATCCCAGCATAGATGTAATACATACTTGTCCCACCCATCACGATGCAATGATACCATAATGCGGGAAAGGATACTGCAACAAGTATCACATGGACAATCTTGAATAACTCATAATTCTTTGATCTCAAAAAGTGAACAGAATGCCCAACAAGGGCTGCAAAAAAGAACGTGGCAGCAACTCCCCATTGCCAATAATTGTATTCTTTCCAAGCAAAAGCGTAATATCCCCCGAGGCCATAATTAATCGATTCTGCAATGCTGTGTACTATTGTGTTGAAGAGCAAAGCCCTAGCTATCCACTTATGGAAAACATTGAACGTGTCCTGGGGCCATCCTGTCATAGCCATAAGAATATTATTTCGTCCCGCAAATAATATCACCAATGCAAATTCCGACATACACATCATTCCCGATCTATTTCCCAGAAAATATGCATACTGATAAGCAGCAGAGTTATCGAAAATGAAATTTGGTACAACAATCTGGATGTTAGCAAAATTCAGAAGGATGTTGATTAGGAAGAATGATGCTGCTATAAAAGTATGCACCCTTGACGGGATATTAAATGTGTACCCCCATACACTAACAGGGGTTGCCTTATGATATGATCCAGTTGGAGGGAGGAGAAAGTGCTTGCGAATCTTTCTGCTTAATGAGAAGTCAAAGTGGACTAGAAGCTTAGGTGCAATCTGTTGAAAAATATTGCTGATAGTTCGCAGACCAATTACGACCGCCCAAAATGCTAGCATCGCCTCACAATATCTGTCTGCTTTATCTATTTCCTCATATTCAATCTTCCTGGTGTGAAAATATGGCTCAACAACATCTTTAGGCACAATGAAACCACTGGTGTGGACACCACTTAGCTCCTCGCTGGTCAAATTGGACTGCAGGCTCGGGACTTGGTCCACCAAGTCGGAGATATTGTAACCATAAACAGCAATTGGGCAGATATATGTTGGGAATACGATAGCATTATCAAATAACTCCTTGCTCGTGGCATACGTCGTGATACATCCGTACACAGTCTGAAGATATGCAGTTGTTTTGCACAGGCAAGGCGCCATAAGAGTCGGGTCAGCCTCCGGCGCACAACCGAAATTATAGCTTACGGCAACTGCATATTCGCAGGCATACCCATAGATGTCTGTCTGAGCTGTTGCAGATTGAAATACTGTCAGCAGAGTGACAAGTACAGTTAATAATCCCCTCATCGATTGGCAATTCGGAATAATGAATTCTGCACGGGTAACGCTATCAATAAATAGATGTACTGAAAATCTTCAGCATGTGCTACAAGGTAGCCTTTTGGCCATATATTTTCTTTTTTATCACTTTTTTTTGTAAAGTGGGGAGCATGAACTCTTGCCGATTTCTCATGGCCAGCCAATCTTGTGCGGGTATGCAAAAGAGATCGACAGTTTTCAAAAAAGCGGTCAACTTTTGTCGACGGTTGCGGAACTACGCCGGCCCGATTTCTCAGTGCCCTCTCAAGCTTGAACCCAATAAAAAAATTGCTTCAAAATCGAAAGCAAAAACAGAATCCTGTCAATTGCCTGAAAGCAAAGCTACACATCATCGCCGTTCACTATTTTCAACGGTTCTTGCCAATCCTTATAGCACGATTGGCATAACGGATTGGCACGAATGCCTACAATTCAATTGCTGTGCAATGTGGTTGGCTGCTTGAGCCGGCAGGAACTGTGATCGTCAATCTGATAATTCCCAAAATGGTAGTGTGTTCGCCCATCAGAGATGAAGTAGGCATGTGACCGTCTTGTTCCTGTGTATGAGATGTTTGACAGAGCGCACCAATTCATCAAAATGCCTCTTATAATGGATTCACAGTATTATGCTAGTAGTGATATATCCGAGTAATATGTAGGCGTGGCATTTGAACGTTACATAGAAATCGTACTAATGATGAAAATTTCTCGCGCTAGTATTGCTGATGCGGTTGTCCGAAAGGGGTAGATCTTGATCATCAGATAATTCTGGCGCACATCAACCATCGGCTCATTACGGGTGCCTTATATGCAGCTGCATTCGGCATAGTCAGGGCAGCAACGCCAAGACTTGTCTAATAGTTTGCCAAAATTTGCTTTTATGCATTCAGGCGCGTATGTTTCGTTCTTTGACTAGCTAAGGTTATGAGTCAGCGCATACCTGCAAGTTTTTTGGCCGGCCCAGTTCGGTGCCAAGGTCAATATGGTTACTCAAATCTCTTTATTCAGATCATTTGAACGATTATAATTCAGTAATTATATACAACCTATTTATATATAACTATTATGTATTATATACTTTAATAATGTTCTTTCTAGTACCATTCTTTAAGAAGTTCCTGACTGAAGACCCATAGCTTAGTGGCATTGCCAGAATCCTTAGCATAATCCCGGCACTCATCTTCGGCAATACGGCAGTCCAATATATAAGCACCTGAATGTGCAATGATAGAGGGGTCTAAACATGCGAAGAGAGTGGAAGCTGAGCCTTGTGAAATATTTTTGATAAATCGGTGCTTTAAATAGTCAGCAGTAATTACCTCTTCGTCGTTAATAGACTTGGGTGGGCCCGCAGACATTTCTTTCATTAGCTCAGGAGTTATGTGACGAGTTAAGTTAGTAGCCACTGATCCTGGATGGACGCTGAATGCCACCAAATTGTTTGTCTTTCCGAATCTTCGGTTGAGCTCCTTCGTAAAAAGGATATTGGCAGTTTTGGATTGGCCGTAAGCCCAGTATGGCGTGTAAGTCCTTCCATCATCAAATCCAGGATCATCAAATAACACAGGACAAAACTTGTGCCCAAAGCTGGTAAGATTAACGATCCTCGGTTTCTCTGTGGCTAATATCTTCTTCAAAATTAAAGTGGTCAGAAGATAATGGCCGAGATAGTTGGTAGCAAATTGGTATTCAAATCCATCAACAGTCTTAGAGTATGGACATGCCATAACACCAGCATTATTTACCAAAATATCGATATTTTCGCTGTAGGTGTTTATAGTGTCTGCTGCCTTTCTAACCGATACCATACTGGAGAGGTCAACCACAATGCTCTTGATATGGGCAGTCGGAGCTGCCTCTTTTATTTTAGCCTCAGTTTCGTTTACGCTCTTTTCAGTTCGACCTGTAATTATTACAAGAGAAGCGCCATATTGAGCAAAGATCTTAGCTGTTTCTGCGCCAATGCCCCCCCACGTACCACCAGTAACCAGTACAACTTTGCCCTGAATATCAGCTGAAAACTCGTCAGCAATCTCTTCAGCAGTAGTCTCTTGAGTAAATGGTGCCATTTCTAGTTATATTGGATTATTATCTATTGATGGCATTTAACTTCTCCAGTCGTTTTATAGTTTTGTCGGAGTTATTGAGCGGACAAAAGCTCGTAATCACCGACAAACCCCTAGGTGGCGGAGTAGAAGACAATGCATAAACACCGATATCATAATATCCGTATATACAGTCAATTTGAAGTTTCGAATATTTTATGTGCTCTACATACTGCTATGTATAGCCAGACCAGCTTATGTCCGATTGACGTCACCGTTGCCGCACGTCCGCGGACGTCTGGTATGCAAGGATCGTCTGCTTTAAGTCCGCAAATCCCACGGCGATGAAGATTACTTTGCCAACATCAATATCTCAATAACTTGGGAAGAAGAATTAAGAGGAATCGGATTTGTTTTACAGCAATGATCATCCAAGCTAGCTGAAGCAATCTGTTGAAATGACTCCTCCTTGACTCCAACTTCATGAAGTGTTGTGGGCATGCCAAGGTACGCAATGACAGCCCTCAAAGCATCACCAAGATCAGACTTATATTGATTCAAGCCTGAATTTTCAAGCACATTGCGGATTGTCTCGTCCTTCCAAAGTAATTGTGATATTTTCTCTTGTGATGCGCCGTTTACCTTTGCGTTATATTTCAGAACACTTGGTAGAATGACACAAGTCGTCTCACCATGTGGAACTCCCAATGGTCCCAGCTGATGACCAATCCCATGGCTTCCACCTATAGGTACATCAAGAAATACCATGCGCATGGCGTCTACCCCAGCAATCTGACACTTTAGCCTGGCATCAGCGTCCTTGGGGTTACATTTGCAAGCGATCAATCCAGAAACCAAAGAAACAAGTCCCCTAGTAGCATACATAGTACTCTCATCGGTTGCCTTGATGGATAGAATTGTCTCCACACAATGGTCAATAGACCGTGCTCCTGTGCCTAGCCAAGTTCTTTCTGGCGTTTCCACAACAAGATGGGGGTCAAATATAATGATCTTTGGTCCCACCCGCGATCCCGGATAAAAAAGACGTTTACGAAGTGTCACATCATCTGTTACACCACCATTTGAATTGTATTCACCACCAGACAATGTGGTGGTGATACAAACAATCGGGATCTCCGCCGGCTTATACCCGTTAGGTGTATATTGACCATTTTCAAATTGCTTCATAGAGAGTGAAATTAACTCATTCAATTGGTCTCTCGATAAAGCATTATTCGCTATTGCAAATGAAGCAGCCTTAGCAGCATCGATAAGGCTCCCTCCTCCTATTGTCACGATACATTGAGCTTTGGAGTTCTTGATTTCTTTGGCAATCTCAAAAACTTCACTGAAAAACGAATGCGATTTCATCCCCCGGCGCACACCAACTACCTCTACTCCCCCCTCGTTCAAAGCAGTAATAAGCACTTGTACATTGGTCGTTTTGGACGACAGCGTGCCTGAGCCAACAACGTACACCGAGTTACACCCCAATGTCTTTGCTACATGCTTCACGCACAGCTGGGCAAATCCTCCTCCATACACATATGACGGGAATTGAGACGACCCGAACTTATCAGTTCCAGGCCATACTTGGTTGAATACTTCCTCCACCATTTCAAATAGTCGTCTTATAGTCAATCGCAATTTAATTAAGTGACAAAGATATACTGATAATTCGTGTCCCCCATGTTTCTTTATATGAGCGGGGTTAAGCACCAGCCCGATATCGGCCCGTGGTCTTGATAGCACGGCTGTATTACTTTCTACAATTCTGTTCAAGCTTCCTGCAAATAAACGAAATCAAATACTGAATCATAAATGATGACATATATCCATACTAGATTAACACTTTTGACAAAGAATATGACTTTTCAACATAGCTACTGATCAAATAAAGGTCAAATTGCATTCATTAAACTATATAAATGCTGGTATCGCACCAATTAGAACATTAAGCTAAAAAAGATAAGAGGTACAAAGAATAAAATTAGGTCTTGAATCACATGAAAAGAACGGCAGCGAACAAAGCAGCGAAACCGCTAATGGAGAGTCGAAGGGCGCTAGCACCAGAAGACTCAATGACACTTGATGGAGCTGATGGAGCACCAGAGACACCGGGCCCAGCAGGGGCAGGAGCAGTTCCGGCAGGAGCAACACCAGCAGGAGCAGTTCCGGCAGGAGCAGATACAGCAGGTGCAACAGCAGGAGCAGAGCCAGCGGGAGCAACAGCAGGAGCGGTAGTTTCACATGGCTTGGTGATAGTCACCTCCTTGGTAATGGTAGTGTACTGAGTAGACTCAACAGAGCCAGAGGTGACTGTAGAGCATGGCTCAACAACTGTGGTGGTAATGACCTCAGTAGTGTATTCAGTGGCACCAGAAGCAACGGGGGCAACACCGGTTGGGGAAGCGGTGCATTTAGAGCAAGGCTTGGTAACGGTGATCTCCTCGGTTATGGTGCTGTACTGGGTAGACTCAACAGAGCCAGAAGTGACTGTAGAGCATGGTACTACAACAGTAGAAGTCAAGACCTCAGTAGTGTAGATAACGGGAGAGCTGCTGACAGGAGCACTGCTGACGGGAACTACGTTGGTTGAGGTAACATAGTGGCAGCTGACGACATCAGATCCAGTGCAGCTGGTGATGGTGACAACCTCAGTGCTGAGGGCAGTCTCGACACTGGTGCTATTGACATAAATACAGTCAGGTCCACGGCACATAAGAACTGGTGCAGAAGTGGTAGGAGGGACCTCGACAATCACGGTGCCAGACTCAGAGATTGTAGTAGGAGCGGTAACACCAGAGACAGCAGTTGTAATTGTGACAGGGCCGGTAGAGGCAGGAGTCTCAATGATAACGGTACCAGACTCGGAGATTGTAGTAGGAGCAGTGAGACCACTGACGGCGGTAGTGATAGTAACAGGTCCAGAAGAGGCAGGAGTCTCAATGATAACGGTACCAGACTCAGAGATTGTAGTAGGAGCAGTGAGACCACTGACGGCGGTAGTGATAGTAACAGGTCCAGAAGAGGCAGGAGTCTCAATGATAACGGTACCAGACTCAGAGATTGTAGTAGGAGCAGTGAGACCACTGACGGCGGTAGTGATAGTCACCGGTCCTGAAGGTGCAGCGGAACTGGAGACAGGAGTCTCAATCACAACCGTACCAGACTCGGAGATTGTAGTAGGAGCAGTAATACCGGTGACACCAGTAGTGATAGTGACAGGTCCTGAAGGTGCAGCGGAACTGGAGACAGGAGTCTCAATCACAACCGTACCAGACTCGGAGATTGTAGTAGGAGCAGTAATACCGGTGACACCAGTAGTGATAGTGACAGGTCCTGAAGGTGCAGCGGAACTGGAGACAGGAGTCTCAATCACAACCGTACCAGACTCGGAGATTGTAGTAGGAGCAGTAATACCGGTGACACCAGTAGTGATAGTGACAGGTCCTGAAGGTGCAGCGGAACTGGAGACAGGAGTCTCAATCACAACAGTACCAGACTCGGAGATTGTAGTAGGAGCAGTAATACCGGTGACACCAGT